>JAPMUY010004627.1:0-334040 GCA_026901105.3 Galaxias olidus
GCACCCTAAGAACTGTGAACATGAACTAGACAGCCAGCTGTGATTCCATTTTCCACCGTGATCACTGCAGCATCAGTTGCCTTCCGTCCTCTGCCATGCCACCCCTTAGCCTCCATCTTTTGAATAATAGGTCATTATACAGGGAGCTGGTGCTTTTACATGCTGCTACAGCCCCTGCTGTTCAAAGTCCTTCTGTCTGGGAGTCTGGCTGGCTGGCCCACACCTCCACACACTCTCAGCTACTCTCTACCTCCAGCCTAATTGCATGGGCTGCCAGCTTGGCAAGCTCATATTCAGCTTTTTTCTGTGAATATACTCACCCACCACCCCCTGTAGTTGAAGATGAGAGTACTGGTATATTCAACGGTAGCAGGTGCTTCAGAAACGGTTCTTTGGTTCAAACCATGGAGGATCTGCCCACTGAATCGTGGGTGTCTGGTTGTTGTCACTCCAGCCTAAATATTTGACTGTGTCTGGCAACCGAGGCACAACTCAAGCATCCCTGGAATGCACGGGTAAGGGAGGAGGGGAGGAGAGCGATAGGCTGGCTGTTCCAGCTGATCAAGCAGAGGGTGAAGGTCCGTTTGTAATGACAGGCCATTAGAGGACCAGGGAAATATGAGGATCTCTCCCTGTAGAATACAGAGCCACAGCTCCCCTGCACAAGAGCCCTTTGCTCCTGTTGACCGCGCGGCGGGGATACGGACTGGGGCCCCGCGTCACATGCTCCATTAACACGGCCCAAACACAAGGGAGGCCCTGCCAGAGCCAAAGCTGCTCCCCTCTCTGCTGAGTCTACACGGCGGAAATAGAAATGGATGGCAGCCATGCTCTGGAACCCTTTCTGAGTCATTTTAATGTTGAATGACAAGTGGTTAGACCGCCTGTATGCACTTAAATTTTTATGTTTTAACTTGTAATTTACTGTTGCTATGTTTGGCCATGATGACTGTGGCATGTTACACCTGAACCTATGTGGTCTATTCTACCTCATAAACTAGTCGGCTATTCCATTCTTCTTCAGTTTGGCGGGTTGCCTGAGGGCCTGTAGGTTCTTTGCATGGTCTTTGTTTGGATACATGTATTATAGATAATCCTATGTTTCCTCCAGCATGGCAGATATACAGAAATGTACAAGAGGAGGGACACACAAATGATGACTCGCAGCGATTCAGGCATGCTCACAGTGAACCCACAAATTCTCACACGAGCTGTAAAGACGATGCTGCCTCTTCTTTGTTACGCTCTGTAACTGCTGCACCATTTCCCTTATGCTTTATTGTGTTCACCATGAGGAGGAACATAGATTTTATGTACATGAAATACGCACTGGCACGTGTTTTTATGGAAGGCATTTCTCCCTCTGTTTTGGAGAGATCATCCCCCACACACTCTCCACTGCTACAGCTGCAAATTAGACTGTGAAATTGACAGCTCATGTGTTGCCATCTGGTTGCCATGACACCTAGTTATTGGGGCCTCGTGACGGCCCTTCCCAGGGCCGTTTGCTCTGTCTCTCCCTTTGGCTTTGACATTGTTTCCCATTTGGAGAGGCGTGAAATGTCACAAGGGGGGTTGCTGGTGGTGGTGGGGGTGGGGGGTCACGGGGATGTGGGCTCTTGGAGGCAGGGGGTCTTCTGCGATGGCGCTGCGTTCCACCTGAGGTCCTCGGTGAGGAGAAAAAACACTCTCACCGTCTCACACACATGCATGATACTGGTTTAAGGTCGAGGCATAGCATCTGGTGATGGCTTTGCATGATGTGACTCCCTAACCGTTGATCGTTTTGAGGATTTTGGGCTTCGCGCAAACCGCATGTTTCTATTACATACATTGTTTTTACTATATCTACCCTATATTTATCCTATCATTATCTAACACCCCATTCATGTTGCTGATCCTATATGTTCTCAGCAACAAGCACCTTACTTTCCTTGGATGTCCCACGTCAGCCTTTGTCATGCTTGCATGGACTTTGTGGACCGCATACTGTATAGACTTAGCAGCGCCTCACTGATCAATGGGAGGATTAACGTTCCTAAAGACTCCAAGGCCCATACATTAGAATCTTCTTCATCCATCAAACGCCCCAGAAAGCTGCTGTGTCGAGCAGGAGCCCAGACCCGGCTGCAAGGTCCTGGCAGGCGGTAGGAGGGCGGGCTGGATGGCGTGACTCACACGGTCCTCCGCCTCCTCATCTTGACATTTGACATACCGATGGGGGATCTCAACTGGAACAAACATTGGCACACAGTGTCACAACTGCACCCCCCCCCGTCTGCAGCGGCAGGCAGGCAGGCAGAGAGGGGGGCGGGGACAGGTAACCGTGAGTCAGCTCCTATTTAATTCATACACCTACACCACGGTAGCTCTGGGGTTTCTTTTCAAGAACTTTCAAAGCCTGTCTATTCTCCACAGAGTGCGCCGCCTCGCAGGGAGGCCGGTGCTATGGGAGTACAAACACGGGGGAGGGACAATAGTAGACCCCGACTAGTCAAAATGGAGTTTACACCACAAAACCACACAGGGACTTAGTTGATGGAAACAGCACAATGACATTTTGTCAGTTCGCTTGTGTGGCTACCAAAATGTAATTGTTTAAGAAATGTCGTCAGTGCTTTACAATTGACTCATGGTGCTGTTTGATTCCTGTTGATTCTATGGTTTGATCTTAAAGGTTTGATTCTATATAGCAGGGTGTCATCTAATCTTTAACCTGTGATGTAACCACCTCCACATGTAAGAGAGACCAACCCGTCGGAGGACTCTCTGTCTCTCTCTCTCTCTCTCTCTCTCTCTCTCTCTCTCTCTCTCTCTCGTCTTCTCCTAGAGGAAGAGGAGCAACACCAGGTAGACCAGGGTGGATGTTGACAGGTGCAACAGAGGGCCTCCTCACGAAGCCATCTCCGGATCTATCAGCAAGTGATTCCCCTGAAAGCCAACTTTCACGCTGTAATCATCAGGGAGTCAAGACCATGTCTAAAATTAGCCAAGAGGCACACCAGGGAGAGAGGAGGACTGACGCATAGGGGAGTCTGCCTTTTGTCGTCTCTTTCAAGTGTTTCATCTTCCAATTCACTTTTCCGTGGCTCGCCCGCACTGAGATTAGAGATTAATTGTACATGAAAGCTACCTATAAGATTGTCAAATCAAAAGATGAACTATTTAGGATCTGACTTCAGTGAGAGAGGGGAGGGTGTAACAAACCCTGTTACAGAGGACACTGGAATGCCTTCACACAAACAACTGTAGCACATAAATAACAGCACAAAGAGTACAAATCAAAGCTCATTATCAACAGAAAAGTCAGGCAAAATAGTCTATTGTGTATTCAGAGTTGTAAACAGTTGTTGAACTGTCTGAATATAATTCTATTATGTACAGAAAACAGCCCATAGAATTCTGGGTGTTGAGTTGCCCCTAATCCACACTGTGGCCGGCTGTCAGCCTCTCCCTGAGAGTGGTGAAAAGTGTCGTGGGGGAAAGGCTCTGCCTGTGGCTGGGTCACTCCTCAATGGGTTCTGAATCTGTGACAGCCACATGAATACAGCGGCAATACACCACAGGAACATCACAGCTAATATGCAAAAAAAATTATTATTCTCTTCACACTATAAGAATTACACACATGTATAGTGAACACAGTTGTCACATAAATGTATTACTGACACTTTCATCATGTTGAAGATGCTTTGTAATTGCTTTCAATGTACTGTTCATCCTTTTAACCCTAAAATGGAGCGTCAGCTAAAGTTCAGGTAGATAACT
The DNA here is from genome assembly GCA_026901105.3 of Galaxias olidus. Taxonomy (NCBI): domain Eukaryota; kingdom Metazoa; phylum Chordata; class Actinopteri; order Galaxiiformes; family Galaxiidae; genus Galaxias; species Galaxias olidus. Next base: position 3,769 of record JAPMUY010004627.1, read on the forward strand.
TGATGTCTGTGTGCTGCTGACCAAAGCTGTCATACAGCGTGTTGCACACACACTTATCGCTAGCACATCTGTTCACAATCAAATATCAGCTCATGGGGGGCGGATGTCAAACCTAGTTTCCGTGCTCTTGGATGAGGTGATAGGAAATGCTCCCACCTCCACCCCAACAGCCACCATGGGTCTGCTAATAAGTTTTTGCTAATGTGTCCAAAAGGGGGAATTGATGTACGTGTGCTCCCTGCCTCAGGATGTTGTCTGGGATATGTACAGCAGGTAGCCTAAATATGTAGCAGACCCAACCACACCAAAACCGATGTGTATTCATTTTTAATAAATGCTTAAAGACGGAGAATGTGTCTGACTGAACTGTTATTATAATGTCTTTATCAGGCCAAACTTAAATATCAAACTTAAATACCACCCAAATACTAATACAGTTAGAGGCCATAAAAGGGACTGAATGCTCAGCCTCAAAATCAAACCTAATAATCATTAGTGCAGTACTTGGGCAACTATTGTCATTGGTTTAGGCAACTGCATTTTTTAGCTTTTTTCCACAAAGCAATGTCTGCACTTTGCTTTGCAAATAGGATAATGTGAGGTAGAACAATGCAGTCATTTTAACAGGCGCTGGCGAGCAGTGGTAGTCTGTTCCCAAGTCAGATTGCTTTGAATTTCTCTTTAAAATGTTATCATCAAGAAACACAATTACCAATCCCTGCCCCAGAGACAAATTCAAAATAATTAGTAATCAAGCTGTGTAGTACTTACTGCTGCTGCACGATCTCTGTTCTATACAGAAGTGCAAGTGGCAGACCAAAGAATCAATTTCTAGCCCAAAATAGATTCAGGAGTTGTGTAGGCAAACCTTGAGTGCTTGTCAATCCAAAGTCGTTAATGAGATTAGACAATGTCATTCACGCTGTGGAAGTCTTAGTGTTAAACGCATTTTTATTGTTTGGGTGTCAAATGAAACAGTGTCACCATTCATTTAGGGAGGGGAGGATAAAGAGTAAATGGCCACATAAAAAAATATAAAATCAACAATGAAAATGGTAACACATGGGGAAAGTCTGGTTCCCGTGGCAACAAAGATGTAGATTCATGTCCAGATCCAGACGTGTATGTGTTTGGTTTGCACATTTCCACAGCCTATAATAATCTCAAACGATAAAAGTCCTTTTTTTGTTTTGTTTCGTTTACTAGCCATGCATACAGTTGACATTTCCACATGTGTTGAGTCAGTGTCTTCATAGGAGGTGGCACTTTCAATACAAAATATTTACACTACCGTTAATATACTTTTTATCTTCATCGTTATCGTCATCATTACTATCATTACTATAAATTTGAATACTCTGAATACATAAAAGACAAATGGGATGTTGAGAACAGTAGCACCCCATCTCATTGTGGAACCCAATCGGAAAAAACGCACAAACAAAAAAAAACAACTGTGATGATAGCCACTGCGTTCTAAATGTCACTCATTTCTGAGGGAGGACATTATTTTTCTAGAGAAAGTTGTTTGAGATATTTAAACACTGAGATAGACTCATTTATCCATCATTGAGACAGTTACAATATACGGCGATCTGCTGCCAAAGCCTCTAGGAAAAGAAAAACATCACACAGGATATGTGAAAGACATCTCTGCTACGCCTACAATTACATCTCCAAAACGAGAAAATAGGAAAGAGACGACACCATCTCTGCACTGATGTTCAAGAAAGACACTGACTCTTCCACCATTTTCTTTTCATTCTTAAAAAAAGGAGGCAAAATAGAAAAGAAAATGGAGGTGCTTTCAAGTCACCTCTTTGGTTTTGCCTATGACGAGTACAAAATCCCCTCGCTTCTATGACAATAGGCTGTTAGAAACCTTGAACACAAATCAATTTCTCATTAATGTTTAAAACAACTGGATGTGAGGGATTATCTGCCCCTGTCTAGTGTGCAGCAGCGATGTGCTGCTCGGTCGTAGTAACTTCAAATGGAAAACGCTCCAGATAGACGTGATGTGAGAAAGTAGGTCAAATCAAAATCAACAGAACAACAAAAACATGTTCAAGAACTCTTACCAAAACAGATCGCAGAACAACCTAAAAGAACATGCTCCGTAAAGCTGCGCTGACAAGAGACTCGGGAGATGTTTAGGAAATAGGAATGGGAAAATAAAAAAAATAAAAGAGGAAGGAGGACAACATGAGGCGAGTGCACTTTACTCTAGTCCGGTCTGTCAATTTCTCTTGCGGCAAATTCCTTGCATTCCTCGTTCCATTCTATTAATTATTAACATATCATTATTATTAATTATTTCATGAACAGATTTTTTTTATGCACCAAAAAGTTAAAATCCACTAAAGTTCCATCACACGTTGTTTATCCTCTTTCGCTTAGTTGCCGTGTGAGTGCTTCCCCTTCAGAGCGACTTCATTTTTACGTCAACTTCCTGTGTCTCTGTCGCTATGGGCCCTGGGGCTATTGTATATTGCAGGAGGAGCAGCAGGGGTCATCCTTGTCCGGCTGGGCTGCGTAGTCCATCTGCCGCACGATCTCCGCAAACAGTTCGTCCACCATGGTTTTGCTTTTGGCGGAGGTCTCCATGAAAGGGCAACCCCACTCTTCAGCCAGGGCTTGGCCTTCACTAGACGACACCTCCCGCTCGCTCTCCAGGTCCACCTTGTTGCCCACCAGGATCACTGGGACCTTCTCATACCTGGTTCAAACACACACACACACACACACACACACACACACACACACACACACACACACACACACACACACACACACACACACACACACACACACACACACACGATACGAAAATATGAGTCAGAGAGCCAGTTATTGTTCAGTAACCTTAGATACAATAACTACTTAGAAATGTTAAAGACAAATCCGTGACTGTTCGTGTCTTGGCATTTATTCACTCCAACACTGCTCCTGATCATCTGACCCCCCTGCACCCTCAGAGAGTTAAGTAGCTAAGTAGTTAACAGGCATAGGAAAACATAATAATCAGAGCAGTTCTGGCAAAGATACAGTCAATAATAAAGATTTTGGTGTTTTAAAAGACATCCACCTTTAAAAAACAGCATCGTCTCTCAGGACATTGGCTAACTTAAATACAGTTCTATTGAAGTCCAGCAACCCATTCAAAGTTTCTATAAATCCGGTGCATTCCTTGATACACGTGCAAGGAATGGCTAGGAGAGAAGCCGAGACGGGATCTTAATCAGCTAACCTGAACTGATGGCACTTCTAAAAAGGGGCCACCATGCTGTGGCCGACGTCTCTGGCGCCCATGTGCTAGCCTATATTCCTCCAACTATCAGTGAGTGGAGGGGCTGACCTAGTGGTGAAGAGGAAATGGATGATCCAGGCCAAAGTCCCCTGAGGGTAGCAAAGGCAACTCATCCTGCTGGGAGCTCTGAGCTTTCCGCCGTGCTGCCTGCCATGGAGGAACTGGACTTCTGACCCGAGGAGGCAGTTAGAGCCTTCTTAAGAAGCTGTAGATGCTTCCTGTTTACATTAGGCACAGCGACTATCAACATAGCATGAGCACAAGAGCTTCACGCGGACCTCTATTTAGCACAAGCCAATCGAATGTTTGTGCTGGATGCCACAAAAGTCGGTGCAAAGGCACCAGTGTTGTTGAATCAGAACAAACCATGTGCCAGTCTCTTTGATGCTTATCTGCCAGAGACCACAGACCCCAGCTTAGCATGCCGAGGTTCTCCTCAAGGTAGCAAGCACCCACAGATCACAGGAGAATGCAACCCAGACACCTTTCAGCATCATTAGAGTTTTTCAAAGGTTGGCCTCACTCAATTAAATATTAATACATCTAAATTATTTATGCTTATTTCAGAGCAGAGAGGGGGGAAAGAGTGATTCTTATTTGCTATGGTAACAGGTACATAAGGAAGTGTGTGGTATTGGGGAGAAGGCGTCCCCCTTTTCTAAAGAAGCCTAAACTGGAATAAAAATGAACGAGATGATAGCTTTGATCTGCCCCTGAATACATTACCCAGAGTGAACTTTAATCTCAACAACTGTTCTCAGGATCAGTTCGCCAGCAAGGAAGAACTAGTGGGATTTAGGAGACAGTTTCAGAGGATTGTGTAAGCTACTCCACCAAGAGTGAGCTACATTTGAGTTAGCTAACAGTTTCTTCAAGTCAACTCGCAAGATTTTATCCCTCTCAACCTTTATGCACCTATATCTTATTTCAAAGCCAAGCTCAGTCCTAGCCTCAAAAGGCTGCAGGACTATGGTTTCGCTCCAGTGCTAGTTTGTAACGCAACTTAGCGCCTCCGGCTCAGTTCAACCTTTTTCCAACCAAATTACCTACCCACTTTCATTGAGAAATCCCCTAATTATAGTGGTGGGTGTATAGATGGGAAGAATAGGTCCTTCTTAGGTGGCTGGTCGTTTGAGAGAAACCACAGGGGGCACAGCATTCAGGGAGGTAATGGTCGCTCCTACTGGGTGGCCCTTCTCTGAACCGGGCCGAGCTTTGCCTCATACAGAAAAATGTGACCAGCAGAAGAAATAGTATCATTGCCCATTATCTAGTTCCTAATATCTGCTTAATCATTGGAGGACCTGCTTTTGAAACAACAACAGCATAGTGGAGTGTTTGCTATGAAAACTATGCGCGTGATTAATAGTCGTACTAGCATGGATTCAATGTCTGCATATATAAGTTACTGCGCCAGCACTTTGATAGGGCCATTGCGCTTGGCTTTCAGACCCAGGAGGCTTTGATGGAAAGTAATTTCTGATCTACTGACAAGCCTATAAGAGCGTTGCTCCACAGTGTTATTGTCATAGCTGCCTGCCTCTCAGCCCTCAGAAAATCAGATGAATTCTAGATGTCGGTGACTCACTGGAAATCCACACGAAGACCTCTAGAAGAAGGAGCAGGCTATGGTGACAGTTGCAATAGGAGTGGGAACAACGGAGCGATAGCCGAGTAAAAAAAATAAATAAATAAAAAAACAGCACACATCAATAAACATATATCCATCGGTTATGTTCTTGGATTTGACAGCGGAGATGTGGCTGAGACTGTGGCCATTTGCATTGCTAGCTGAACAGGCCCCATCGCTAGAGCTGTGCACAGTACGAAGGAAAGACCTGTCATCTGGCGCCAAAGAAGGAGAGGGTCTATAAATAGCCATAATAACAGAGGGGAAACCTGCAATCCCAGGAGGTGTGAGGGGACGGCTGCCACGGATACCAGTGCTCCCAGCGTTCCCAGCATTCCCAGTGTTCCCAGGGCCTCAGCATCGGGGGTCTGACCACTTTGGGTTTGGGCCAAGCCCTGGATGATGCAAGGCTGGATGAGAGCTAGCTAGCTCGATGCCACACACAGTCACAGTTTCTCTCTGGAGAAAAACAGAAGGCTTTGGGGGGGGGGGTGGGGAGTTGTTGGCTGCTTGAGTCAAAAACTCAAAAGCGCAGAAATCTCGTATGGGCGTTGGTGCTACATATAGGCTACACAGCACACACAAGCAATCATGTGGACTACAGCTATTTTCTTACACAGCCTGTCAGTCGGACTACATGTGTGTTCTCTGAGGCACTCTGGCTGCAAAACCACCAGTGTAGCGCTCCCAGACACCCCTTATCTATAATGCATGATACATCAACTGATATAGGCCTGGCCTGGGCCAGGCAGCGTGGGAGATGGTGGTCCCAGGGTCTATGGGTTTGTTTGGCCCTGGCCTACATGAGAGGGAGGGAGGGAGCTTGTCCACTCCTCCCACCCCCTCCTTAGTTTCCATGTCTGACGGCGAGTCTGTTGCTAGGTGTCTGTCCACAAAGAGGAACCCTGCTGAAGAGGGTCTGCCGCTGATGCAGAAGCCAGGATTCAGCTGAGTCAGGGGGGCCATGAGCTCCACATCTCCAGTCCACGAGTGAGGAACGATTCATTAAAGCAGGGCTTCCTATTATATGCCCTTTTGGTTTAGTTAGTTTTAAATAAATCCACAGTAGTAAAGTAGTAAAGGCCTAGTCCAAAGGGATATGCCAAAAGGGCACACTGTTTCCGTGTGAACGACAAAAGCAGAACACAGCTGAGATAGTACTCTCTGCGTCTTCCATCACTTTGGATCCTCTCGATGGTCTCAAGAAAGCATAGGAAATTAACTCCTTCCTGCTTCCTGCACCCTTTATGATCCTGTTTGCGGATTACGGCAAGACGTCGCCCTCCCAAAGTAGATGAATGTGAAAAAGTTGAAAAGGAACGTGTAAGACAAAAGACGCTCACGACAGTGTTGCAAAACATTTTAAATTATGAGATGCTATATGTTACCCCACAACTACTTTGGTATGTCATGTTAGTGGTCTAACAGCAATTACTCTCTCTACGATTTATGTCATACAATTACAAAGTTACCCCATTTCAAAATTCAAATTGACACGGCCTATGGGATTGCTAGACTTCCCTGGAATACTGTGGTGTGGAAATGGGAAAGGGAGGCTTCGAAATTAGATTGGTCTAAAAAATCCTGGGCTTTAAAAATAGAAAGAGTGGCTTAGAGTAGCAGATTCAGTCAGTTTTCACTCTGTCACTCCAAATCTCTAGAAGAAAATTACAATAATTTACGTACTCTATAAAAAAAAACGTACTGCTTGATTGTCATACAGTATATCCACTACCAGCAATCTATAATCTGTATTAAAAGCCTATCAGTAAGATTGGGCTAGCAAAAGTATCCAAAGCCTGACATATAGAGCATTATATTGTAAACATTTCCTTATTTTGAGGGCAATCGTTCAATTTGTGATGTAATTAACAACAATGAGCTTGGGATACGTTTCTTTGAGTTCCTACAAATTATACGTTATAGTCTTTTTGTCATTTTACATAAGCAACAACCTCTACATTCTTCTGTCTACCGTTGTGATCAATCACAGGCATAATTCTGTATTTCAAAAGAACAGGCTGTAATTTTCTGTGTCTACAGTATAATCATTGTTCTTTCTTTTTCTATGGATAGTGTGATTTTCACAAAGAAGCGATTGGCACACGAGACATGCATTTTAGGTCGGTATTGTTCTGCGTCTTACAAAGGGCTGTGCAATTTCAGGTGATCATGCTTTGGGTAGACAGCAGATAGAAGTCATAGCAAACCATAATAAAAACCAATATTAAGTGTTAACCAGTTTGAGTAGCGTAGATGTAAAAGGTTGATACAAATGGTGATCAAATTATTTAGGCATATATATATATATATATATATATATATATATATATATATATATATATATATATATATATATATACACACACACACACACACACACAGCAAATAGGCGGTCATAACATCAACAAATAAATCTATAATGTTTGTCTGCTGTGCAAGAGCTGTGGAGGACCAAACCGATATGGCACACCATGCAAACAGTTTCAGCAAACTGATACATTTAGGCCGTGCATTATGGCATTACATAAAGCGACACATTGTACATCAATGCTAACAGGTACACTCAAAAACTTTCAGTTCAATACTTTTTTCCCTGCATTGATCAGCATTGGACCATGCTGTTGTTGCCAGGCTGAGCAGCCACATACTGTGTCACCCGTCGACGGGCATCACCTGCGCACAGCTAACTGTTGATGAAGTGAATGAGGTGCCGGGAGATGAAAGGGCCCGGCGGGCACAGCGAGGGCAGCCGTGCTGATAGGGAAGGGGTGGGGGGGCTAATCATCTGCACCCATGGCCTCAGCTAATGCCCGCTTGTGTGCCCCTAACGGCAGACACTGATAGGTGTTGACAGGGTTCAGAATGAAGGCAACACACACCAGCGCCTCTGACCAAGGCGGGCGGTGGTGGGGCTTGGCCTGGGCTCTAGCTCTGTGTGTGCCAGTGACGGAGAGAGGAGAGGCTAAGTGAGCAGCAAAGACAGCTGCATAATCCACAGGACCTCTCTGGCCATGTGGGTCAATCCTGAGGAAAGGACTGCTGGCGAAGCCGAGTTGCCAGATCTGTCCATAACACCCCTTTCAGCAGACTCTTTTGACGATCACTTAAGTTCTTCACATAACAGAGCAGTTGGAATGTGTTGAGAAAAGCTGTGCATACCTAAAACCACTGTTCTAAACGCTGGCCTATCGTAAAGCTAGGAAATTTGGCAATTGCAGGAAAAATATGTACGGGATAATTTTAGGCCTATCGTCTGGGTCAAGGCTTGTGGACTTGTGGGTTGCTGACTGGCAGAGGCCATGGGAAGAGAGAAAAAGATGCTATGGTCAAATGCAGGCCCCCCAGTAAGAGGAGTCACCGGCTTAACCTTTACAGTGTAAACATTCACTGTAAACAAACTGTCCAACACCACCAGAAAACATGGTTCCCATGTCTCTGATTAAAACAGTGTTGGAGGAGGGGACAAAGAAAATGGTGCACGAATGCAGATATACTGAAAAAGAGAGGGAAGAGCATGATTCACTTTGCTTGAGAGCAGGAAGTTGGTGTTGGTAATGTCCATGAGCTTGATTCTCTATGGTATCTTGTTTATTGTTTAGGCCTATGGCGTAGTGTGTGTAAGGAGCCACACACACACACACACACACACACACACACACACACACACACACAATCACACACAATCACACACACACACACACAACAGCTGGCTGGAGTGCAGTCACAGAGTCCTTGGAGGCCAAGACACATTCTCGTCTCTTTATGGGGGGGGGGGGGGGGGGGGCATATGCTGACCTCATTCTTTCATGTGGATTCATAAATTCATGGTTATAAAAATTACATTATGAGTTAGAGAGGTGATTACACTATGGTCACACATTTTATGAGAGACAAGCAAATATCCAGAAATGGCCTGTCCTTAAAGCCAATGGCCAGTGATAGAAATAGAAAATACTGATTGTGAATGATTACACTACTTTATATACTTAGGTTTTATATTTGGTCATTTAAATTGGTGATGGAATTTTATATTATAACCTTCATCATCTATTTCAAATCAAACATGATTCTAATCACAAATAATGTTACTTGTATCATTGAATTCCTGGCATTTCTTACCACTTATGTAATCACATAAGCTAACATCAACATGATGGTGAACCAAAATTAGCAAGTCTACTCATGCTGTGAGCGTAGGGCCTTCAGTTTTTGCCTTGCTAGGTTTCTCAGAGTGTAGCCCTGTCTCTGTACCTCCATTCATCCTGGCAGCTCCACAGACACATAGAATGAGTGATGCCCCCACGCTGACACAGCCCAGTGCATAGTGCTTGCCCTTATACTACATGGAAACTGCAGCATGTAAGGTACAAAATGTGTGCAAACCCATGCAGACCAGGGACAACGACTGCTCATAAACGTGGGGGTTGTTAAAACGTTTTCAGGGGGTTGGGAGTTAGAATCAGATTCTGAGTTTGACTTGGTAGCCTTGACATGGGCAAATTTAAACAAATTAAATAAATAAAACTCACAATATGTTCCTTTTTGTTTGATCTGTGCGCATTTCCGGCATATGAGGTTTATGCGGTTTTGAATACTGCATTGTTATGCAGCGTAACAGCATTAAACTCAAATAAAAGCCACTTATGTTGTTACTGGTAACTCACTAAGGTATTTTGATGTAGAACTGCATTAGTATCTAAATAGGCCTATTGCTTATAATGGTGATTATTTGTCCGACAATTACACAATTGACTCCTGGAGTTGCTTGGTTCAATCGAGCTAACAGCTTGTGATTGTTAATGGAAATCGCCACGTCCCCTCTGCAGAAACTAGCCTCTCACCAGTGTGCAGTACAAAATGTAGCAGCTACACACTGTCATTGCTTTGGCCCATGTTCTTCTGTTCATTTCCCAATGTGACTCTCTGCAGAGCTACTGTTATGTTGCACTGAATTCTGGGTTTTCCAACTGTGTAGTTTCTCATAGTTTGCATTTGCAACACCCAGAGAGACATGGAGAGGCAATCAAAAAAACAAAGATATACCTATATTTAAATAGATGCACGGGCAATTACATGCCGTGCCTGTAGGCCTGTGCTCTGTAGACAACCAGATAAAACTGATCTTAGATTAGTTGATGGAAAGGCGTGATAGTTTTAATCTTCAGCATATTCCAGTGTTGGCCACTGACAGCTTTTCAAGAGAGAATTGACAGTAAACTGAACACATTAATCTATTCTTTGTATAAAGCACACTTAATGTGCATTTAAGAAATAGTCATATGCTCACTTTAAGTTTTATTCACCTAATTTCCAAGCCTAATAGGTTGGCCATTAAACAGCCATTCTGACCCCAGTGTGGCCTAGATTAGCCTATAAGGCCTATACAGTATCCTATGTGAGATGCACATGTGAAGTTTTATGAACCACTGTGTGGTTGGGACCATTTATTCAAATGCATGCACATAACCTACAGTAGAATATACCGACCTTTTTACTCTGATGATCTGATCTCTCATCGGTTTTATGTCTTGGAAGCTCTGCTGGTTGACAAGACTGTAGACCAAGATGAATCCTTGGCCGTTTTTGATGTAAAGGTCCCGCATTGAAGCAAATTGTTCGGTACCAGCAGTGTCAAGAATCTCCAGAACAGAGGGTGAGGAGTCAACCTCGATTTCCTTGCGGTAAAAATCCTCTATGGTTGGATCATACTTCTCAATAAACGTCCCGGTGACAAACTGTACAGTGAGGGCGGATTTCCCGACCCCACCGCTGCCGAGGACCACTACTTTATACTCACGCATTGCTCCCTTGGTAGCGGATGAAATCAAGAGATTGTCGAAAGGTATTGCTCTCCGCAAAACATTGAACTGAGCTAAAATCTTCCCGCACAAAATGCATTCACAATCTGTGTCCCATTTTTTATGGAAATAAAAAATACAATCGGGCTCACCAGTACTAAGCTGTGGCAGATAAAAAGCAGTGCACAAAGACTCCTTTCCCGAAGATGGATTTCATTGTAAAAAATCCTTCCGGACAAAATATACATTGATGAGTAAATATGCATCAAATATTTGCAATTGTAAAACGTGCATACGAAGGACAAAAACGCCGGATGATGTTGAACGTGCGGGTTTTCTCTGCTTAGCTCACCATTCTATGCATCATAAAAAACAAACTTGCTCCATCGAAGACGTTCGAAAAAAAAACTGGACAACCTCTAGAATATATTGTGAACGCAGACTCACGCATCAGTGAACCAAATAAAATACTGGTATCTAAATAGTATTTTGATGATTATTAAAACAAGTTTCGTTTCTTTGTTTCTTTTTCACCATTTCTTGCAGGTGTCTCCATTCCTTATTCGCTCAGCCACACAATCCTAGCCGCCATACTCTCGGGCGGAGACCCACCGCCGCTGCGTAGCCAGCCAGTCCCCACTCGGCTCCCGTACATAAAAAAAAAACACAGAATGAACTGTACCTCCCCCACTAGAAAGACGTGCAAACAGCCCAATGGCTAGATTAGTTCGATTCAAACCTCACTCGAAACTTTCTGAATGACACCAAAGAGAGCCAGTAAAATTCCAGATTGATTTCCGTTCATGTGTGAAACTTCTCATCATTCGGTCACCTCTGTGACATCGTTGTGGCGCTCAACCAATCATAACAGCAGCTTGGGGATGTGTTTCCAAGAGAAAAGTGCTCGGGATGCTGTTGCTATGGTAACGACACCAGCTGCATGTCCCTCTGATTTGTAATGTAGTACAAAAGCTTTCAGATTTGAACTAAACGACACTTGTTGATTGTTTCCCCCCTACATTATTGGTCGGTTATGTCTTTATATCTTTTCAAGCAACATTTGTCTTGATATTTAAATAAGGCTATAAACAAGGCCTACAGACTACCATAAGGCACAAGCCGCAGTTGCCAGACAGTCGCAAAAATAGAAATAACCTATAAATGAAATATATAAGTGTTTTTCTGTTTTAATGTGATGCAGTTGCTTAATTTGAATGAATGTCTTTGGGGAAATAAATACATACAATGTAGGAGTAAACACCCTATGTCAAATGCATGAGCTGAGTGTTCACGTCTTTGGTGGTGATCAAAATGACAGACAGGAACATTTCCGTAGAAATTGCATCAATTGTATGACTATCAGGAAAATACAACAATGATAATAAGTTAGCCGTGCAATGAAAAAAGAATCCACATCTTCAGTTAAGTAATATCTGTCTTGCATTAATATGAATCATGGTGCATGCACTACTATGGCTTTTAGAAAAGATAAAATTACACCTGCACCCTGCACTGGAATACAAACAACAGAACACTTGCCATTTATTTAACTTTTATTTATTTTTTTAAACATTAGATTTTACACAATTTTTGAATTATCAGAACAAAACTAAGAACATGAATAAGCACATAAGTAAGCACAAATAATACATTTAAAAATTGCCACATTAACAGATTTAAAACGATTTAGGATTTTATTGGGCATATTCTATGGCATTACAGATGGAACCAAGTGGCACTGGCACAGTATCTTAAATAGCCGTGAGGAACTGCTAATAAAACTATTTGAAATGGCATGCCTGCCAGTCCTCTCATCATCAAGGTTTTCTCAGAAAAGTGCTTGACCATGTACAATCTATCATTTTGGCCTCTAAAAGGAAAACTAGTCAAGAGTTGAAAAGAATATTTCACTGAAATCTACTCAAAATAGAATAATTTCATCCATTTATTCAAGGAGCCTTAACTAACACATACAAACTTAAGAACAATACATTAAAAGGTAAGGCAAAGTTTGAAAATAAACCTGTCTGCTCAGTTAAATAACTGCACAGAAAGTGCTTAAGAATAATATTGTCAGAGCAAACATTCTGACTGTCCATATCTATTTTGTTTGGATGAACCTAAATCTCAAATGATGTGCAGATGGATCCTGTATAACATTCCAAACATTTATAAAAAAAAAAAAAAACGAAGTGAACATCTCATTCAAAATAGTAAGCATACGATAATGAAAAAATGTGTTCTGTTAAACTTTAAAATAAATTAAGAATGTAGATAAATGAACACATCGGCACTTTTATTCTATTCTGGGACCAAAGTGCAATTCTAGACAGCTATTGAACCAAAACAAAAATAGAACATAATTCCTTGCGTGTCAGTAGTTTTTTGGATGTAGTAAATGTTACGGTAAGATGTATGAATACTACATTTAAAAAAGCAAATCATATGTATGTCATGATACAAAGGCAAAAAGATGCTGGGTAAAATGCTTAATCAATTTTTGCAATGAAAAAAATAAATGTTCAAATCTCTGGCATTACAATCTAATGTGTTAGGGTGCTCTAAGAAAACAACTATCGCAGCATCTACAAGAATACAGAACTTCCATCATTGCAACTTCAGGTTGCCACAGCAACAACTCGATAGTAAAGAAATAGTACTATACTACTGTATAATAGAAATAATTTTTATCTTAATCTTTTTTTTTGGTAAATTGTGACCTATACAATACATATTTGTACATAATAAAAGCAGTTCTACAGCCATGTTCATACTGCAGTATGCGTCCTGTATAGGTGACAAGGCAGTGACATGGATGAAATGCATAAGCTTAATGTTGGCTCTAACATTTCATCCGTTACCACAGACGGCTTTTCAGAGGTTAACGTGACAGGACTGGCCCTTTCAGGAACCTCCAGCAGAGCAAAGCTCAGCTTAATAAATTACATTCATTTTAGAATAGAATACATTATAAAACTGTTCTATTACTAATGTTAAACAAATATAACTATGTAAGTATATTCCATATATTTCCATCAAACATAGGGTAAAAATAACCTTCTTGAAAAAAGAAAATAACTTGTGGTGAACATAATAAAAGCTACAAACAAGCGTAAAGTCTCTTGGTGGATTGTCTGAGTTAGTCATACACATTAACAATTTATAGAGACACTTTATACAAGAACACATTTCAATCACACACAAAAAAAATGGGATGAGTAAGAGTAGACCACAAGCATTTGCACAAGTGCAATACCAAATATTAAAGACATAATAATACTTAAAAAGTTAATGAAGAAGTAATGAAGCCATACTTAAGAGTGAAAACTACCTTTACGTTAAAACATTTGTGTAAAACATGTGTTTTATTTAATTTACATCCTAGCAAATATAATCTTAAATATTTCATGTGCTAGTTTTAAACAGCACAGGCCTGTCTGTAGATAGCTTTAAATACAGACTGACAACTAAAATTAGTTTCATTGCACAATGTGATAATAATTGGACCACATTCTATAGCTAAACATGTATTTAGTTTTATTTTTTTTGAAAGACAAGTTACTATTATTTAGCAACTACCTTGAATAATAAAGATAATATACTTTTAAAATGAAACAAACTAATTCTGAAAAGGCAGTGGTGATTAAATCTGCCATTATACTAAAACTAGAAAAGGTAAATGAAAAACCAAGTCACTTAAGCACTAAAAACTGAACTGGTATACAAAGTACTATACACTGAATCAGCATCACACACAATAGTACATCGGTACTATGCACTGAATCAGCATCACACACAATAGTACATCGGTGCTATGCACTGAATCAGCATCACAAACAATAGTCATTACTTTCCTTCCAGATGGGATTGTTAAGTATTTAACGTGATATACCTTCTGTTCATAAATGAACAATTCTCAAACAGAGGCTTTTTAGGATGCTCGTTTCTGTATGCAAGTACATTACTTTAGGCACTTCTACCATTAAAATAAGACAGGATCAACAACTGTTTGTGTGTGTTACCTGACAAGTACCTTGCAAGTGATTAACCATTATGATTAAAATCACAAAAATGCTCTGAATATTGTCCCCTTCCGTGGCCTTTAGTTTTGAAATAGTTGAACAAACATAAGCTGTCATTAGATACCTTTAACCATGTCAGAATATGTGCGCACCATTTGCATTAAGGTGTTCATGTTTAAAATAAACATTAGAGAGCCGTTTACTATTAGCTGTAAATATGCTTCAACTTCTGTTGGTTATTCGGTAGCCTTAAAACACATTTATAAGTTTTATAGATTTGCCCAATTAATTTGCTTTAGCTTCAGCAAAAAGATGCAGAATAAAGGCACACCAGGAGGGGGAGCACTGATCCAATTTTTGGATGGTAACAAGGTAAACAATAGGTAAGCTTAGTGACATTCATGTTCAATTATTTTCTCTCAACAGATTCCCTCCAGTTTCCACTGTTTACACAGAGACAATCTGGTACTAGGTACACAATCTTTCAAAAATTGTATGCGAGTTTAGGTGAATGTTACAGGTGTTTGTTTTTTAAAGGAAAATGTTATAGATCATAACAATCTGCAGTTAGCTATATATATACTGTACATAATAATCCTTTGAAGTTCACATATCTTGAACAGAATATAGTCTTAGCAATCCAGGTACTGTATATGATTATTATGTTGTTAACAAAGATTAAGGTTATGTTTACTACATTCCCCAAGTTATCTTGTCAGCATGCAAGTCGTTGTAGATCTTGTGTTGAACAAAGGAAATATTTACAGGGTGGCCTTTTAGAGCCTCTAAGAGCAACAAGTTGACATTCTCTTCCTTCTTTGTTGGTTACTTGAGGATTATCTGTTTCAGAGGTAGAAATTGAGAAAGACGTCACTCCATGGTGGTTCTTAAAATGAGCAAATGTAGGTACGTTAAATTACCCTTTGTAACATTGCAAAAATAAAAGAATAACGAGAAATATAAAACACAACAAGACAAAATTACAATCCTGACCAACAATTTTAAAACATAAGAAATCGGCGACACGCCATGATAAATTACTGTTGATGGCCAATGCATTTAAAACAAAACGACAAAAGAAAAAAAACATTCGCTTGCATGAATGACAAATTTCACCGCAACACGTAATTCCCCAAACACTCTTCAAACTACATACAGAACTTGCTGGGGAAACGATGACATATTGGGCTACTGCTAATTAAAGAAATACCAACTCGACTTCCTCAAACCCAGCAGGGTAGAAGAGCAGGAGCTTTGGTAGCCTGAGTCGACCTCATGAAGTATATCAAAGGAACAACAGAGGGCAGGCACAGTGAAGGCAGGCAGCTGCAGTAAAAACTAGCCCAAGCAAATGGCCCCCAGCAATGCAAGAGATTTTCATAGTGAGGTTATTGGAATACAATAAAATGTGTTGCTTTACGCCAGGTAAAGCACGTGGACTGCAAAGCCATAAAACGAATCAAGTGATATTTTTCATCAATTAGGATCAAGAAAAACGTGCAGATATAGTTGAGTATTTTGAGGTTTTGATTGAAAGCATAAAGCCGTCTTAACAGTACCAGTCTTTCCAGATAAATAATTCACCTCTATATAGTAATACAATAATACTGTCTGCAATCTGATTAGGTCCAAGCTTTTCTCCTTGTTTTGAGCAAGTTGAGGTACCATATAGGACAAAGGTACTTGGTACAATATTGTATTCTAAAGTCCAATTTTGAGCAATTGTTTTGTTATATTTTTCCTGCTTGCTTTAAATAACTGTTACTAAAAGCTGAAAAGGGTTGCCTGTCATCTGAATAAAGCCACACACAAAAAAAGAAAACATGAAAAAGAATGCAGGGAACGATGCAACACAGCACACCTACTATGCAGATGAGGGACAGATAAGGAAGTGCTGCTTGTGGTAATAATTATAATTTAGTACATTTATAGGATTTAGTGTTACATTCATAAAACTTAATCTAACTAATAAAGTAGGCTAGAGAAGCAAAACTCCTATAAAGACTCCTTTCCAATGCTATAACGAGCACTTACTTAGTGTTCCAGGATTCATGATAGAAAGCTTTAAAAGGGGCAAACCTGATTGGCTGATGCTGTTGCTGCGTAGGGACTTGTGGCAGGAGTAGTTGCTGCAGAGACAGTAGCAGGCGTAGCACTGTACATCATGGGGACTTTTTCAGGAAGGGAAACATGAAAGCAATGAACAGGTAGGTGGAGCATTATGGTAACCGTGGCAACAAGTATTTTGTTTCTTTTGCAGGGTGAACACAGAACAACGTTAGCGGTAAGCCATCATTGGGTTAGACCAGCAGATGGCATGCAATCACAGAGAGCGAAGCACGATGGCATGGACAAAATCATAAAGGAGGGCAGATTAAAACATCTTTAGGAAATTTGGCCATCATCTAAGACTCCCAGAGAACAGTAATGTGCAATTTGAAACACATGGGCACTATGTCTGCATAAGAGTAAACATGATGCAGCACAATGTTTACGTGAGTAAATATATTTTTGAGGGAAAAACCATGTGAAAGCAGTGTTACATAAAATCTCTGGGACTCTCATCAAATTTCCTAATCTACAGTACATAGTGCAACGAGAAAATTATGAACAACATCAACCAGTGCCGGTATGAACAAATACACCAGTGTTCAGAGTTTTAACTAGCCTGTCTTTCAGCTGCTTATCCCTTCTCATTCCAAACGACAGTGTAAATAGAATCCCTCACAAATAAAAGGGAGGATTATTAATATTAACTAAAGAAAAAAAAAAAAAGAGCATGGCTAGCAGCTACAATTTGGAGAATACAATTAAACTTCATTTTACATGTGTGTGTGTGGCTATAATGTTTCCCCTGATTCCAGAGTGCTGTTTATCCTAGCTCGGCTAGAATAACAAGCACGCTTTTAAAATCAACAGTAGGAACATTCCACCCATGTTCTCAATTCATTAGAAGTTGTATCAGAAAAAACAAGCAAGGGACCTACCCATGCTGGTAGCAGGAGTCATGCACAAGACTGACCCTGTGTGATTGGGCAAGGGAAAGGGAATAGATGTTAACAGGGGAAAAAAAAACAGGTTAAGACTATTTTCAGCAGGCAGTAGACATCATACACAACGTGAGAGCAGACACAAGTCCCACGGTGGATAAGTTTCAGACAGCATGGCCTACAGAGAAGTCCCCTATCTAAGTCAGAGTAGATCAGAGAGGGTTTAAGAATATTTGGCACATGCAAAAAAAAAAAAAAAAAAAAGACAGAAAAAAAGGTAGTCTCACAGACTGGCAGGCAAAGTAGCATTACAAGGCAGGGGCATAAGGAACTCCAGGCAGGGCAGAACACGGGGGTCTGTTACGGTTATTTACATCATACCAAATTTAGACGAGGTTGACAGGGAGAACAAATTTACATACATCCGTGTTTTTTGTTCAACAGTGTTAACTTCAAGGCATGTACGAGCAAAACGGAGAACACCGAGTTCAAATTGTTTAGCATGATTTGTGATTCTGTGAGTCAACACCTCGGCTGTCCATTTAAGGTAACCTTCCCTTCACGTTGTTAACAGACAGAACACCAAGATCTTTGTGACTGACGTGTCAGCAGCAATAACGGTGCATAATTAGCAAATATTAACATGATGATCCAAACAGTGTTTTATCGACATTGATACAAGGGCATGAGGATTGGGGAATCTGGTACAAAACATAAAACAAAACTAACCGACAGAGGTTTAGTTAACAAACTTGACAACTAGCAATAGACAAACTAGCAACTATCATAAATTTGCATAATATTAACAGGTTATATCTCAGAGAAAACAAATGATATTGCCAGCCCAGGGGTCAGATCTTACCTGTCGGAAAGAAAGCTGACTGCTGTAGCTGTGCTTGGGCCAGAGCCTGTTGGTAGTGCAGAACACTGGGATTGAAGAGGCAGCTGGCACCATTGCTCTTCTCAAAGGCTTGTCTTTTTGATAGGGGCTGCAGGATACTGTGAGGATAGGCCTGCAAGTGACATGGGGAGACGTTAGCATTGACGTAGTCTGAGACTTTACCGTAATTTCAACTATGCTTGCTGTACTTAATAAATATTACTGGATTAATGGAACAGTGTGAATATACAGTATACTACTTAAAATGTATTAAAAAAAAGTATAAGGCGACAAAAGATGATTCAACACAAGACACACTTAAGACAACTACTGAATGAATTCATCAAAAGATAAAAACTGATGGTGAATGAATCTGTACACAAACTAGATGACTCTTAAGAAGTAAATAAAAATGCAAAACTAAAATTCTGTGAGTTGCTACAATACAATTAATAGCTACATGCAAAGCAAAAGGTGAAAGGTCAAAGTACCAGGTCTACAGTTGCCTCGAGGGGTCGCTTCATTGCTTTGGCAGTCGACTGAGTCTTTTATTAGCAGGCAGCGAGCACATGATGGCAGTGGGCCAATGGGATTCAAGCGTATTAACATACAGGTAACAGCAAGCAGAGGTGCGTCATGGGGGACAGCATTGCATTGTGGGTAGGTGAGAAGGAAAAACAAAACAAAATAATCTGAATGCAGTATACCACATACAAAACAATATGCATGCACAGTCAGTAACCAAAATAACTGATTTAAGGAGACCCCTTTACTCCCAAATTAGTATGTCAGGATCTACTGTACTCGTTAATAGCTTAATCTAATAGGATCTACAGTACTGTGCAGTGACTAAGGTTACTAACTATGTAGACTTAAAATTTCAGGATTACAACATGAGCAAAATAGTTGCTAATAATGATCTACAAATGAAGTCTAAACAAATACAATTCAGGAATGCATTTATTGACACAAAACTGAGTTTGATACATTTGTATGATAAAATGCAAAAAAAGATTTGATAATAGAGGTTCCTTTGGCTATATGTCATGTAGTAGTTCCAACATTAAGCACATATATCTACCCATCTGTAGGGCACAGAATGTGGAGCTCTGTTTATTGCATTAATACTACTATGAAACCCTTATGTACATTAATGCTATTGTATAAAGTAGTGTAGTTCAGTTGATCAACAAACACTACATTTTTTTTGTTATAAACTTTAGTTCTCCCTAATTTACTACAATATGTAAAATGACAATGCACCTAATTTGTGAAGTGCTCTTTTACTAGTTTTCATGAAGAGTGATTCTGAGATCATGCAAAAATAATAATTAACAATTAAAAAACACAGAATGAAAATGAAGATGTGACCATAAATCCTATGACAAACAAAGTAGCAGGTCTATAATGTGGAATCTTTATGGAATGCCATGCAACATATATTTTCTGCAAAACAATATTGAATTGATTCAACTTAATGTTTGACCATAGCAATGTTGAGCTGTTAGAAGTGAAGACGGTAGCCCTAAATCCAATATTCTATTTTCAATTATTTTATATTCAATAAACTAGTTGCAATTAGAGGCTGAACCACCAGCAGGCAATAGATTGAAACAAACAAGATGTAAAAACAAGGTTAACTTGGCAGAAGCCCGCTTTGATACTTGAAAGCTGAACGCACAGTGAGCAGTAGAAGAAGGCTAAAGCAAATGCCTGCTAATTATATATTATAATCATTGATTCAATTCTGATTAAAATTCCTGTCTGGCAGTTTAAAAATCAACTTTCAAAGACAATGTTCAGGCTTGCCATATGTTTTGATACCTAAACATTGACACTTTATGATTATCCTTAATAAAGCAGTGCTCCACATTCTATGATGCTGCTGTGACCGAACCAAAAATGTCTCTTCTGACCGATACCTTACAAAAGCAGTAAGTTGCATTTATGGTGAAAGGATATTTTACTAACCTACAGTTTTGACAGATTTAGAGGCTACAATACAATGGTCTGAAGAGGGGCACCTTACCATGGCTGCAGCTGCTGCCTGGGCTGCCACGCCCGTTTGGCTGACCTGGTGTTGAGTGGCTTTGATTTTGGCCTGTAGGTGTGCAGGCGGGTGAAAGTACTTGCACTTCTCCCGGGAGCAGCGGCTCTTGATGTAGTCCATGCAGACGGTGACCGTGTTGTCGCTGGTGTCGATCATGGGGCTGTCGCTGGGGTGGGCGAAGCGGCAGTCCGTCTCGCCCCGAGCACAGTTGCCCCGCTGGAACTCACGGCACACCTAGGAGGAGGAGGAGGAGGACATTGTGGGGACATATAGCACGTTAGCATAGCAGGTCCACTTCCCTCCTTGGGATGGACCCAGAGCAGAGCCTGTTGTTTACATTATCATGCTATTCCTTGTTGCGAGATTAAGTACCTCCAGTTTGTCAGAGCGAAGCAACTTCTGGGAAGGGGAAGAGGAGGCAGTGGAGGAGTTCTGGACATGGACCGGGGGGCTTCCTGGAACCATGACCGGGGCGCTGGAGAGCATCTCTGTGGGCATCAGGCTCATTCCGTGGCTCATGGGAGTCATGTACGAAGCGTAACTCAGACCCGGGCTTGAACCCAGCCCCTGGGTCATAGAAAAAGTAGGCTGTGAAGGAGTAGGGTTCAAATGAAGAGGAGTTACACCACATCACTCGGTGACTTGTGAGAAGTTAGGGTTAGCAGAATTTCTATGGTCTGTGACAGTAACTTACTAATGAATAGGAGCAACTGACTCCTGGCTGCATACTGGTGCCTGGGATCATGAACTGCATCTGTTGAGCCAACATGGCTGCTGCTGTTTTCTGCTGAATTAGGTTGTTCCGTCCATTAATCTCAAGCTGGGTTTTTAAATGTGAAGGTGGATGATGATACTTACAGTTTTCTCTTGAGCATCGACCCTGTGGTAAGATCAAAAATAAGAATATGAAGGCACAATAACGGACATTTCGGCAGTCATGAAAGTAGCCACAGCATTGCCTAAAACATTAGGCAACATGCTGGATTTTCAGATGTTCAGTATAACCACATATTTTGAGAGCATAATCGTGTAATTCTGTATTTGGTGCACACAATATGATGTAAATGTAAAACATTCAATGAATAAACAGTACTAGAATTTGAACGTCTTATTAGGGCCTTGACATTAGCCTGCCAAGAGAAAGAAAGATGTGACAGAGCAAAAATGCATTTCGCCAAGCCCGTTGAGGGACCCAAACAGCTTTCATGAACTGAAGGGAAAAGCTTTTATGGGTTATACTTTGTCAGATCCAACCAAATCATTCAGATTAACGTTAAAAAGGCAAGATGTCCAGAACGCTCTATATCCTTGCTACAAATTTGGACCATTAACCAGTTCAGAACTCTTAAGTCTCTAGAAAAGTAGAAGGAAAGTAATATATTCACACAGAATGTTGCAACTTGCATAAATTAGGCTAATATGTAGTATGTTGAATCAGGGTCATTTCTAGCGTGATCAGGCCCAGTTTTACGCAATTGTTTCTCTAACCCTAATTCAAACCCTCACTTTGATAGCTGTAAACTTTGCTTTGGGAATGCCATGATTCCCAGGCGGCTAAAACTCATATGAGTTGTAAATTTCTAATAGAATAAAAAAGCTAGTAGACTCAAACTATAAGTGACTTTAAAACTAGGCTGCAAGCTAAGTGAGGCTTATAATAAAAGCTGAATGGTCAGGAATGGGAACTAACTGAGCTTGCCAACATAGAGATTCTCTTCATAATAGCATCCCCTCCTCTTTGTTGCTTGAACAGTAGATGCCAAAGTCCCTTTACAACAGCCCAGATGTCTGACCTCCAGCCGGTCGTATAGACCAGTGGGATGGTTGATGATGGTAAGATAGGCCTATATTAAAAAGTAGGCCTAGGCTAGCCTATATCCTACTGTCAGTTCTGACTAATGAGGAATTGAAGTAAAAGGTTATCACCATGCCTATCATTGCCTGTTATCATCAGCCCAATGCTCTCATACACGTCAATCACAAAAGCAAATCACTGAGAGATTAACGACTTATGTCGTACCTACTTAAATAAGGAGAAGGAGATCCATTAGTCACGTCAGCATAAAGGAAATTCATTTCATAAACAGAATGTACAACTCATATGAGTTTTAGCCGCCTGGGAATCATGGCATTCCCAAAGCAAAGTTTACAGCTATCAAAGTGAGGGTTTGAATTAGGGTTAGAGAAACAATTGCGTAAAACTGGGCCTGATCACGCTGCCCACAGCACCAGCTCTGACCACCTCCGGAATCCCACAGATGATGGGTGAGATGCATAATCAGATAGCCCAGCCTGTGGACTGTGTTCCTATGAATTGGTATTTTGTGTTGTTGATTGGTTGGACCTTGCTTGGCCTTATACGCTAGTCTTTTTTTTGCCAGCCAATCTATACAGAACGTAGCATACAGCATTGTGTGCGCTGAGAGGACGTTGCTTCTTGTTTGTAACCTAGAATGTCATTTACATTGCACATCAATGGAACACTATTCCTCATTGATGAGACACAGATTAACTGTTTATTCAGCCCAACGACGAGCTGAACAGATGTACAGCACACTCAGCTCAGTGTTCTGCCTTAACAAAAGGTTTCAAGTCCTTAAAGGTTAAGTCAGGGACTTGGGGATGCGTAAACTAAACGCTTTAAAGCAAGTTGTAAGTTTTGTTCTGCTTCTGTGACATAAGAAATAGGCCTGGCTGGTTCCTTATGATAGTTTAATCTTCTTTGACAAAACCTTGAACTCCAGCATGATTGGTTCATTTTAGAATAGTCCTAATATCCTGCTCTTGTTTTGCTAAACCAGTGGACTATACAAACGTGTTAGTTTGTGTACATTCAAGTATTAAGGATTCTAAAAGTGTCAGGATGTTACGTTCAAGTAAATTTGTATTGGTACACCAAATAATTGTTTGTCCTCTTCTTGTAATATCTACTGACATTTCGCAACAAGTGAGGTAAAACATAGACATTTTCAGGTAAAAGATTGTTTTTCTTAACATTAAACTAAAACACATCATCGTCTTTCGAATTATTTTCTTTCCTGGTACACTTTCAACTCAAGCACATTATAATACATTCATAGTATCATGATGACAATGTTTTAATGGGATCTGTTTCCATAGATAAAAAGGTTTACCCACATACATGTGTTGTTGGTATAACATTCCATTTCAGAAAGCCACCGGAAAGGTGTGAACACTACAGCAGGATAAAAGAATCATTGTTCAGCCTCATGGAAATGTCTGTAGTGGCACAGCGCCCTCTGTCCTCTCCGGACTGTTTTAGAAGGCGATAACACTATAGCTTATAGGCAAACTTAGTGATGCTTTTAGTAAGTTAGTCTAACCGTAGTGATATGCAAGTGGCTGGGTGTTGGCTCCACACGTTTCAAAAAGGATATCCTACTTTTTATGAATTGACATTAACATTTCGATTCCTAGAGTAGGCTTATCGAGAGAATGTAAGATTTCTAAAAGGTACAATTGTAACTGAATGGATAGCTATTGAGGGCAGTGGTCTATTCTATTTTCTACACCCTCCAGATGAAGACAAGAGGTCTAATTGCCATTTGTCTCTGCCTCATGTTCCCTAGGGTAATTAATATGTTGTTGCCTATATGTTTGTCTCCCAACCCATAATCCCACAGATGGGCAATAAAAATAACTGCTGACATGTTAGAAATTAATATGCTATAGCCAAGCTCAGCTTGTGTCTCATAAGCCTGGCTTCTTATTGCAGTGACTGCTAAGTCCACATGCACTGCGGAGAAGAGAGAGAGAGAGAGAGAGAGAGAGAGAGAGAGAGAGAGAGAGAGAGAGAGAGAGAGAGAGAGAGAGAAAGAGAGAGATAGCATCTCATGTTTTACGCTTATTCAAAACCATAGGATCTACATATAGCCTAGCTCTAGCACCTATAGTCCGACTGAAAACACTCTTAGTTTTCAAAGTAGTGCTGCAACAAAATCAAACCCATAGTCGTGTTGATTAAATGACTGACCTAGCAAAAACGAATAACACGACACAAAGTTGACCCTCATAGCTAAATAAAAAATTAGGACATCAAATCAAAAAGATACCTTACGTTTTAATTTTCTTACATCCATTACAAACCAGGCCTAGTTTACGGGCCTAGTTCAAAATCTATTGATAGCTCTTCTCTGGTTGCATCAAAGCTCGTCTCCAGCAGGTTCCCTATCAGAGCACTGAAGGCTTTGATCCTGTGAACAGGAAGCTAGACGAGTGTGGAATGTGAACACTGAATGAGCGCCCACCAATGCACACGAACCAACAATGACCGGCTGCTTCGTAAAATTAGACATTACCTATGGTTCCTAGATGCCTGTTATAGTTAGATTTTTCACCTCTATATCTTTTACAGTTAGGCCTACCTACAACTAGTTAAAAACAGCGACACTCCTAGTTCTCCTGCGAGGCTCACATTATTATCCTTGCTGTCATATCAAGGTGAACTGAGGAGTAATAGGCGTATTATAAGCCACTCAAACGAGTGGCCAGAAAACACTGCACAGAGAAAAGCCACGTACAGGCCCGTGGGGGAAGGGGCTTAGTCAAAACAAAGTGCCCCGTCAGTAACCAGTAAGAGCACAAGCTGCTGGGTTCACGCACTGAACCAGAACCAAAGTTTAGGCAAGCCTGTACAATTCCACCAAACCAAAATCAAACGCTGAACAGGCCAGCCGGGAAGCCCTACAGCAACAGCTACCTCAAGAGATTGAACATCCGTTCAATCCTGAACGTAGGTTCCAACTTACATGGCTTGGGTACAGACAGTTCAACCTTACATCTACAGAGGGAAACAGCCCCTGCGGTTTCTCACACTGACAATATGGATAAAAAAAAAGCCTTGTAAAAAAATTAATTAAAATAAATTTCCTTGGACCACATGAGGTTGTTCTACATCCCTTCTCGATCAATTTGCAGACACAGTCACGGGATACTACTTTGCTGACATGCACAGTTTACTTGCCCAAGTGATATCGCATGAACAAAATTAAGCTGTTATGAGAGAGCCTTCGCAAGCATGACCTGAGTGGTATTCATTGTGTGGATTCTTGTCAGTAGGCCACACTTTAAGTATAGCCGAGGACGAGACATTGTCAATACTTACAGGACTCTGGAACCCACAATAGTAAAAACCCCCAAAATAAATAAAACTATGCCAACTTGCTTAGAATATTAAATAGTTGTGTTGACAAAGTTGGGGATGAATATCACAGTATAAAACTGCACAATTTACATAGGCTAAATATTGTTGATATAATGACATCATGTGGCCTATTGAGGGTTGACGACACGATGTCACTTCTTTACATTATTGACCAAAATCCAACATTGATAAAAAGTTTATAGCACCTTGGCCTATATGTAATCTATCTCCGTTTGGAAATTGTATTGGGCTTTGGCTTAGCATTGAGGTGGTCAATTGGGGTCCGTGCAAGTCAAAAGAGGATAGGCCTAGTCACAGGGTGTAATAAAGTGATACTAAAAGCTTCAAACCAATAAAAGCCTAACCCATCGGCGAAGACACAAACAAACAATGCTCTGAAGCTCCAGTTGGACAACAGGCTATTCATAAGGGAAGAGATGTGACATCATCACATGACTGCAACATTTGTATATTTTCTAGCCTATCGCTTTCCTATCCCTCTCTTCCCGTCCGTACAACAAAGAATCTTTTTTTGAACAACCTCTGGGCGTAGGAAGATGTTTGATAACATTACAGAAAAGTATGCAGTGTAAAGAACTCGAAATATGGTCTACCGAGGTTTAACTTCAGTATTTTACAGATCAAAAGATGCACAGACATAAGTCATCTACCTGCTTTAAAAACATGTCACTATTTGATTAAACCTACACAAGTGTAAATGCATTACGTTTGTGGTAAAACTGGGTTTACCATGATCATGCAATAGGACTTAAACCTACTTCATTTTGGAGAGAAACGATTGTTTGCAATGAAATTAAAGCATTGGTCTGATCAAGCTTCTATATAAATCAAGAAAATGGGCTCTAACCTAAATGTAGACTGAATCATCGCTATATAGCCTAATAAAACACAGACCAGAAATTGTGATGTAACAATAACAAAACTGACAACATCAGGGGTGCATTTTAGCGTGGGTTGGTTGAGCCTGTGAGATTTTTAATCTTGTCTACTGAAGGCATGTGTGTACGGCTGCCCACCAGAATATTTCAAAACAACAACCATACAAGCAGAGATTCTAGTTTATACAAATATATACAAAAAAAATTAATGCACCCCCTCTTTCACAAGTCTTCGTCTCTTGACTCAATTTACACTGGAATGTTTTCTTTGGAAGAACCCCAAGGCTACAGTCGGCCTTGGTCCTGCTCCCCCTAAAGTCCTGTTATTCTATTACCTAGTGTTGGTGTGATAACCTCTGTCTCCCTGGACCCAGGGACACATGAGGGACAGGCCCTTTAGATAGGAGCCAGGATCACTATCACTGTTTATCAATATGTTCCCTTTCCAGGAGCAGCCAGGCAAAGAGGAACCCCTCCGTCTAAGATAAAGGATCAGGAAGCTATTCACGGAGTGCATGCTATGTCTTGGGCAAAGGTAAATATGTTATTTGGCCGAGTAAAAAACACGGCCTAAGCTGTCAAATGAGTAAGTGAACTTGTCCGCTGCCCTACAATAAAGTGTTTCATAAAGAGCAGTGATGAGATGATTCAACATGATAATCATCCTGTGGGCAGGGCTGCATTGTGCTGTGGCGGCAGTGAGAGTCTCAGTGTGGATTATCCCAGCCTCCACCACAGACAGGACAAGGCCACTGAGGTGACACACCGAATGCAGTAATCCCCCAAAACGCCAGCGGTCATCTATAGCTTTGAATAGGTTGTGGCATGGTTTTGGTGGGGCATGTTTTTTTTTTTACCATCCCTAAAATGATCAGGCGATTTGAACAAAATACCTGCAGTTAGTTATTTTACAGTCCTATTAAGTATTAAGAGGCATCCACAGAGGGGATCCTGTCCAAAATACTGTTACTGTTTTTCTGTAGGTTGCATATGAATCCCAGTATACCTTGCAGAAAAAAAATCATTAATGTGTCAGCAGAAGAAATAGTGCAAATATGACATTCCTTACCTTTAGCGAGTCAAAGCAAGCAATAACTCTTCCGTTTTCAACTTGGCAGCTCTTTGGTGGATGTGCAAATTTGCATTCCTCATCACTACGTGAGCAAGTTCCACGCTGAAACTGTCGACACACTTCCAGTGTAAGCCATTTGGTGTCTCTCATCGAGGATACATTCAAAGCCATGTCCAAAGGTTCCAGCCTTATGTTGCAAGTTAAAACCTCCAACCTACTTGTTGGCTAGAGTGTAGGCTCCTGCAAGCCAACAGACAGATCAAACCTTTTCGGTCGGTGTGATCTCTGAGTTTGACACAAAGTCCTCAATGCATCAGCCAGTACCAATGGTAGGCTAGTCAAATAGCTACAAATAACTGATCAACCAAGTAGCATCAACAGCAACCTCTGATGTAAGTGAGTGCCTTGCTATGGTATACATTCAAATGTGTTTTCCTTGGACTATTGACATTACATCCGCATCGAAGCTCTTCTTTCTGGATTCATTCAATGTTTACAGTCAACTGGAGACTGAAGATCAGCAGTTAAAGTATCTGGCACTGCTAAAATGAGGTCGTCAAGGGTGATGGTGTGCTTTTCTTTCACACATCTCAGGTAGCAGCGTCAAGTAGGGGATGCAGTCTCACAAGGCACTTATAGTTGGAGATCTGGAAAAAGCAAAAAATATTTTAAAATGTGATTCCTAAGTAGCTTACCTCCGTTTGAGTGGTATCATGAAAATCAAAGTACTAAGACCTACAGAACATCTACAGACAGGCTTGACGTGGACACTGGACTAAAAGGCCCAGCAGGAAGCAGTAAACGGATTGGTGCAAGACACATTATAATTTTTTTGTGTCTGTATGCAAGTAGCACTTTCCTCTCCAAGATGGCAATAGTATTGGCATGTTTTCAACTTTGACAAGTCATAATTAGCTTAACCAAACTGGAAAAACTCGCCATTAGGACAAGATCTTAACAAGGCAAATACAACCCATGTACCTATGTAATCATCTAACACATCTCGATAATTACTCTCTTTAAAGTGATAAATTATTGTTGTCTTTTCTCAAGGCACTGTCATCTGTACCATGCAGATATGGTAATGACGAGCCAAGATGATCAAATATGACCTTTTGTAGTGAGCCGTCTATGGTCACCAATTAGTCCCCACGCACAAAAACTTTGCTCCATTGGTGACCGTGCTTTTAGCTGTGCTGCACCCCAGCTAGCGGGAATTCCCTTCTTGATAATGTCAGAGACTGAACCCATAGTCATCTTTAAGAACAGGCTAAAAATGTCCCTCTTCACGCAGGCCTTCCAATAACCATTTTCAAATGTGTTTATACTTGTTTAGTTTTTACTTCATTTAGTTCAGTGTTTTATCTGTTACCATGTAAAGTGTCTTTGGGTCTTTGTCTTAAGCGCTTTTAAATAAAATGTATTATTGTTTTTACTTCATTGAGTTCAGTGTTTTATCTATTACCGAGTAAAGTCTTTGTCTTTTGGGTTTAAGCGTATAATTATTATTATTATTATTATTATTATTATTATTATTATTATAAGTATCGTTAATATGTCAAAGCATATTTCTTTTTCAGACAATTGAAAGGCTTGAAAAATACAATGTAATCATAACTACTATGCCCTTTTTTAATAAGTTGTTTATTACAAGTTTTGCTACTCACACCCTTAACAACATCCAACTAAAAGAACCAAATTATACCTTTTTTGCAGTTCTCGAAGAAAGAATTAGCCCACACCAGTATCAAGGTCACTCAAGGATCTAACTTGATCCAACTTAGAAGAAAATTGGACTGACTATGATTTCCCTGATGCTTATTAGACATGACAGATGGGACCCAGGTAGGAGTGACTGCCGTGTCCAGTCCACATGACTTACAGGGTGCAGATTAGGTTATTATTGTCACCCTTCAAAAGACATTTGAGGTTTAGAACAAGTAGAGTGCTAACGTGGTCCACATTCCTAAGCCATGAGGATATATGGGGATATTATATCTAACTAAACGTTCAGATTATGTCTAGCAACGGTTTTGTCACCAAGAGACTGAAACAGCATTCCACTAATCAGAATGACATATTTGACTGATTAATGTCTCTGACCTTGAATGTGTCAGCCTAGTTCATTAAAATGTAATTCCAGTCACTCCTCTGCAGCACCACCAGACTACCTATTTCAAGATTTCAGACAGACAAGTGCTAGGGTTTGGAGAGAAGAGGTTGGGTGTTTCGCACAGAGAAAATCTTTATGAACTCGGGGGTCTAATAATAAATACACAAAGGGTCTTAGCCCTGACAGAATATATGATAGGCTAAGCCTGAGTACCTTATGCACTACTCTATATTCAGAAATATATCAAAAGGTTTGTATTAAAAATACAGTTTTCAAAACATACTGGAATGAAATGTATTTTATCGTTTCTTGAATCAAAGGTTGATGAAATGAAGAAATTAAATTGACTCTATAGCCAAATCCCAGTTAATGATTATCTTATATTTCATCCAACAGTACCAATGATATTGTCTCCGATCTGGTTGTTAATGTCAACTATCAGCTAAGTCGAAGGTGTTTTATTGGGTAATAAAAGAAAGGAAGACTATGGCCTACTTTTTCTTGTGGGTCCATAGTTGCAACCATAGTGTAGGCTACATTTTAATGCCTAAAGCCTTTCTTTCCCACAATATAAACATAGACTATTAAAAGTGTGTTTTACTGCACACACATACACACACTAATTCAATGATATTCTATTGTGCTAAAAAAAAGCCACTTTCTTTCAAATTCTGTAAGAGAAATAGGCATCCTACGCTAAAATCTGAACAACTGAAAGACAAGTCACCCAATAGTTTGACCTTTTGCTTATGTGGGAGGCTCTTCATCTCAGTTCATGAAATTAGCATCAAGGTTGAGTGTGAAAAAAGTTATCGTTCTGCCAATGGCTCACTCTATTCTATGCAGCTCAAGGCCTATTCCCCAAATAGTTGTGAAGGCAGGGAATCACACAGGATCACACAACATGATGCAGAATGCAAAGAACTTGCAGACAACTATTGGGTCTGCTAAAAAACCGAAGGAGGCCAATTAGTGGTTTCATGCATCAAATGACCTAACTAATCTATCTAATGAATTCAGCTGATTGCCCGGGGCACTCTAAAATTAGGTTTAAAAAATATATAGTAGATTGACAGGATATAAATAGTTGTAGCGGTTTGAAATGATAAAAGGCCTAATACTTCTGTTTCAGGCTACCCTGTTGAAGCATAACAATTTCTTGATTCAACAAGTGTGTGTCTTGTATTATAATATTTCGACAAACTACTAGGCCGGAGCTTATCATCTTGCTGTAGCAGATAAAAAGGCTTTACTTAGGCTATCCACATTTGGAACCCAAGAAATATTAAAGGAAATTCAATCTGTTCATATCAAGGTTTGAATACGAACCTTTTTAGTCATTAGCGAATGGCATTTAAGTAACAGATGGAAGCAAGGCTTTAGCTTATTCTCATGCTAATCAACATCTCTGCAATAAAACTTCATTTATTCTTTAAATACCAAGCTAAATAAGAAAAGTCCCTTTTCCTTTGCATGTAATAAACACATAGGCAGAAACACAGTCACACACACTTGGTAGGACGTCAGACATTTAGACAAGTGAACTGGAAAGGGTTAAGTGCTGAAATGCACAGGAAGTTAAACAGCATCCATTCCATATGGAGTACCCTTTTCTTTCCTGGCAGGGTGAGCAAGGTTAGCTCCCTAAGACTCATACATTTTGTTTCAGGGAAGAAGCCCTAACTCCTCAGAGAGCGGTTAAATTGTTTCGTAATCTGAATTTAACATCACCCTCCTCACAGTTGTACAGTCCTTTAATGCATTTCTCCCTCTCACCACATGGTAAACAACATAATGCAGCAAAGTCAGGAAATAGTGTAAGGAAACAATCATGGAACACTTACTGTATTTTTTAACCTTAATCAGAGTGTGGGTTACTAGTCCAACTTCTCCTAGTTATATTCAGTCTGAACATGAGAACCATGAAAATAGTTGTCATGTATTTTCTCGATACACTCAGTGGGCATTCCTTTAGACAGATATTTTCTTTCCACGGCAGTAGGAAAAACACTGTCTGCCTAGCTCTAGCAAAAGCATTTCTAGCCACCCTCTTCCTGCCTGCCCGCCTCAAATAATCCCCTCCCTACCAGCTCTGGCCAATAACAAATAAATTTCTCGCTGGTTAGTCGAGTAGCTAGTTAGCGGTTTCTGCTTGACGCTTTGTTTCCCAAGCTCTGCAGAGGTTAACTTTGTATGACATAAATTAGCTAACGTTCAAACCTAAAGCTTCATGCATTACATGCAAGTGTTAAACTTATTCACTTTAGTAAGTCCTATTTTCGAAGGTTAGAACACAAATTTAAATATATGTATCCATTGCAGTCCTCTCAATAAACTTACTGAATAACGAAATAAACAAAATAAAACTAAGCAACTTAACTTAACGCTAAGTTCCACGAATGTTTAATCAAGACAGGGCCACACTTCAAAACAGTAACGTTTTATCTATATAACCTTGCCAACAAGACACATAACGTACTTACTTACATTAATCTGACTGGTAATGAGGCAATTTACAATGCATATTAACAGTATTCTGCAAGTGCAAAAAAAAAAACTCAATGCAGGTAAACTAACGTAGCTTGAAACAATTATGCTAGTACTAGTAGCTAGCTAGGGTGTCTCACTTTTTTGGTGCAAAGCTAGCTAACGATTGCTAGCTAGCTTGAGCCATCTAATCCTATTCAACTTTGATGTGTTCATTCCCAATCACCAGTATGGTAGCTAACGATATTACTGTCAACAACACCATAATAAGAGTAACATGTTAACTACTAAGTGTACAATGACATTATATATCACGTCACATAAGCAAGCAAGATTGCTAGCATAGACAGTCTAAATGAAACAGGAATTAACGTTGGCATTTTCACCTGCTTACCTCATCATCACGGAAAGCAAAGATCGCTCCCACCCAAGCGAAAGCTAGAATCACGCAGCCAGGACAGAAGGTAGAAGAACCACGGAACTAGGAAAAACACAATGTCAACGGAAGTCGATAGAGCTCAATTCAGCAATTTGTATTTTCCATCCACAAGAAAACAACTAGCTGCATATGTTGTATCTCTTTTCGTTACTTTTTTTGGCTAGCTTTAACACGGCACAGATTTGAGCAACAAGCTTTTGACAGCTAGCTACTGCTACAACGACAGTATGCCAGTTTGAATTGATGCTGAAGGGGTAACCTTAAGTTGATATATGGGTAGTCAATACACACAACTAAGTCTTGAAATTCAAAACGATATTTCAGTTAATTAAAAAACGTAATCAAACATTTCGGTTATGTTTTGTTAAGAGAATATCAACTTCGTTATAAGATTATTCTAACACTAAGATTATAACCCCCTCCAATGCTAATATGGTACGACCCACCCGAATGTCAGGAGCTCTGGAAGGGCAAAGGCTTGCTTGTTACCAAGGGAACATCAGGAAAACTGATACTAAATAATTTTCTCGAAAGATTTACGTTCATTTCACATGGAAATATTGCATTATAATTTTTTTAACGATACTTTGTTTGACATTTACAAATACCTATTTGACTTTATTGCACAATAATACGTTACAATCGAGGATACAGTGAATAATAGTTAAACACAGTTTTCACTTCTTCAGCAGAGCAGCATTTTATTTAAAATTCACAAAAAATGTAAATAAGTAGGCTACTGACATTTAATTAAGCTATGTCTGTCTGTATCATTAGCTATCGAAACAAAACAAAGATGTTGTTTAATGTCCTTTTCAACTAAAATTGCACCTAAAGGCACACACATAGAAATACACACACACACACACACACACACACACACACACACAGTGCCTATTTACACAATACACAATGCCTATTTCAATTAATACATTATTTATTGTGCAGTACTCTTTTTGTATTATTCAAATATTCACATTATTTACTAAATCAACACAATAGTTACATTTTAACATTGGGGATATGTGATATAAAGTGAACGGTGCCAAATCCCATCCATATCAAAAATATTTGGTACACATTTATTTACTTGCTACTGCATAAAACCTAAACCAAGAACTGTTTGTGGTGTTGATCAGAATAATCAGCTTGGACTGTCACCACTATACCTTATACTAAGCTACACACTAATTTAATTTGAATCGCTTAATTAAAGGCTTAGTTTTTATAGCCATAAAAGCACAATTATATGGTCTGCCTGTCACAGCCTGTTGCTTCTTCCAATATACTTTCTTAGAATGACAAGATTAAGAAACAGAAATCAAATTTAGTCATCACATTTTTAGAACAATTATTAGCTTTGCTGAGGTCATACTTGTTACATGTTGTATTACTAATGTCTAATATTTTACAAGATGGTTTACATAACATTGTTAGAAGACAAAAACTTAGGTTTATTCTCATATGAATGGACATTTACTTTATAATACTGCTGTCTAAGGTTTGTGGTAGTTAAACATTTGTTCAGGCTACCATATTATGAGTTTGAAATATTGTCCATATCAAAATTAATTGAACCATACATTTGAATACAAGGATCCAAAGTATAAGATTGCCGAACAATCCTATACACTCGATGTCATAACACCTTATTATCTTATTAGCCCTGGTCGTCATAAATGTCAAATGCCTAAAGTCTAGGCATTTAACAAATGTTAAGGATTTTACAGCCGCTCATTTGAAGTACTTACGTCACGTCATGAACATGGAATCTACCCCATCTAGTGGTGAATGTTTGAATGACGCTGACAGTGTGATTTGTTTGTGATCTAGACAAAGAAAAAAAATTGATGAACCTGTGGCATAGACATATCAAATTTATAATATTTAGAGAAATAAAAACTTTAAAAAGTATAGTTGTTCTTCACTTTGTGTACTAAAGGATACTAAACATTTGTATTGCCTCTAGATGTCAGTCTTTCTTTCTTTTAAAAAAAGAGGCACACATGAAAAAACCCAACCACAAAGAACCATAAAAGCCAGAAGGACAAAATGTATTCAACCCTCAAGGCAGATAAGACAGACAACATGATGGCATCATGACTACAAAGTTGCCAGTGTTTCTTTTGTTCTGTATTCAATATATTATAGAATATTTAGACATGATTCTGTAATTTGTTTGGTAAATTGTTCAACTCTATTTTTGCTTTTATTAGTGACTAATGATTAAAAAAAAAAGTTGACACTGTTAATGGGGAACTGACAATGACAAAATTGTAGTCAAGGGCTGGAGGCTTCTTCAACCAGCAGAGGGCGTCGGAGAAGCAATCTAAACTCCATGACAGGAGCTGGCGGATAATTCCAAGTGCTCCTGGTCATGATTCCTGACTCCTGTCACTAATTATCGTTGTTTCACCTGGGCCGTTTGGCTGACTATTTAAGTTCCTGTTTTAATTTTCGTTTCTGTGTTCCCTGTTCTGTCATAAGTCATTTCTCTCATTTGCATTGTGAAATAACCTTGTTTTCCTCAGAGTAATATCTCTCAGTCTCCAGACGGAGTTTATCGTTCACAGTCTCTCATGTTTGTTTTATTTGTCTCGTTTATGTTTCTTTTCTACTTCCGCCTCTAGGGTCATAATCTGCTCTTGGGTAATTTCTTACCTGATCAGTCCCTCACATTAGTTAAACATTTACTTTGACTCGCCTATACATTTCTTAATATGAATAATCTCAAAAAATGTCCTCCCTCGTGTAATTCTGACATTTTCTAATTTAACAAGCGCGGATCAACAATATATTTACCATATCTTCCTACGGGTTCATTGTGAAATCCGTACTGCTGAGTGTACATGTTGTAAAACTCTAAATGAGTGTGCCAGGCTCCCCTGTTTGAGTCATGATGTATCATATTCAAAGAGAGGGAGCATTAACAAACAATATTCAAATGTACTTCTTCTAAGAGGGGATACACACAGCTTAGGGTTGGAGTTCTGCTTTTCTTTGTAGGGCATTCAAGAGCGCACAGAAAGAAGTACTTCATTTATGCTCAAGAGTGCCACAGACTTTCCTTCTATTCCGTTGTCTCTCACAAGATAACAATGGCACATAAAGTAGTGGATTGTGGACTTTGTAAATATAGCTGGGTGTACGATCACATGAACAGATACTACCTTCCTGTCATGTATGGGACCATTTTTATTGTGGGGCTCGTGGGAAATGTTACTTCCATCTGCATCTACATTCTGAAGCTGTGGCCTTGGAGGAGCAGCAGCCTCGTCATGGTAAACCTGGCCATGGCCGACCTCTTTTATGTTACCTCCTTGCCTTTCCTGGGTCACCACTATGCCACAGGAGTCTGGACCACGGGGGAGGTCATGTGCAAAATTATACACATGGGCTTCCACCTTAACCTGTACAGCAGCATCCTTTTGTTCACCTGCTTCAGTGTGTTCCGCTACCAGGCGGTGCTGCACCCCTTTCAAGCCATCGAGTTCCAGAGACGGCACTGGGGCATCAAGGCATGCCTGGTGGTCTGGATGATTTCACTGATGGAGATCAGTCCTATGCTCCACATGATCAAACTTGAGACTGACGTTGAACACAACAGTACTCAGTGCATCGACTTTGCCAGCAACAACCCAGCTGAGACAGTGCTGTGGTATAGCTGCCTGCTCACAGTCCTGGGCTATCTGCTTCCTCTGGTGGTGGTGTGCTGGAACTATGCCGGCATCGGCAGGGCTCTGGCCCGAGAATCCTTCTTAGAGCATCGCTGCCGGGTGCGTGTCCGTAGGCTGACGGTCTTGATCCTGGTTGTGTTTGTGTTGTGTTTCCTGCCTTACCACATCCTGCGTGCCCTGCGGGTGTACACCAGACTGAAGCCGGTGCCCTGACCCAGACCCTTGGCTGGCCTCAACACTTTCTTTAACCTGGCTCTCTATACATTGGCCGGGGAAAGGTTCCAAAAAGCTTTGCTTGGACTGTCCTCTGTAAACACTCGTCCCCAAAGATCAACAGACCAATCTTAGTGTCTGTGATTGACAGGCCAGGCAGAAAAAGTCAGGAT
The DNA here is from genome assembly GCA_026901105.3 of Galaxias olidus. Classification (NCBI taxonomy): domain Eukaryota; kingdom Metazoa; phylum Chordata; class Actinopteri; order Galaxiiformes; family Galaxiidae; genus Galaxias; species Galaxias olidus. The sequence continues at coordinate 40,689 of JAPMUY010004627.1, forward strand.
ATGCTACAAGACGTTTCCACTTCAATACAGCAAACTGTGCTATAGATGTACAACATAGTACATTTGCTTTGTTTGATGAAAAAAACGTTGATATTAATATTTATTTATTATGCCAAAGCCAGTGTTTCCCTACAAAACACACATTTTAAAACAAGCCTCTATGTGGTTAACTTCCTTTGCAACATTACTCATGTTTTCAAACTACAATTACTGGATTTTTAAATAAGACCTACATTTATTTGCATTTCAAATGCACACCGATAATAAAATGTTTGATTATTTTGCTAAATATTAAAAGACATATTCTCAACATTATTTTACCCAGACTAAATAGTTAAAGAGTTTATTGAGTATTAAACTGACAATGTAATTATGGCCACACTGTGCTGTACAATAAACTAATAAAAGAGAATGGTGACTGGAGCACCTGGGGCATGTATAATAATAATAATAATAATAATAATAATAATAATAATAATAATAATAATAATAATAATAATATTTATTTGTATAGCGCATTTCATACAACAAGTGCAGCTCAATGTGCTTCACATGACAGAGAATACAAAGAATTTTAATCAAAATTTAAACAAATAAAATAAATGATAAAAAATAGTAGAACTATGATTGTAAAACAGCATAAAATTACAAAGTATTTAGAAAACAATAATTATTAAAATAATATAAAATAAAAAAAATAAAAATGAAATTAAATTTAATTTAATAGAATACAGCTTAATTGTCACACATCTACCTTTAACTTTTAGCATATACATACTTAATGTTTAATTAAAAGCCTTATTGAAAAGGTGCGTTTTAAGATCCCTTTAAAAGTAATGACTGATTCAGCCTCACGAATATGACTCGGAATGGAAGCCGGTATACCAATGAGTAGAGGCAGTAAATAAATGCAGGAAAATGAATGTTTGTTTAATGCATTTATTTCTGATATCTGAAGCAGAATCTGCCCAGATTTGCAGATTTGACAAGAAAATTGCAGATAAATTATGACACTTCAATTGCATCAAGACTGTTTCCTTACACGTCACAATAAATTTAACAGGAACATACAAATTAGTACAATAAGAATTTCCTCTGTTAACATTCTTGGCAGAAAGGCGGCTGTGTGAGGGGTGGGGGGAGTGATCAAGAAAGCAAACAACCATTATATTTCTATCTGGCAAAAAAAGAAAAGAAAAAAAGAAGCCAAATAATAGTCAATAAATATGATATTTCCTCCTTGGAGATGTGCAATTACATACATTGAATGGAAGTCCAAGTTTATTCAAAGCACTCTTTTCCATCTGCCATGCCGCAGGGTTTTGGTAATGGCATTCAAATTAGAATATAAATACATTTCAGTCTTAAGTTTTACACAAAAGCTAATTCACCTTCTAATTATGGTTTCAGTTCCTTGTGATTTACTCTTCTGAGTAGATAGCGATCATTCAAAGTAACTTGTTTATTTTAAGCTTTTTTAAGTGTACAAGCCAACCAAGTAAAATCAACAATGATCATGTTTTCTTTCCCCGTCTCTCTCTTGCTCTCTTTCTATGCTACAAGAATGTGCGCGCACACACATACACACACACACACACACACACACACACACACACACACACACACACACACACACACACACACACACACACACACACACACACACACACACACACACACACACACACACACACACACACGCCAAATAAGTTCACACAGAAACATGAATTACTATTTTCTTAGATAATCCTGACACAAGCAACATTCTCTTATTAACACTTGTGCCTGTAGAGATCTACTGTATTCCAACTGTGTGATAAAACATGCGCAAAAAAAAACAGTTTATGATAATAATATGATTTGAATTGCTTATTTTAATTTTGATCTTTTCTTTATCTTTAATCTTATCTTGAATCTTTCAGCAATTCACAATAAGAACTAGCCAAACCTTTCCAAGAAATGCAACTAAATCATCTTAACATATTGTTGCATTCACAAAGTGTGTTTATTCAGAGTAATCAAACAGAGGGATGTTGAGGCATGTAATTTTTTTCTTTCCTTTGGGCTCTGCTTTGAGCCAGCTCTCAGAAGTGTGACCTGGCTGTGGGCTGGTATCGGAGTAACCTGGTTGCCCACAGTGCAGTTGGCGTGGGCTCCACAAACATGTAGAAGCAGCCTGTGTGACGAAAACAGGCACGAGGGCCGACTGCTGATCATCTCATTCAAAGTCAGACCACACAGCAGACACATTGACCTATTTCATCACCTGTAGTATTTACCTCCTCTTTATCGGAAGTCAGGAGGAACTGAAAAAGCCAAACTTGAAGTAATGTCACAGAGCACATATTAGTTATAGAAAAATACCGTCAATGTCTGGTGGCTATAGGTCAGGGCACGCCAGATTTGGAGTATGACGGCTTTGCTTCAGATGGAAATCCTATTTGCGATTTTAAGAGGGAGTTTACATTGTGATATAAACAGACTGCTGCTGAAAAGGAATAAAAAAAACCTGCAATAATAAATATGAAGCCTTGAAGTTGTAAAAGAAAACTTTTCAGAAAACCAGACAGTGAGAAAATGGTTATACGGACTCGATTGCATATTGCACTTTAATAATGAATGTTTTCACTTCAATTAACATTTTATTATGAGAGCTGATAAGAATTCAACCAAAGTTGGGGAGAGCAATATTTGGCAGGAGAAATAAGAAGTAATTTGTGATCGAGACAAATTGTATTGGTGAAAATGTACAGAGAAAATATTTTTTTTTGCTTTGGCTATTTTCTTTAGGAAGTCATTCACTAATTCCAAACACTCTCTATAATGTGAACACATGACATGCAACAATTTATTATTTTATACGTTTATATAATTTTCTCTTGAACACATCTTCTGCCAAATCGAAACAAAAACAATGAGTGATGCCTATGCCTTGACATTGAGCATCCAAGTAAAAAAAAACACAAGCAGCCGATTTTGCTTGTGTCTTCTTTAGGTTTCAATGAGTGTCTGCAAAGACGCATTGCATGATAATAAATAAAAATCACAATCATGATGAATAATAACCAAGGCAGAACTTTAGAGGACCAAACTATAAAGAGCCTTACAAAACAATCAATCGTAACTATCCAAGATTTAAGACACCAAAGGGCACTCCAAGGCAGAGCTGCTGTGAGCCTCACAGACTTGGCAGTTTGATGACCAGAAAAGAAACTGTAGCAGAGCGCTCGGATCACAGGGAAGCAGGGAAAGTGATAGATGCAGTAGATAGATTAATAAAGAGACAAAGAACAGAGATTGAGAGACGCAGTGGAATCTTCCCAGCCCCCCCATCTTTCTTTCTCTCTTTCGCTCTCTCTCTCTCTATTTCTTTCTCTCTTGATTCTCAACTCCCCTCTCTCTTTCTCTCTCTCTCTCTCTCTCTCGCTCTCTCTCTCTCTCTGTCCAGCACCCTTCGTTCTCTCTCGAACCCTCTCTCTCTCTCTCTCTCTCTCTCTCTTGCTCTCGCTCTCTCTCTCGCTCTCTCTCTCTCTCTCCCTTTCTCTCTCCGATCAGGAGTGTGACCTTTTTTCACCAACGTGCCACTTGGCTTGTGTAGTCCTCAGTGGTGGTGGCAAGCTCGCCCTCGTTTCCTCCCTCTCCCCGGTTCCCAGGGCTGCCCTCGTAACCCCGCCGTCTAGAGAACCACGACCTCCCCTGCTCCCTCTGCTCACGCAGCCAGCGACGCTCCTGGCGCCTCTTCAAGCGCTCCTCCAGGTGCTCCCGCTGGCGGGTGAACTGGAAGCGCTGGAGGAACAGGTCCTTGGCGTACTCGTACAACTGCACGTCCAGGAAGTTGAGCTCCTCAATGCGCTTGCGCACGCCCTCTCTCAGGTCCACATTGGCGGCGCGCGTGCTGTTGATCTGCGTGAAGGCAGCGATGAAGCGCAGGCTAAACGTCCGCTCAAACAGGTACTGCGTCTTGCGCTGGAACTCCGTTAGGCCGTAGAAGGCCATGTTCTTCAGGTTGTTCATGGCACTGCTGAGCAGGATGTGGTTGCGCTCGCTCTCGTTCATGGAGGACAGGTTGTAGCAGCCCACCAGGTTGAGGTCGGCGAGCATGCGCACCTGCCGGTTGTTGGCCAGGTTAGACGAGCAGTCCATGAACTCGGTGAGCGTGACGCCCGACCAATCGTCCCCCATGTAGCAGGTGGGCAGCTCGTCCTGGGTCGGCGAACGTCCGTCGCACATGTGCAGGGAGGTCTTCCAGGTGGCGCCGCGCTGAACGTGCTTCCACTCGCTGAGGTAGCGGGAGACAGGGTCCCGCAGCATGGTGATGTAGTAGAAGTTCCTGCAGCCAAAACAAACACAATCAGGAAGCTGGTAGTAGCACAGCAATAGCACACATCCCAGCCTGCTGGTTGTCGTAGTAGGGATAGACGAGTGACCAAGTGGCACACACTGCAAGGTTGAATACCTACCACCAAACTGAAAGTTGTGCGGTAATGTTATTGTCAAAGACGTTCACAGTTGGCAACGTTGCCATGGCTGAGGAAAGTGTGTATGTCTTGTACTATGGTGTATGCTGTATGTACCGCACTGTTTTTGAATAATCAAAAAGAAAAGAAATTATAAAATACATTTTTGTTGAGCGATGCAATCATATTTGACCAAACTTGACCCAGTATCTAAACATTATTTCACTGTAGGTTGATGAATATGGGCACACAACTGTATAATGTCTTTGTCGAAACCAAGTTAAGCTTTTTCACTCGCCAGTCGACCGAACCTTGGGCACACTTGTTGAGAAGAAATATATTTAACTACTGGAAAGGAGCGGTCAAATTAAATATATTCTTTTTAAAGTCGCTGTCTCTGCTCCAGAGAGAGAATGTTATTACTGTCTCTCCTCCATCTCTGTAAGCCTAAGGACAGCCAGTGAACATGGAAGACAAACGAGGAAGCTCTCCTTCAAATTATCAGTTTTCTGCCCTGCCAACTTAAGGACATTGAAAGGAGAGGGCACCGCTACAACTCATGGATTGCAGCAAGGGAATGACTGACGCCAAAATCCACATCCCTAATGTAAAATGGAACTCACTGTATAGTCAACACAATCTATATCTTACTTGAAGATATATGTTTTTATTTGTGGCCAAACATAAACTCCAACATCTCTAGAAGGCTGAGGCACAAACCAGGGGTGCAATTTGGGTGTTGAGTGGAATACTTCAATGTCATTGTATCTAGAAACTAAACAGAAACCTTTCAAAGTTAAAGGGGGATTATGAATAATGAAAGAGGTCATCACCGCAATATTGCCCCGGCAACTTTAACTCTGGCCATCCCATTTACTCCCACCGACAGTGCCCTCCGTCCTACGGCTGAAGATCTCCAAGGAGATCTATCCATCCAGCCCAGGTATGTCAACACACAAGCAGAGATGGGACAGGTGTTGGCTGGGCAGGGCTCCCCTGAGTTGGCATCCTCCAGGCCCCGGGTGAATATTTAATGGCCGCGTACTCGGATGTGACCTCCCCCCCGTGAACGGAGCGGCTGGATAAAGTAGAGCGCGCACCGCTGAGATTTCCCACCGACTCCTAAGGCTGCCTCAGTGGCTCTTCACACACCGACACATCCACGCCCTCTCTTCCCAGAGCAAACACTATAGCAACACTAATTCAGGATCTCATTCGGTGTTCCTCGTTCTTACCCTTTTTATCTCCGGCTGTCTTGCCGTTTTAATGGGAGCCGTCCACGAGGCCCAGAATGGTGCTATGATCATGCATAATGGAGGAGCTCGCTCTGGTCATTGTTTTCGCTGGGAACCAGACGCAATGTTCCGTGTCCCAGCGCCGTGCCCGTCTTCTCCAATCAGCCCGCTCTCGGCAAACGTAAAAATCCCGGAGACTAAAACATGACCATAGCCAGAGAGCCACGATGTTCCAAACTCAAAGGGGCCACAAGTCCCTGAAAAGCCCCACGCTTTGAAATCCACTGGCGGTCTCTGAGCACAGTGCAGGGAGCTACAAATAGACGCCAGCACCAGCACATTAACTGCTGCACAAACGCTCCCTCATCACAAACAGTGTAACCCGACGCCCCTGCGTTAGGCCGGCGATAGCCCCCGTGCCTTGATGGTGCTACGGGGGGAGTGGGCCTGCTCTCTGTCTTCTCTTCTCTCTCCTTCTAACTGTAGTGGGCGGGTGAAGCTGTGATGAGAGCCCCACTGGCAGCAGCTGCACGCTGGTACTTGGTTCTCCTCCCGGAGTGGGCAGGGGGCTGCCGCACAGACACATCCTCATTAGGTTGTCTCTGGGACACAAACGCATGCAGCGAGTGTTGTCGGAGCACGCTCAGCGGCCCAAAAGGTCATACTTATGTACCGTCAGTGTCACAGCGCATCAGCGTCAGCGTCGCCAGAGCTGTCTCCGGCCAAAGCCTATCCCTGGGACTTCCAGATGGATCCCCAACGGAACGGGGAGCCTGTCGGCTTGTTCCAGCCTGGCTTTATAATCTCTATATAGTCCCTAAAATAGTCTGTCGTGCAGTCCGTCATCGTTTTCTTTCTTTTAGATGATGTAGTTCTGAGTTTGTTCACAGCCTGAGAATGCTCCCCATTAGTTAGGGTTAGGGATGAGGAAAACCAGGAGTGATCACTGCTGTAATCAGCTGTAATAAGACGTAATTTTAATAATGCAGCTTGGGTCTTTAAAGCAGCCTGGAGACTGTGGCACACATCTCTCTGCTAAGAGTTCTCAACCCACTTAGAGTGTTTAAGTTGAGAGCAGGCTGAACTCTAGTTAATCATGGATCAATAATGGATGGGAGGCATATTGCATCTCAGTCTAGCCCAGAATGCAGCAGCAGGAGTCCACTGGAGCAGAGCCTAACTATGTGTCATTAACAAGGGATGAAAGAGTGATGGAATGGAACGGAGGAGCAGTGCAACGGAAAACAGACACGAGAACTGGATTGAGACTAATATCATTTCAATACGGCCTCAGAATCAAAGTAGATAAATAAAACGTGCAGAATGCACCGACTAGTAAGGGGGGTTACAAATGAGATATATTGATTATAGAGAAACATTTTATCAAGATCATCACTCAACATCTCAAATCTAAAAGGGATTTGTTTCGTAATTGCTTTAGAATTTTATGATTAACAATTTGCAGTTGTTATCATTCTAAAGTCAGCCAACATGTCTGAGAGTGGTTGTCATTTCTTATTTAAATGGTGAATATCTAATAGTGGTTGGAAAAATTCTATATTCTGTACTTCAGTTTAAAACCTCATACCTAGGGTTTTAGGGTGTCAAACCCTTTTGAAGGAGTACCCAAGAGTTTCAGCCTGCGGTATAAAAGACCATTTTTCCCCTTGAATATTAGCACAGCACCACAGGAAATTTGACACTGGCCGGCCCTCTCCGCCCTTCCTCTCTGTCCCATCTCTGGCCCACGCAGCACCCAGACGGACCCATCAGAACAGACGGTAAACCACCATTTATCCTCACCCAGTTTTAGCGCAACAGCCAACTGGCTTTTAATTGCCTATAATTAACCTCAATGACATGATTTCATCTTGCTGCCCCCGCCATGATTGCACGCTGCAGAAAAAAAAACTCACTATACTTTAAGCCTTGGCATATGGTGGTCTACAGAAAAGGACAGGACTCGTCTTGTCAAGTGTGGAGGAACGAAGGGCGCCGTGGCAGGTGTCCAGGTCTTGATAAGAAAACGAGAACAAAACAAACTAAAGGACCTATCTGAGTCAGAGGAAAATAAATCTCGTGGCGAACGTCGCCAGTGAATAAGTCAAGTCAGACTTCCCATTTGCTATGACGCCGATACAGTCTCACTGATATCTTTTCAAGGTGAGACATATCCAATGTGCTGTTGGAAAAACAAACGCTTCTGCTATCTCCCCGGAGGTGGAGGTTTGAGCCAGTCTGCCTGGTAGCCTTGTACCTTGCACGGTCGACCCACTGAGAGTTACGAACAACAGCTTTGATCGTGCCGTTTACAAGCCGAGCGCAATCCATGGGAATTAGAAGGGAAGAGGGAGCGTGCGCTACACCTACCTTCATGTCGAGTGGCTGATTAAACCCGCTCAACACCTGTTTCTGCCTTGCATGGCCTAATAGGATGAATATGCAAAGGGCTCCGGTGGCCTCAGCTGGAAGCCATTTCAGATGATGCATGCGCTCCGTTTCATCTCCAACCTGGCGGAGGTTGGAACCCTAGCGCCTCTAAAGTGTGTCTGTCTCTCAGGAGCCTCAGAGACTCAAAGTCCCGCCTGCAGTGGTGCTGGGTTCCCAGATATCCCACTGTGCAGATACCTTTTACTCCAACTTTAAAGGTAACCCTCCAAAACACTTTTCATTCAAGTGAATCGCCCAGCTCTAGAAAAGTTTATTACAAAATTATTTTTATCGTTGTAATTGAAAACCTGAAGATCCATCCATCTAAATATATCTATGCGATTTCGACTCTAAAGAACACCAAAATGGTATCACTGAAGTGATTCATGTGTCTGTACATATGCCAAACCTCCTTATAGTGTTGCTCTATTGTTACAAACATGTTTGTCCCTTTTCAAACAATCAATAATGTCATCCACCAAGTAAACCTATTCCAGCTGGAGGTTATCGTGTCCGACAGCAGCTCTGTGGCGGTAGGCAGCCGCAAGGCCCTTGTTAGGGATGTTTTACCTCAGGAAATGTTCCTCCTTCCTGTAATCTTGAACCTCGCTTGACTCCTGCCCTTTTCTCCACTCCCGCTCTCCTTCCATGTCCTACAGACATCAGGGCTCCCTCAGGAACGGCAACCTTTCCTTAAAGGTTGTCGGATTAATCACGCTCCTGATTTTGCCCGTCAGTCTATCCCACGAACTTTCTTTCCATCTCCACAGGCTTTCTGTCTTAGCTATGGAGAATATAAACAAGTATGGAACATCTCCTTCATGTGACTGCTTTGAAAAAAAAAGAAAAAAAAAGAAAAGATCCCAGTCACTATTGCGGCAGGAAAATAGCTGTCAACAGTTGTAATGGTGTTGTCGACAAAAAGAAACACAACTCAGGTTGGCCGTTTGATTCTGTCGGGAGAAACAAATTTAGTCTAATTGTATATGTCTGCCTCTCTCAAGATCCCAGGGTGTTCTACCTGAAATCAATAAAAGGGAAAATGTGATCCACTGTGAGCTGTTTCAGAGGTGGAGAAATCAATTCTTAATAAAGACAGTGTGCAGACCATATGGGACAGTGTACTATTATACACAGTATAGCTGACAAATTGGTACTAGCCAATTGGCTAGTGGGCATATGGTCTTGTTTTATTGAGTCACGGAAAACAAAACATGGAAGCCTATCTATTCATCCACTTTAAAACGCATTCTATACAAGGCACACATATCCATTTCACACATCCAAGTAGGTCAAACTGAAACTATGCAAAAAAAGAAAAGCTATTCTGATTAATTTCTAGGGACAAGGCTGGAAAGAGAGTGACAATCTGAACATAGAATTACCAAAGAAACGTGTCTCAAACCTATGACAATGAGTATGCATTGTACACAAAATCATGTTTATCTTACTTAATCGCTGCTGGTAGCTTTAGTTAGTCTGCAGCTGCCTTATAGCGACTGCAACAGTCCTTCTGTCCTGACTATGGATGGAAATGCCATCTACTAGTCTCACACTGTGCTCTCCCACTACTCTCTGCCATGATCTAAGTAGCATATCATGTCAAGCTTAGCCAGTCAACAGCAGGACATAGTGGGGATAGGGGTCTGCCTCTGGTGCAGCCTCGAGCAAAACTGCAGGAACCGCAGGAACTGGAGTCCGCTACGCCTTCCTTCTAAGAACACCAGACAACAGAGTGGGTACGGCGAACACCGTGTGTGCTCCCAAATAACTCCATATGAGTGTATTTGTTTGTGCAAACAACTGCCTAAATTGAGTGAAACTGGGCTACCCAAACTAAATTTGATTACAGTACAGTGTGACAATCCAAGGTGAAGACTTTATTACCATAAGAGTAGTAACAGCACTAGTGTCCAAGTGCAAATAGAGTGGGAATTGGTCCTCTTTTGTTAACAAGGACATTGTATCCCATGCAGTGTTTTCTCAATATGTGAGCACGAAGGAAACACTTCGTTTTCTATTCTAACAAGGACAATATCATCCACCAGTCTCTGTAAATCCCCAATTAGGTCTGGGGGGGGGGGGGATGCAATCAATGTCTCGTGTAGATGATGTTAGAGGAAAACAGTGCTGCTTTGGCGCCTCTCTACCTTCTCATTCACAAAAGGCACAAAGGCCTCGGGGGGGGGGGGGGGGGTTGTTGCCCAGTGGGAGTGAGAACAACACCGCTAACCTGTGGGGAAGTCCATCCAGGTGACAGTGAACCGAGCCGTGTGCTCCCAACTTCCATCGCCACACTGAGAACTCTGCCATGGAGCTCGTTACCTTGTCTAGGAATTCCAGGGTATTATTTCAGCATTAATGCTGCCCTGCAGCCAGGGGCTGAGACTATCAAATACCCACCCGCTCCTGTGCAGCCTGTAAGTCCCACCTCAAATACACCGAGCAGTGTTCACGTTGAGACAGTGCTCGTCCAAGCATCGTCTGGCCACATTTGATCTACCCTTTAAAAGTACAATTAGTGTCTCTGGTTTATACCCTGCACCCTGGGGGGGAAGCCACCGCACTGAACTGTCAGCCCAAACCACGCAATCACATAGCTGTTTCTGGAGAAAGTTTCAATTTCCAGTCCCCCTGAGAAAGAAAAGAAATAACCTTCCAAGAAAAGTGTTCCCCACCAGCAGCTGTAATCCTTTATCAGGATATTTTGATCAGTTTAAGCCTGCAGAATTGTCAAGGACAGATGTTGTCAGACTTAGCTCTTTTTCTTGTTTAAGTATGGGGAGCAAGCTGGCACATAATGATACAAGAGTATTAACTCTTTAAACTGTGCACTTGACAAAGTAAATTTAAAAAAAAAAAAATCTACAGATTATTTTGCACCTTAAAATCCTGGTTTGCGTACTATAACTTTATTTGGCAGTATAAAGCAACACAACTTTTAAGACAAAGGAAATTCAGCACCTGTTCTGTGCCTTCTATGTGTCGCTGACTATAACATTTTAATCTTGATTTATTTATTTATTCTATTCAAGATCATTTGGCATAAAAAAAACCAATCAAATACATATACGTGAGTCTTTGTAAGCAATACTGACAAGAAGCGTCTAAGTTTCAGAAAAGCGCGATACAACTAAAATGAATCATAAAAAAAAAAAAAAAAAAAAAAAAAAAAAAAAAGGACTGTCCAAAAATATACCGTAATTTCCATTTCTTTTACTATGACAACTGTGTTATGAATTGGACATGTGTTGTGCAAACTAACATATTCTTTTCCACCTTGCATTATTACACAAGGCTTTTTATTGTTAGGCTTTTTATAGACACAGACAAGCCCGTTGTTATAATCAATTATTGAAAAGCTATTCACTGTACTTGTATAAAACTTTTAAAAACTTACAGAGTTAAGGGACAAACACATAGATTCATTGGAGGATGAAATCAGCAGTATGACAAAGGGGATAAAAAAAAGAGGGCACAATGAACAGAAAAGGAAAACAAACCGTTTTCCCGTGTTGAACTATTGGAAACATTACCAGCATACCATACAAAGAAAGGCTTTGTACATAACATACTGATTGTATCAGTTGATTCCTATTTAGATGCTTATTCAATCAAAGACTTTCAGAAGAGACAAATCATCACAAATGTCTAAGCTAATCTGTTTTAAAAGAAAAAAAAGTCAAATTTGCTTCTCTGTTTGACATTGCTGGATATCAAATTTCACTAACTCTGAGGCTCAAAGTGATACATTTCACTGCTCTTCCCGCATTCAATAGATGTATCTACAATGCCTCTATTACATTTCCCACATTTCAATGGAAAGAGCCTGTGGCTTTGCTCTGTCACAGAGCAGTGAGTCTCCTAATGCTATAGCCCATGGCCCACACTGTGCCAAGGAACATTTAGCCATCTACTTGACATTCATAGTCTGCAAGGCTCTCATTTTCACAAAAACCACTGCGTATGAAGGCAATTTAGCTCCTTCATTAAAAAGACATAAATGCCTCAGAACTTAATGGCATCCTGCTACTAAAAAAGTGAGCCCTCTGAGTTTTGAGATTAAATCTTTAAATCATTACACTTCTAAAGCCGGAAGGGCTTTCATCAACCCAGTGTTGCCTTTCTGTCACAATTCAAAGGAAAATGACCAACAGTAAAAGTGTGCCGTCATCTAACTGTTTGGCTAGGGAAGTTCTGTGACACCCAAGCAGATGTTACATTTCACAGAATAGCACATTCGGCAATATATTAAACAGTTTCCCTCGCTATTATTGATGAGTGTGTGTGTGTGGCTAATAGATTTCCGTGGCTATCCTCCTCTCGGATGAAAAAGGCGGGGACGAGGGGCGTGACTGCACGGGAGCTTTAGAGCGACACGGCGTTGTTCTTAAACTAATCCACCACAACCCGAACGGTTGCCCCCTGTACCCGTTATCTGCTTACCAATCACAAAGCTCCCTGGTAATAAAATAATAGCTTCAGGGAGAGACCGTAGGCTACGGCTTCAGCGAATTACTGTGAGGAAATTGCTGAGTGGGTTCCCCTTAGTGCCCGAAAGTCATTAAACGTGTCTGGGATAATGTCACAGCCTAATTATGGGATCTTTTCCGTTGATTATTTTGACCATGCATGCGTTAGAGCCTCCCTCCGTGTAGCCATGTGTCTGGGAAAGCAGACGCTGATGAGACCATCCTGACAGCCAAAGCCATGGACCATGTGTGAGGTCCTCTTTGAAAAAGAGAGGACGACTTCTCTTCCTAATGACATACCCAATCCCCGCGGTCCTTCATTTCAGCAGCCATGCAAAATGACATTGATATTGCCGGGGGTAAGGTTATTGAGACTGATGAGAACTCTCCCCTATTGGGTCACTTTGTGAATTGTAACGCAAGAAGTATGCATTATCATTACACCACCGACTAGGGCCACGCAGACAGTCACAGGGGGGCCCCCCCCTGATAAGAGATGGTGAAGTGCGGTGTGTTCCGAGGCTCCGCACTCACTCATTGTCCCTCGGATCTAATGACCAGCAAACTGGAACAATCTGGGGGGGGGGGGGGGGGGGGGGGGTGCAGGAGAGTGCTGCACAGCACACTGGCAGGGAGGTGCCCTTGGTGCGGGAGAGGGAGCCGCCTGCTCTGCAGCACGGGAGGTCTCCGTGGGGCATTTCTACGTCTCTCCACCGCTCCCCCCCCCCCCCCCCCCCCCCCCTCCGCTCGCTCTGACAAGATGAGCGCTGGCTTGGAGACATGCATTATTTGTAACTGATATGGTTCTCTAATGGCGTCTGCGCTCCCCCCTGGCCGCCCGTAATGGACCGTTTTTGAGCTTCTCGGCATCTTGTTGGGGCTTTTTGGAAGTGACTGAATGGGGACGCCGGGTGTCACCTGGGAAGAAACGGAAAAGAAACGACGGGCCCTTTCATTTACTTGACAGAAAGCTGGCCCCACCAAGCCTCTTGACATGGCGCGCACGCCGTGGGTTCTTGTACTGGCAGATGACAACAAAAGAGGAAGGACTCTCCCTTCAATGGAAACAGACATCGCCCCTTTCTTTATTTGTGGGAAACTTGAGAGGGAACAGCACAAGCAACGCATCTCAATACAAAGCCCCAGATAAACGGTTATGGCATGGCACAGACGAGGCCCACGCAGTAGATGTAACGACACTGCTAACTGTTACTCAGAAAAAAGTACCCAAATAAAGAGATAGGAGCAGGTGACCAGTAACTTCAGAACAATAAATGACACAAAAACAATATCTTCAAGCTTCGTCTTCAACTCCTAAACGACTTCCTCGTGTACAGTTGAGGCCATGACTGAGCAAAGAATCACAAGGCACAATTAACTTAATTAGGAGACAAAACATTGGCAAACAAATGAACTAATGACAGGTGTGTGTGACGATGATGCGGAGGGGCAGGTCTACTGCGATAGTGTCTGTGTACCGGAGCGGAGCATCCGGATCCGGATCCGTGACGGTAGCTTCACATGACTGACATTTACAGTCATGTAAAGCCTTGGTGTGTTGGCGATCCTTAAACAGGAGTCCTAATGAATCCAGTGTGACACAGATAGCCAGGTCGTCTGACTCACCCCACTCCACCGTGAGGTCCCCACCAGGCCGAGACAGTGACGACGGTGGCTCACAGAAAACAGGCTGCCTGGGTGGAGACACGAGAAACTACTTAATGGAAGGTGACATCTGTGAGTAGGGACACTTTCTGGCTGAACACTGGAAGTGTGTGGTGACGGAGACACAGCCATCTTAGGTGGCTACCCTTCTCATCAGATCATCTTAGTTTATGATCCAAGATGACCTTATTCAAATATGAAATAGTCATATAACTTCATAGACTACTTCATTTTTGAAATTCTTAACCGTGCCGACGCCGAAACAATATCTTGTCAGCCAACATCAACATGGTAGCTGACTAGCATTTGTGGAGATAAACCACCTACTGTATAAGGGCCTTAACACTATAATGAATGCAGCTATACCTTTAGAAGATGCATCTCAGGGAATGTTCTTTTTAATTAAACCATCTCCAGTTTAATCTGAATGAGTGTCTATCTCTAAATGAGATCTAACAGCTCCAGGGACAGTGTTTCTGCGACCTTGTTTATCAGGCAGAGCACAATGCTTGCAAAGTGGTGAGCTAGGCAAGGGCTAAAAATGGTTATATTAATGCAGCTCAACAGAGCAGCAATTAAGGCCTGTTTCACAGCAAAATGGAAGAACGCATCAATATTGAAACGCCGTGGCTTTGGAAATAAAGTTTGACATTTGTGTAGGCAGGTATCCTGCGCTTAGCGGAGACAAGATAATCAGCCATATATAAATATAAATACCCTCCATTCTTGAGGATGTTCACAAAGCGTGTAGGTGGAATATCACATCTCCAACGTAATTTCACACCGGATAAGGGGAGAGAAAGAGCTCAACATTTTGTTGTGATTGATCTCCTCTAATTTCAGCCCAATTAGATATTCTAATATGACAGCACAACTTCAATTACCCTGACACAGAAAAACCTCCCCTCTAATTACCCTGCCTTTTTTCATTTGGAACAAAGATCTCTTGGAGAGGCAGGGGAGGAGGGGAGGAGGGGAGCACTCCACCGCGGCCTCTGAATTAATGATAATGCAGTCGGAGATACAAGTACAGACGCTGACTGGGGGCAAGCGGCGTACACATCACATTGCATAAGTCTTTACACAGCTCCCCCTGGCCAAACCCCACCACTTGGGCTCCTTCATGGTTTACCACTGCACCGCCATGATCAACGCCTATACCATCACATGGGTTTGGACAAAAAAAATGTCTCGCAACTCACCTGCTGAATGATATCAATTCAACAAATCCAGGCCCCCTAAAACACAAATTATTCATTGTACATCTCTACTTGGCTGAGAAATTATCATCCAAGGTGAGTAAAGACTAAGTTATCTGACAGGCTGTGGACCGACCAGATCACTTCTGCTCCTTTTCATGTTTGCATTACAATAGTATTCAGACAGGCTGTTCTTGCCTTTATCCTCACCGTTGCTCCTAGTGAAGTTTCTTTGGCTTGTTCGTGAAATTGGATCAATAAACTCCCCAAGCATGTAGCGCCTATTAGAGTTTACCATCCTTAACACAAAGAGCTTTGATTTCCAGCACTGCAGACTGCGGCGAAGATTGGAATAGATCCAATCAAAAATGTTAAGAATAATCAGATATTGATATTAAAACCTCTTCATTTTTTTGTAGCCTGCAGTGAATTGAAGTAATTGATTTAAAAAGTTTGACAGTCTGACTTGTGTGATGCATGTGGTTCTCCTGCGTGATTCTTACAAGTATAAGACGGCTTTACGTACTGGCATTTGCAGAATCGCAATCCCTAACTCAGATGACTGTTGAGTGCACATTTAAAATGGCATTAGATCTCTGGCTGTTGGGTTGCATTGTAGACCAGGCTATGCTCGCTGAGGGGAAAATAATGTGGCCCAGCGCTGCGAATCCACCCACTGACAGACTACACATCCTGTTGACTCGCCCCTCCAATCCCACACTCTGCCCCTCAGACCTACAGTATAGAAACATGGCTCTTTATGCAGAGCCAGTCTCTTCATACCACCGACGTGCTTTTCTTCCAAGAAGCGCACACCAGTCAAGTGGGTGTGGAGATTTAAATGTGGTCAAATGTGGGAGACCAATGTGTCAGAGAAAGTGTCCTGTGTTATGATGGTCTGTCTATCTGTGGTTGACTGGCTGACTGGCTGGCTGTCTGGCTGGTGGACTGGTGGACTGGCTGTCTGGCTGTCTGACTGACTGGCTGTCTGGCTTGCTGGCTGTCTGACTGACTGGCTGGCTTGCCGGCTGACTGGCTGACTGAGTGGCTGGCTGACTTTAGAGCAGCTCGTCCCAGTGTCTGTTCAGCCTGTGGCACAGATCAGCCCAGTACCGGGATAGCTTTAACTCGGGCTAATCCTTCTGCGCTGCTGAGGGAATACAGAAGTTGGAACAAGCAGGGAAAGAGCAGGGCAGAGAAAGTGAGGTGTGTGTCTGTGTGTGTTTGCATCAGTATTGGTCTGCCCCCATATGTATGTGTGTGTGTGTGTGTGTGTGTGTGTGTGTGTGTGTGTGTGTGTGTGTGTGTGTGTGTGTGTTGTGTATGTCCGTTTCAGATTGTGGGTGGGTGGGTGGGTGGGTGGCTGGCAGAAGGAAAGAGAAAAGGTTCAGAGTGTGTCTTACTAAAGAAAAGAAATAGACAGGGAACGTATTCTGAGAAACAGCAACTGAAACCGAAAAGGTATTCCACCCTTATAGACCAGCACACCACCGCCTATATAGAAATGCAGACTGTCACTCCCTGCTTTTCAGTTACCACCTGCATCACAAAGGTGGGCTACCGGCTTCTGAGGAGCTCAGCTTGAGCGCAAGGAAGACAAAAAGGCTTTAGACAGACACGTCAATCGACAAGCTCTTCCACACAGTCCTCACACACACTAACAGATAGTGACAATACAAACTGAGAGACAGGACAGCCCACTGTTGCAATGCCCTAAAAGATCCAACTCCAACCCAATGCGTTCAGATTCATGCGTTACAGTAATAAATGGGTTAATTCATGTGTTGTACTATGAAGAAAATGAATATATTGTGTTGAACTATACACTGTAGTATCACCCTATCAGAAAAATATACATCAGAAACCTTTTGTGGAGCAATGTAGTCTCCACCCCTAAAGCCTATTTAATGTAATTGTTGTGGCAGGACAAAATCCACTGTTCAAACAGTTACTTATGAAGGAGTGAGCAAAAGCATACGCATGGTGGTTTGCAGAGTCTGTTCAATAACTACAAGAGGATAATCAATGTAGGTTTGTGTGAATGTATGATGATTGTTAATACCCACACATTAAAAGGGATTGTCTGCACTTTAATCTCGTAGAATGCAATGCTATGAAGTACAGAGCAACTAAGCAACGACAAAAATGTGATGTCCAAATGCTACGTTTCTGTGGTGTTTTCTTTTCTTCTTTTTTTTTTTTTTGCCAGGGATCTATCTGTTCTGTGGTGTAAAATGCCTTGGGAAGCTTTACCACTAATGTGATAACGACTATTAAGTAATTCATAAGTGACAGTTTCTTTCATTTTAATGGAATTTCCTCCAAGAACAGCTGTTCCGGCTAGACTTTCTTGGAGATCTACTGAGCCATGATCAAAACCTAGGGATGTGGAAGCCGCCGCTCTGACATACACAACTAAAGTCTGTTTCAAAGAAGACATGTAACACAGTTGACACTGCTATAGAAGGTTTCCATGATAGAAACGCGGCATCGAATAAATGTGAATAAAATACATCTCTCAAGACGTAATATTTTGAACACACATTGAGAAATGGGAAGCCCCAACCACGTTTATCTCGAAGAGAAATGGTTTCTCTCGGAGCTGCATCATGGCAAGATATAGCCTTTGATTTTGCTCGGTGTGGCCGGGGCAGGGCGCATGGTAGACCCCCAGAGGCTTTTATTGACGGCCGCAGAGCAGAGAATTCCTATTCAGCTCCAAGATCACGAGGTTAATCAAACAGCAGACACATTTCAGGACCCCGGAATGGAGCTGGTTGAATTATTCACAACCCACACAGACCTTCTGTGTCTATGTCTGTGTTTGTGTTTGCGTGCGTGTGTGTGTGTGTGTGTGAGTGAGAGTGTGTGTGTGTGTGTGTGTGTGTGAGTGTGGGTGTGTGAGAGAGAGAGCATGTGCTCGTGTGTGTGTGTTAATTTGATGGAGATGCTATTGCAGCACTCCAATCACATTTTCACACCTGTGCGACACGAGAGACAGTTCTGCAGATCTCAAGGATCAAAAAGAGCAAAGAGAAAGGCAGCAAGTTTAGTGAACGGCGTGGACTATTTCATTCTATTTGTTCTAAGAGTCTCTTGAGCTATCATTACTATGGGGATCACAGGGTATTTACTGTTTCTTCTGTATTAATACGCATGTGACATTAGTCATCGCTCTATCGTCAGCACCTGAAAGAGCAGCCAAAGCACACAATCCCTAATCCTGATCCCATTACTCACAGGCTGTTAAATGATGATGAGCAGAACCGAATACAGTGAATGAAGAATCTCGAGTGGAAAAGCTACGTATATTCAATAGAATTTTCTTCACCTTTTGTTAGGAGGGGGCCTAATCAGAAGAAGAGGTGGGATTTCAACACCCTTGCCGTCCACTGGAGGCCTAGTCTGTGCTTTAGCGATATTCATAAAAGGTAGCAATTCCATGTATCTAAACCCACTGAATGGGCTCAATGAGACACTCGCACCGTAACTCTAGGGGCCGAGGATTTGATCATTATAAATCAATGGGGAGTGCAGGCTGGGAGGGTGGATTTGATCTGGAAGGCCATTGCCTTGGCATATCAAGAGTGCAATTCTGCCACATTAGGCAATAATTCATACGGGCCCTGGTGAGCAGACCGGGCAGGCGTGGTGTCAGACTGGACTGGCTGCACCTCATGGCATCCAAAAGAACACAGGGCATATAGAAACCTAGTGGACCACAAAACAAGACCAATCTTTTTCTCATGGGCAAACAAAGATGTTTCTTAGGAATTATTTATTTGCTATGTATTGTATTGAATTCTAAATGCATTTAAAGTATGCATTAGGATCACATGCGCAGCTCACAGCAACCGTGGAAGCCAACTTGCCAAACTGTCTCAATATAAGAGATTACTTTTTTTGTTGTTGATTAGATTAGTTTATTTCGGTCATTGTACAGAATAAAAAAAAAAAGAAACACAAATGAAAACAACAATGACCGGGTAGACTGAAGTCGCAACGCCTTCTCTCCTCAAACCTAAATCAATCAACCAAAACAATTAAATAATAATTATAAATACATACTTTTTACTTATTTTGAATCGCAATCATATAATTGAAGAACAAATGTAAACATAGATATGTTAGAATTCTTTAATTGTAATTGTATCTAGATTGGTTCCATACACAGAAACACAAATTAGTCCTTGCAAACTGTTCCCTTGAAAAGTAAAACTCTTCTTGACTCATATTTATTCTGCCGCCGAGCAAACAACTCCTGTACATTGGCAGGAAGTAATTGATTATTGGCTTTATTTAAAATCTTGGCAGTTCTGAAATCTATCAAGTCAAAAAACTGCGTGAGTAGTGCAGGCTGACAATGCTTCACTTTGTCCAGACAGCAAATAGGCTGCACCTATTGTACAGCCCTACATCTATGCCAGGGCTAGTCTGTGTGTCAGTGAGAGTGTATGAGACACACTATGCAGATCCATTCAATAATGGAGCCTGTCTGAACATGTGCTGTAGCCTAGGTCTGGTTTCAGTTAACAGAGTCTGAGTGTGAAGAGTATAAGAATGTATAAATCACGATAATGAAATATTCATTCTGGAGGTTCTGTTTGGGCTTTCAAATAAAACCTAAAGGAGAGCTTTACAAATACTTCTCTTGTGAATGTTTGAAAACTGGGGCAAAATGTAAAAGAATCCGATCACATAAAGACATTATGTGAAAACCAACTGCTGGGCAGACTGTGTCTGTAAAGTCTTATTTGCTTCAATGTCACGGTTATGTCACGCTTAGCCGACCATTGAAATCAAACACACAGACTGTACCAAGATTTTGTCGTTCAATGATGATGGGATGTTAGAGCTGGATGTCTCCTGTTAAATTCACAGAAAACGGTTACAAATACAATTGAACTGTCAATTAAAAGACAATAAAATAGACGAGATTCAACTGACACTAAATAATTATATAAAAAATGCGATACCAAATAACTAAAATATTAAATTTTGTTCTCTCCTATAAAATGTGGCCCTTTGAGTGTAACTTGTAAAAATCGGGGCAAAAATATTCATTATACTCGAACTACACAACATTGTAAGGCCAAAAACCTTTTGACATACACATATTGTTGGCATGCGTTGACTGACTAAAACCTTTGAAAGATTGGGAAATGGCTAGACAACAGTTTGAAAGGCAGCATCCATGTTTTCATTCCTGGACTGCAAAGCCAAAATGGCTTCAATTTTGAGCAAGTATAACTGTGTTTTGTGTGTGCTGTTTCGCTAATTCCCATCAACCACCACTTCAATCAGCATGATGATAGTAATAATACATTTGATTTATATTGCGCTTTCTAAAACCCAAAGCATTTTTCTTTTACAACTCTGTTGTCACTTAAATAACCCAAAAGATATACAGATTCGGTCCTGATCTTTGATTCTGCTTGTGTAGATGAACATTTTCAGAGAACAACAATTTTTTTCTTCTTCAATTGGACAAAGATGTGCTTGTGCTACCCATTGAACTGGTGTAGAAAACTGAGTAAGTGACTTTATAGTTCAATACTAAATCTTTGTTGAAATTTGTGTTGCATTGAAACGACAATCAGGGCTGCCAATAATTTTTACAGCTGCTGTTGGCAGAGGTTCGACACGTGCATGCCAAACTAATGTTTGCTGTCAGGCAATCAACACAAGGTAACAATAGTCCTCACCAAAACATCACATGATCAGGCCACCAAATGCCCTTTATTAAAGTGAGTAACCCTAACCCCCAAAAAGATGGGGAATAACATTACACAAACGATTTAAATTATCTTTATTTTCTTTTAGCTTCATCACTTATCCTATCATTCAGTTCATATCCCCGAGGGGTTCATTAATACAACTCAGAAAGCTGGACCAAAGAAAAAACGATGAGACTACAAAGAGGATTCCACTCCAGCAAGTATTAAATACATCAATTGGTTTCAGACACAAAAAGGAGCACATGTTGGAGGAGGCATTGTTGATAAATGTAACACCTTTCTGCACACATTTAAGCTTGTATGGTGGCCAACCTTTTACTTACAAGATGGAAAATGAGAGACATGGAAAACAGTTAACGAGCGTATTTCTAGCCAATTAATGAACACAAAGCATTGCATTAAAAACAATCTACCATCATTTTTTTTTTCAAGATTACATTTTAATGGTAAAATTAACTTCAATTAAAATTAAGTCACCTTTATATGGTCTCGAAATGAGATCAGACTGATTTTCAGACAAACTTTAAATTCTCTCCTACAATTTGATACTCAGCCTCATGTTTGGTCAAGGCTGTGTAGCAAAGTGATGAGGAGTCTGAAAATCAATATAGGGCCTAGACAATTTTCATTCATTACAATCAAAGTCTGAGGTGTTTCTAAGAGTGCATTTAAAGAAAGCGCCTTCATCAACAAATTCTTTTTGAAGGAACACCTTACTACAAATGCACAACTTTTACAAGGAAAGCCCTTCAACAAATGCACAGTTTTTTAAAGGAAAACCCTTCTACAAATACACAGCTTTTTAAAGGAAAGCCCTAATAAATTAACAGGCATTAACCTTCCAAAGGTCTTCAAACGAGCAGTTATTCTATTTTACCTAGTTAATTTGTTTAATATGCATGTGCATGTGTGTGTATTTGTGTGTTTATGTGTGTACATAGATGTGTACTTGTGTGTGTCTGTGTACCTCTTTTCTAGTTTCCTAGATAATTCTTCTATCGTAGTTACTTAATCATTATCCTGCACCATTATGGCCTGCAATTTTCTTCAACAGAGGACTGCAATCACGCAGCATTGTGTCCGTTCCCCTTTTACTCTCTTCAACATGCCATTCAATTGCGTAGTGGCTGTAAGTAAATCCTATCTGCATTGTGAAACGGTTACTTGTTGAAGCTAATGATCAATACAGGGAGTAGTCCTTTCTGTAGAAAATGGATGCTGGTCGATAAAGTTTATCTGCTGCTCTGTGAGCCAACTCGCCGCTGCTGTAACAAACGCACGGGGCAAGGTTTTCTGAATCACCCCTCGGCCCTGTGGTTGTGCTGGGGTGATGTGAGAGCAGCCAGGTCACAGGGCCACAGCCAAAGCATAGATGCCCCCAGGGTAAGCAAACATCGATCTGTCCGGTCCATGAGATACTCTGAATCGAAATCTCGGCCTGTAGTGGCCGGGACAAGCCGCCTGGGCTAGGATAAACTATGCGTAGAAGCCACTGGTAATTAGCATTCCCACCCATAAGGGGTGTTTGACTGAGAGAGCTATCCCTGCTGAGATAATCTCCTAAACAGACATCTATATGTAATCCCACGTCACGACGAGCACACAAACGACAATGGAAATGAAGCGAAGCATGAGATAAGATCCGAGGTGGACTCCAATTAAGTCGGACGCAGCCCCTTCATGTCCCCCCTGGATGAATCTTTTTACTAACGCCAAGCCTTACGGAGCGTCACGTTGCACAAAAGTGAGTGTGCGACCCAACGACACTTGAAGTGACTTCCACCTGCCTCGCGTGTTACTTCGGTCCGAGCTAGGATGTCTGTATGTCCGCGGCAAGGTCATGAAAGCCCACTCACAGCGGCAGATCTGTAAAGCAATGGAAAGGCCTTTCATGAGGAGCCTTTGACGGAGGAACTGCAGCCAGATCCCCGTGTCAGAGATAATGAGCCCAATAGGTCTTTAAAGAGCTGCTTTGTGTCGCTGCCGCTGCTGTGTTATTGATGTTACAGATAGAGCCGTGGCGTGCTGTTGGTTAACGAGATATATGTGATTTATCTCCCTCGCCACGTCTTCCCCAACGGTGTGGAATTCTAAAGCAGCAGGACGCAGGAGCCTGCAGTGGGATTGAGATAAATAAATCTGGTCTCAAGGTGATGGCTGACAGTTCTTCCCTTTGAGGGGAACCGGCAGTCCTTTCTGACGTTTACCTGCTCTTTCAATTATTTAGACTCGTCATTGGGAAATGAAGATTGTTCTGTGCGACCAGAGCTGCCCCCGCATGGCAACGGGACTGACCTGCTGGTATGAAAGACATAAGTTCATAAATGGTGGCTCCATTAATAAGGCATATAGGTCAGTTTTAAGGTAGAGATGCCGGCAATGACATAATATGTTGCATACAACAGAAGAGCTCCAGCTCTCTGGTTTTAGTTTGGACTTGTTTGAATGAAGCAAGTTTGTATACATTTTAGGTTTGTAACACAGCGCTGTACCTGAATTTGAAAAACAAAATCAAAATGTATGACCTTCATCTCCCTAGACCAACATAGTAGACATGCTTTGTAATCTAAGCTATCAAAACATCCTGTTTTGAAATCATCAGATTTCTTTAGTCAGTTGACATAAAAATGTATCTGGGGTCTGGTTATCAGGGTCTTTAATCATCTAAATTAGAGGTATTCATCATTCTAACTTTATTGTAAGATAAGGGTTGTTAATGACTTCAGTGATTTACCTAATCCCTTCCGTATGTTCTGCATACTTAACATCATGGACGACCTAAATCAAGCTTGTCGTGGGTGTATTCCACTCCACTACTCAATGTTTTAACACTTTGCTTGACAAATGAGTCCAAGAAAAGCAGAGCCAACCAAGACCATCCATTCATCTACTTCATCAATTGAGTGAGGCTTTTCTGAACCAAAGCCAAAACCTACCTTCATTCTAAACTTTGTGACTATTCAATACGGCAAACAAGTGGCAGACGTACATTTACCTATTTGAATAGGTTGACTTCACAAGAGCGGAGCTAAGGGGGATGATGGGGGTGGGGGGGGGGTTAATTGCTTTGACCTATTGCTGGGCTCATCACTCTCCCCTCGGCCACGGCGCGCCCTTGCCATAAGGAATCTGGTCTCCTCGGCCATCCATTACGGCAGCGGAGCGCGGCGCTAATCTAGGGGAGCACTTGAGGTCTCTGGCCCCCGTGGCCCCCGCCGACTACATGACATGGCTTTCCGGTGTAGTCAGGCTTCCCACTAATCCATCTCCTCATGTCCCCGTCTTCTCCTCGGAGCGCACGGAGGGGGCCCGGGCCCCTGGCGCTCTACGGACGCAAAGGAGACACGTTCAGACCAGCTCCCTCCCTCCGCTGGCGTCGTCCGCTGGGTCTCACTGCACATTTCCCCCCCGAGACGACGGCGGTATTTAATTTGTGATTCAGACCAAAGTGTCATCTTCGGGTGTGTCCTTCTCCTCGGTTCTTTCCCCTGTTTATCTCCGTACTCTCCTAGGCCCTCGTGGGGTGTGCTTTGAATTCTAGGCGGCATAGGCATCCACCACAGAGAGCCTGAGGGGGGAGGGGAGGGGGGACGGGACACAGAGGAGGATGAAATGATCTATGGTCCAGCACTGTACTAGCTCCTCAGCGCTCTCTCGCTCCCTATGTGGAGACAGTGGCCCATATGGAATGATGTAGCGCAGTTATAAAAACACAGAGAGCACAGCGCCTCACGTTGCTATTAGTTCTGTGGCCATGTAGTGCCATTGTGCAGGAGGAGAGGGGAGACAGTGGGTGAGATTGGTGTATCCTTGAGAGAGGCAGGGTCACAGCCCTCCCCTACCTAATTGCCACAGAGAGGCCGTGCTGCTCACTCTGTCACTCCTGTGTTAGTGTGTGTGTGTGTGTGTGTCATTGTGTGTGTGTGTGCGCGCGCGTGTGTGTCTGTCTCTGTCAAAACTCTGAGAGCGCAGCACAGACACTGACATGTTGATGAAACAAACCCCCAATTCCACCAGCATCACAGTAGACGATTCACTTCAAGGCATGTCATGGAGGCAAAACTTTGTCATCATGCTTTAAAAAGGTTCAGTACAGCACTGAGTCATACGTACCACACCCCATTTTTTTCTGACAGCCCAAGAACAGAACTAAATAAAAGCAGTATTGTAACCACACTACTTGCCATTTAAGGGGGAGTCCCCATGTCTCCTGTGTGGATTCAGACAACTAATGAGCCACAAAAAGCAGTGTCAGACTGGGACGTGAAACTACTTTGGTCTACCAGCAGTCAGTAGGCCGTGGTGAGCTACAGACCACAATAGGAGGAGTAGCTCAGCGGGAAGAATACATCCGATCTGGCCTCTTTTATTCTCTGTGTCTCCCCCTCGCTTCTGACGGGGCCAAATACAAAAACCCAGCCCAGTGCTCCCCCAGCTCCACTCCGCCTCATATTAAGTATTAATGCTGCTCCTCTGTCTATTGATTTGTTACCCACAAATTAGTGGTTTGGCTTTGATGTCATTGTAGCCCTACTGTAGGGAAGATTCCAGATAATATTATAGAGGGGTTTAGCTATAAGCTTATTATTTCGGTGGATTATTGGGCCGCAGTCGAATTATCATTTTCATTCTTTTTTTGGGGGGGCCAAACTGGATTATGCGTCTCTGTTCTACAGTAGCGATATCAACTTGACATCGGTGATATGCTATTACGGCCATGAATTCCCTCCGCTGCCAGAGAGGGCCTAATGCTGATTGGGTCTGGGGAGAGCTCTGTGTGGAGGATTTCACTGGCTTTGCTTACAAAGCTCTCCGGCACAGCACAATATATAAACACGCAGGGGCTCAGAGCCGGGGATATAAAGCTACGAGGTCAGCAATCATAATGTCATGCAAGGAGATCATGATATTGTCGCTATAGTAAGCACTGTTTGCTTGGAATAACTGTGGAATGTGGTCCGGTGGTATCAGGCGTGCCGATCTTCTGCATCTGTTTTCCTTATATCGTTGTGCTCCAGTTGGTAAGGCTATCCTTTGCTTATTGTCTGAGATAACCGAAAATGCAATTTTGTTTGTGTGTCTGTGGGTATTGTGGTGTAAAAATAGCCCTTTAGTTTCAGCTGACCTGCGGGGACCCTATTACCGCCAGCTGGGAGGCACTGAATCCCCCCCCCCTACTCCCCCAACCAGAGGAATGACCCAAGCCTCAGTATAGCCCGGCATCCAGCCCACTGGCCCCCTTATGGTCCGCCGCTCAGCCCTCTCACACTGACATCTGTGGTGGAATATGCAATGGCCCAACAAACAGACAGCCAAACAAAGAAGCAGCTTTGCATTAGGATAATAACAAACCTGTGATGCAGTGACAAGAAAAAGGAGGACGGTCAGAGGAATACAGCACTGGGAGGGAATGCAGGTTTGACAACACATCAATGGCCACCGGTTTCCCTTCCAGTCACAGTGTGTAATAGTCCGAGAGGAGTTCATCCGGTCGAACAACATCTGGAGCGGCACTCTACAGCCCCCCTCTTATCTGATGCAGGAGCTATGACTCACCTTGAAATAAAAAAAATAAATAAAAAAAAACCTTTTGCAGCTCAGACAAAAAGGAAAAACAGTTAAGCTCTGTGGAAAAGTGTTCAGGCTTTTTTTTTTAAGACATTACACGCAGGATCTCAGGTTCATCAAGAGCCTATTTTGAGATGTGTAATAGAAGACCTGTTTCTGTAAATGCACCTTTACTTCTGGGTTTCCTTTCATTCCCATTTCATTCATACATTTATAAGCCAAAACACTACTGGTTTTTAGGTCGGTTAATTAGTACATTTTACAGATAAGGCCATCACTTTAAGTTTCCCTACGTATGCTCCGGACTGTTTGATGAAAGAGAGACCCCCAAGAGCTCGGAAATCCCTTTAACAAACGTTTTATTTCATCGCAACAATGCTCTTCAAAAAAGTTTGCTTTTGTAAAAACAAAAAACAAAAAGAGACACCGTTTTAAATCTGACAGAGCTCTATTAAATATGAACACACAGCCAGCTAGCTTTGTGCGGTGGCTAAGTGGAGTATGGATGCTTAGTGTGGCTGGCAGCTCCAGGGCAGTGGAGAGCTGATTCCTGCCTGCTCACCCTGCTCCTCTGTGAGCCAGAGATAATGCTGCAGCGTCCTGGAGACCTGGCTGATCTTCACACCCCTGCAGAGCCCGAGGTCCACACCACCACACAGCTACTAGGAAGTCACACACACACACACACACACACACACACACACACACATCCATGTCTGGGATAGCCTAGTCGACACTGGCTGCACATACGTATATGCACTTGACGCCCTCACGCGCGCACCCAAACGCGCGCACACACGTGCCAACACACATTACATACGCACACACACAGTGTGTTTTGAACCGTTTTTCGGGGTCACTCCAAGCGAGGATAAGCGAGGTGCAAGCGAAAGTGCTGTCTGGTTGGCTAAACCGTTTCACAGTCTGCAGCGTGGCCGGCGCGGCGGCGGCGTCTGTGTGAGAGGTGGGGGAACCCGCTGTGACACGTCCACTCTGCCTTCTGCTCTGCCTTAGCTCATTACACAAATGGATCCCACCGCCGACGGCCCCTGACAGAATGACAGCCGTTATATCATCACAGAGACACGGATGCTCCCGCCTCCACATTAAGCTTAGATTTCGCCCTGTCCCCCTTCCTATGCTTTGAGGAAAATGAGGTTTCGGCGAGGGCTTCCGACCATGGGAGAGGTGCATCCAGGGAAAATATGAAACTGCCTGCCTGACCTTTCCCCATGCAGGCCTCATAGGAACGCCTCTAATTGTCAGCTCTTATTGTTATCGATGCTGCTAGACAGAGACATCCCTCTGCCCATTTATGATCAAAAAAAAAAAAAACTATTTCAGCCATTAAAGAAGAAATGTAATATGTTGCTCTTTATTGATCCGAGATCAAAATCGTCATGCTTCTATATTTCACTAGCCTGATCGATAACAAACAACCCATTGCTTCATGGGTATAATGTGTATGGCCATAATCGATTGGGCTCATGATACACCACTACAACAAAGGTCATACCTTCCAATCTGCCAGGCCTGTACAGCCATGCAGTCAATAGTGGCATTTGGAGACGCGAAAGAATGGGTTTGTTGAGCCACAGCTGATCAGCCAAGCATTTAGCCTGGGATGGACATGGTGGCAAAAATAAATAAATAAATAAATAAATAAATAAATAAATAAATAAAACCCCCGGCCGCCCACACACATACGGTTTTCCATCCAAGACAGCTTGAGAGTCCCAACACACGCTGAGGACTTCCTCCGGCCACTCGCGTTCCAAACCCTGGAAGAGGCCGCGCTATTAGACTGTTTTCTCATGCCTCGTTGCATCATGTTATGTCAGGTCGTATCCGGGGTTTAATCCGGGCGATGGGCTCCGAGGGCTGCTGCCAGGCGGCGGGGGCTGCTGCTGCTCGCCAGGCTCTCTACGCCCGTCCCACCAGATGGACTCACAGATGGACACGGTGACATTCCATTAGTCCACATGCTCAGACCGCAGCCAGAGCGTCACGCTGTAGTCTATCGCGTCTCACCCGGCTCCAATTCCCGGAGTCAGACGTTATTTGTCCAGAAATCACACGTTTGACACAATCCCGCAGATGACAGACAAATAAAACAACAAGGGGGAAAATCCGAAAGACTTTCTCCAGGACCCCCCCCCCCCCCACCCCCACCCCCGCACGTTACAGTGGGCCCCCGTAAATGTTGGGTGTGCAGTTTGGCGAGGAGACGTCAGCTGCTTGTTAGTCGAGCGGCTGGGCCTGTCAGCGGCTCTGACAGGGTCAGACCATCCTCCCCCATTGTTCCCCCCATTGGGGGGCAATGACGGTGTCGGAACCGCTCTCTCCCGCACACTCGGCTGCCGTTAGGTATGTGCCTGCCGAGAGAGGCTGGAAAGACATAAGGCAGGTTCTCCGATCGTCGTTATTGGACAGATGTGTGGCACCAGAGCAACACCCCCAGCCCCTGCCCCACCTCCCTCTCCCTCCCTCTGCATGCTGGTGGGGAGCGTTTAGTTATCAGGCAGGAGCACCTGAGAGGAACGCGGGCCGGGGCATCTCCTCTGATCCGCTAAGAGTTTGAGTGAAGGGGCAGCGTGGCCGGCTCTTCACCTGATAACATCAGTGATTTATCTCCTCTATGCTGTATTACAGGCCGTCTCCTGGAGCCTGAAGGCCCGCTGAAGACAGACACAGACAGCCAGACCAGCACACTTCACTGGCAGACCCCCCCTCTCCCCTCCCCAGCTCCAGCAGCTTCTGTTACAGCCAAATCAGCTCTCATCTCTTCAAGGATGAGCACCGCAGACTTCCTTCGACATGAAACATACACTCCTGGCTAAAAGAGGGCAATATAGATCGTCACAAGTGCTCTGTGTCTATTAACACTGGTTGCTGAAACATGATCAAACGCAAGAGATTTTTAGGTCCCCCGTGTTGTTCGGTTTAGTTCAGAATAAAACAAAATCGTCCGTTGTTGTCAGTGGCGTGTATGATTTTAGTGTTATAGGCTTAACACTACCGCACATATTTTCAGTATCACTTGACGGGATGTGAATACTCACACACACACACACACACACACACACACATACACACACACACACACACGAATAACCTGTCACCGCCTTTGTTTTCATTTCGTAAGAGATAACAAACAGTCTAATTAGCTTTCAAGAGGCACTACTCTAGTTAGCCTGAGTGCGGCAAGAGATATTTCTGTGCAATTGAATACTTCATAGTACAGACACCTCAAGTCGCCTTGGATCTCGCGCAGCCTCGCTTGATTGGAGGGCAAAAGTCAAACAACTCTCTATGACAGACGAGTGAAGCTCTGACTGCCTTGGCTGCTGCGCAGAGACACTAAGTCTCGTTGTTCATTGAGCAAAGCCTCTCCGCCGAGATTGTCAAAGGGATCTGCAGAGCTGACAAAACTGATCACAGGACCACAGGGGGAAGAGAGGGAAAACCAAAGAGAGGAGGAAGAGAGAGAGACACTTGTCTAGGCTGTTTTGCACGTTGTTGATATTGCAATGGTTGGTTGCAGTGAAGATGCTGAAACTTCCTCAAAGCCTTTGCTAAACCAGCGGTTGCCTGTTTTCAACAAGTATGCGGTTCTGGGGATTTATCATTCCCCTTCTGAGGAGATATCCTGTATTTCTGTCACCCCTTAAACAGGGCAGCTTTCTGCATCAAGCTATTTCTGTTTCAGCTGGTGCAACAGTGAAACAGGTAGTTTGCATGTAGAAACGCATTGAACTAGTTAAAGTATTACAAAATAAGAGTGACTGAATAAAGAAAAAGGCCTTTTACGTAACGCAATGAGCATGTCTGCAGTGCCTAGTTGTGTATAGACACAACCGGTTTCACAGTGTAGTGCAGTGGATGATGTGAGATAGAACTAGCTGTGTGCTCGAAAGAATCACAGGGGCCATAACCAAGAATTCGTAGTCTTCTGCCCCAATCTTAGCCCTTCTCCGTCTCCCTTTTTTTTTCGTCCGTCCTCGGAGGGATATGGACAGGGTTTTCCCCACGTGTTCAAGGGCCAGACCTCAGCCACCAGCCTAACCGAGGCGGTGAAATACACCCGCACTTCATTTGCTGTGGTGGGAGCTTTTATGGCTCCCGGGAGGTCATGAAAAGTCCTCTTTTTGCCATTCAGCAGAAACTTCCTTTTTTTTACTGCTCCCAATGGCTTCAATCTACGGCTACCAGGTGCATCTCGGTATTGTCAAAATATGTTATTCGGCATAAACTGTCTCTGGTTCTTTCGAATACACTCTTTATAACTAGTTGGTCATGTAGGAATCGATATATTATTGACACGTATGTATCTCTAAATCCTATATTACAGCTTTGGTAATGTTGTATTTAGTCTATTATACTAATACAACATTATATACTGTATATTGAAACCATAATAGACACATTCAAACTACAGAATTTTTTCTTTACAATTGTTTTTGGCTGACACAAAGTTTGGCCTTTATGAGTCTGACCACCAATATTTCTGCGTTTGTAACCATTACTAACATAGAATACCAATCAGCATTACACTACACTAAAATACAATACAATACAAAACCGAATGTACTCATTACTAATATAGCACTAGCAATCAGCACTACACTACAATACAATACAATACAATAGAACACAAAACCGTATATTACCCATTACTAACATAGAATACCAATCAGCACTACACTACAATACAATACAATACAATACAAAACCGTTTGTAACCATTACTAACGTAGAATACCAATCAGCACTACAGTACAATACAATACAATACAATAGAAAACCGTATGTTACCCATTACTAACATAGAATAACGCACTACCTATCAGCACTACAATACACAACAAATTGCAGGCTACGTGGGAGAGAATAGTTTGGGTTTTGCTGAACGACCCAGCACAGCTGTGGTCCCTCATATCCTTACAGAATATCTAGTACATAGCTGGACAAAGTAAACTGAACACTGTCCAAACACAGCTGTCTACGACCACGGCTCTGAAACTACTGTAATTATGGGTATTTATATGATTAAGCTCATTTGAGCGCGGTAGGGAAAAGGAAAAGAGAAGTTGTATTTGTCTCTATGGTTGTATTCGTATCTATGGCACCAGCTGCGAGCTTTGCCAGCCTACCTCAGCCGTGCTACGGGGCAAATTGTGCCAGGGAGAGGCAGTTCCAAATTGGGTTTCACTATCAAAGCATTTTCATTGAGAGAAAATGAGGTTAACAAAAAAGCTGTTATATTTTGACCTCAGTTCAATGGAAGGCTAAGGTTTCCCAATTAGATAGCGCTGCCAGCAGAGGATTTGAAAGGCAATATCATTACATGTTCTCACCTCTGGTATTTCAAACCAAGCCGGTGTTTCGAAGCCCATTGATTTAGCCTCACAGGGTGGGCGCCCTATAATACCTGCCTCCCAATTACTCACATAGGCTTACTTCTCTGACACAGAGGTAACGGAGTGGTTTGCTTACAAGTCACCCCAAACAGCTTTGCCGAGGCAGCTTTGTCGGCAGGACAAAAAGGTGAAGGCGGCCAGCTACTGGAGCAACTCTGAGCCCTCCATTTTAGCCAGGCAGACTCGGAGGCAGATTTACTGCCCGCTCCTCCACGCGCCTCCGTCTCTGACTGTCTGTGTCGTGTCTCCGGTGGCTGACGGAAGACCACGCTCACCCAACACTGTCCGAGATAGCCCAGCCAGCCATGAAATTGATTTTGTATTAACAAACAAGGGGGATCTGTTTCGCCTGTGCTGTTAATCAAATCATTTCGAGGAATGAGGGGAAGATGAGAGTAAAATCATTAGCTTCCAACGGTAAATCACGTCCACTGCCAACCTGTTGTCCCATTAACCCTGAAACCTGTTCAATAGCTAATTAAGGCAATTACTTCAGGCATGACACGCCACTTAATCATGAATGACTGGCCCATTTATAGTGGTGGCTTCATTACCATTGACAGTCTTAACTGTTCCCCTCCTCTCCACGTCCAGGAAACACACTCGACAGGGTCTGCCTCTGTCTGCTTGCAGGGCTCCTAATGGAGAAAGGTGGCTATCGCTGATGCTTAATGGTAACACACATAGCATCTTTAGCGGAGGCCGAGTGCAAGGCTTTGTGGAAACAGAGCAGACCTTTTTGATTTAGATTCCGGAGTGCTCCGTACGTCTGTAGAGTGTCCAGCCTGGAGGTGGCATGCGGATCAGCTAATAGACCCTAGTAGTTTAGAATTCTTGTTCTCATGCATTAAATATGGCTGTGGACTTACACACTAAAGAGGACTAAGAGAGGGCTTGGATACGGCCAGGTAGTGAGTTAATGCCTGGGCTCCTTCACACGCTTTGGCACTGTCACTGGTGCAGAAAATCACACTCACTCTGCGACTCTCTCTCTCTCTCTCTCTCTCTCTCTCTCTCTCTCTCGCTCCTCCAGTGCTCCTGCTCTCTCTCTCTCGTCCAGCACAGCATTCCCCCTCTCTCCCAGGGTGTGCTCCTCTGTGAGGTCTGACACCTATCCTGTCAGCAGTTCCCGTGGACAGGCTGCCTCTGACAATGACGGGCGCCCTGGTGTTGAGGGATGCTCGTGTAGTAAGCTGTCCTGAGTGGGACTATTGATTTCCTCTGACTGTACCCTCCCCTATAGCCGCGCGGCCTGCTCCCCGTCCCTCTGCCGTCTGCCGGGGCTGTATAAAACGGCCAGGCAGAGTTACTGCATGTGCCTGCCTGGCTCATGGCCGACGGACCGCGCCTTCCTGCTCACTGGAGCCGGGCAGAGGGGATGCTCATCCCAGCACAGTTTAAATGCCACTCTCTTCCCTCTGCCGCACATCAATAACCGGGCCCGGCGCTGCAGGACACCTCTCTGACTCACTCCATTTCCATTTGCACCCATGAATACAAATTTCTGGACAACCTGCCACTCTGTCAGGCAGCGGGGGAATTTCACGCTGAACCTAAGCCTCTAAATGTGGAGTGACATTAAACACCCGCAGTATATATATTTCCCCCCAGCTAGCAGAGAGAGAGAGAGAGAGAGAGAGAGAGAGAGAGAGAGAGAGAGAGAGAGAAAGAGACGACAGGGGAACAAAAGACTCACCTCACATCTGTGGGAAGTGGGTTGACTTTGATCTAGCTTTGTTCGTCATCGGCGGTGGACAGGTTTATAGCGGTGATTGCGAGTGTGTGTCGTGTTAATTAAAAACAGCAGTAGTTGCTCTACCCTGGATGTTGTTTGTCTTCCGAACATGAAACGTGCCGCCCTTCATCACAGCCGTGTATAAACAAGTGCCTGTTTGCGTTAGCTAATCAGGCATTAGCGCTAAGGACCTGGGGGAGAATGTTTCTCAGCCCAAGCTTTTAAACAATTAGAAGAGATATAGAGAGGTAGAGCGAGAGGTGCGGTGTATTACTTTGTGACACGGTGCATTTGAATGTGAATGTCACGGCACTCGATCCCAGCCGAAGGCTCGCCATGGACAAAACGCTTCTTGACTTGAGAAGCAGCGGAGGCCAGATGGGTTTTAAACATGCGGTGGGCTTCCATGCTTGACGCTAGCTTGAATAATTTTCCATGCGCCGTGCTATGCAGGATCAAGCATGTTTAGCCATTGCTATGGTGCAACTACTTGTTCTGTCTTAATAAAATACTGTCCAAAAAAATCAAAATTAACTCACTTGTATTTCATACACAGATATCTAGGAAAACTGTGCCTCAACCAGACTAGAGAAAGGAATAGCCCACCCATTTTGGCAATGTTTAGGTGCACCACAGCATGTGCCTGTCACTGAATTAGGAACAGGACAGAGAACGTCCCCATATGCTCATTCAAGGGGAACCGATAACCCCCTAGCACATGTGACATTCGATCGATAAGAGGAAGCAATGGCATTTGAAAACCCATCGTTGCTCCCTGAGTAAACAATGCCAAATATGAATGCATCGCCCAATTACGAGCCTGGCACCTCTCACAACGAGCGAGGGGGCAGCATTAAGTGGCTTTTAGCTCAGACTACTCATCAGGACAATGGGGCAGCCCCACTGGGCTAAAGGCACATTATTTCACCAGGCTAAAGCCAGGCCCACTGGGGAAGCCATTACCATGTTCTGTGTCTGGTGCTGGGGGTTTGGAGACTGAGGGAACCCTGGGGTTCCTCAGGGCCTAAACTTAAAAAGAAAGCCATGGAGCACCACGGGGGCCATTTCCATCCCCCCATGGGAAAATGTTCACAGTTGAAGTGTCCCCTGGTTAATGAGTTCCTACCAGTAGAGTGCTTTTTAAAAGCACTCTTACAGCGTGTTTAGAACACTTTGATTGGAAAAAGGTTAAAAAATCAAAAAAATGCACACTATTATTAGGAAATAATTATAGTTCAGCACAAATAGTCTACAGGAAAAAAATACATAGGTGGGTCATGGTGAAATATGACCTTACGACATTGGCAAAATTGGAAACAATTCCAAAGACCCATTTTATCTTTCTACTACTCTCATTCTGTTCCCTGAACACTTCTCTTTGCTGCAGAGAAAATGGAAGTAGTCGGGCTCAACAGGCCTGCTTTTTGTGGGCCTGGATGGATTGTGTGTAAGCTGGAGGATTGTGTCCAGTGTTCCCTGTAGACCGGAGCCTTTGGTGTTGGTTGATAAATGCCTCCTGTGTGGTAATACAGCGTGATTAACGAACGCAGCCCCAAGCCTGATTCCTCTTTTCCCTCCTCACCGCACCTGAATCAATCATGTACATGGAAAGGCCGTGGTGGTGTGGGGAGCCGCCTGCTCTTTTTCCAGCTCTCTCCTTCTTCGCGTGGGACGCCACACCCTTCTAAAGACCCTCCAAGTTCATACACAGGTAGTGCATCAAAGGGAAACGCGTGAAATCTGTAGTACACTATACAGCCTTTTATAGATGAGAAATATGTTTGTGTGTGCTGTAATGTTTGAGTTTAAACCACAATGTCAAAGTAAAAGAGTGCAGTAACTGATGTTACCGTATGTAGTACAGCCACACCGGCACAGTCATAGCCAATCTGCATGTCAAGTCAAAAGCACTTTGTAATTTTACTTGAGGCTCTGCATCTCTGTGCACATGGCCTTTGATATTGTAATGATTTTCAGCAACAACAAAATAAAAGAGTCGGTTCTGTTATGGAAATTCTATATAGTTCCAAAGACTACTTAGGGACTTGATCAGTGAGTATTGCTCAACTCACTGGAAGCAGCCCTACGGAGGGAAATGTACCATGTCGTATCCACTCAGAGAAAAGTGATAATTTCCAGAAAGTTTGCTGAACTAAAAAGAGGGTCAATGTCAATGGAGGTGGCCACTGGATTTGTCATGGGGCGGGTACGATTGATAGTGCAAACGCCTCCTGTAAAAAAGGCTGCGGCAGCAGTTATACAAACAGCCTCGGAACCATATTATTATAAAGGCAGATTATAGTGGTGGCATAAAGAGTCAAATCAATCCCTGTGTATTTCTCTGAAGTCAATAGTGGGCCCAGGTGAGGCCCATTAGTCATGTTGGCACCTAGCATTGTGCTCCCGGGCTGAAAGCAACCCAGCACATCCTCTCCCTGGCAGCCTGCACTCAGGGCCCAGAGGTTCTATTCAAAACGACCGTACCCGGGTGCTCACAATCCCCCACAAACTCCCAGAGACACTACCCTGTGGTCCATTATGCTACCCCAGTTCTCTGTTGAATTGCTATCTCCGCGCACACCATGTCAGATGGTGTAAGATTGCATCCCCTTTTTAACTTTCGAGCAGAAAAACGACTATTTTCCCTCCTGATGTAGATAGACCAGAAGAGATAATTCAGAGATCGAGGGGCCACTCAGAGTGAGAGACATAATAGTGTTTGTCTGCTCCTTATCGCGATTCAAAAGCATGCCCGACATTACGAATAGAACCAACACATCCAATAACGAGACAATTTCCTTTCTCCCCACTCCAAAAGAGTAAGCAAACAACTGAAATCCCCAACCCAAGAGGAAGGGAACCTGGATAGAATGGCCAATGAAGATGCAGAGTGAAAAGTCTGATTCGACCGCGGAGCACAGATACCGCAGATGAGAGCTAACTGAGCCCTGGATTTGTCCGCGGGATTTGTAGCCACAGCCCCAGCGCTGGTGCCTCGGGAGGCCAGGCTTACATTGAGGGACATTGGATTCCTATGATGAAGTTGATGGGGTGTATGCCAGCTCGTGCTGGGACACATAATGCTATTTGTTCCACACCAGCACTCTGTGATGCCGCAAGATGTTACTCTATTCCACAGTGCCATTCTGTTGTTAGAATGGATTTTCAATCCATACTTATTATACTGAGGACTGGGCACTGATTTACACTGCAATACGGGGCCATGCTGAAGTATCGATCGACTGAGTGGCTTCCCACACCAAAGAGACAGAGAAAGGTTTTAGGTCATTAGAACACTGTTCATACCCAACCACCTGAATGTTCTCTGATTCTCATAAAGACAGCTGCAAACGCTATGCCTTGCCATGTAGAATGAACATGTCTGTGAAGATATTTTCCAAGTAAGCGCTGAAAGAAATCTACATTTGACATTCACTATCCTACGTTGACGTTTTAATTTGCTGATGTATGTAACCACAACAGTGTTGAACTATGCAATGGAAATAAAGCTATTTGATTAAATGTTCTGGTTACAGCGTCAGAATCACAGTAAATGTGCCTACCCTTTGATAGTGGTAATAAAATTCTCTGACATGATCTCGCAAA
Source organism: Galaxias olidus (assembly GCA_026901105.3). Lineage (NCBI taxonomy): Eukaryota > Metazoa > Chordata > Actinopteri > Galaxiiformes > Galaxiidae > Galaxias > Galaxias olidus. The sequence goes on from JAPMUY010004627.1 coordinate 78,214, forward strand.
TGAAGATAGGAAGGCACAGAAGCACCTATTAATAAACGCAGGAGTTTAAGAAGCAATCTGGACTGCAATCTGTTCGGTGAGATCATTCATACCTCTTTCTCTCACATTGTCTCGGTGACATGGAAGTGAAAAGCCCTCATACTGTACACCAACCGTGGTGATTTTGGAGGAGAGAGAGCATTAGGGATTACATATCCAACAGGATTTTGGATGGAGAAAGCACTTGGCCTGCCGCGCATAATAAAAGAGAAAGGAGAATCTCGCCAGGGCCACTAAAAGCACTGTCAAAAGCTACTACAGGGGCCCAGTCAGTGTCTCTTCTGATCTGTCAATCAGTGTCCACAGCGCTGAGCATCAAACAGCACACACACAAACACCCAGCCGTATTTCAAATCAAGGGCTCTGCTGCAAGTCCGAGAAGGGGACTTTAGCGAAGAGTATTTTTGGCATTGAGATTTTCTCTTCACATATCGAGTGAGGCCCCAGGCTTCAGGCCAAACTCCCTGTGCAGCACACCACCACCAAGACCAGTGCTGGGACTGGGCTCATTAGCCATCTAGTGCCCAGCAGGACACACGTGCACACTGTGCGGGCTGGCACAGCAATATCTCAGGGCTGGGAACCTTCGATTTGGCACGGGAGAGTAGCCTTGGTGGCACGGTTGATGTACCACTGGAGCTTAGCTTCTGTCAAGGTGAATCTACCTGTGCTTACTGTGCACCGGCCCGCTCAGCACTCGCTCAACCACACAATCCATGTCAGGGAGCCCCGTGCGAGGGCCGGACCAGCCTTCGCGAGCCTCCCCCGCGGCATAACTTACCTGTCAGACTGCTCGGCCCAAATAAGGACAGATGACCTTTCTCCAGGTTGTTATGATAAATCAACTCCAGCCGGCGGTTGTTGCCGGCACGGACCTTTTCGTCAGGCCTTACAGGTATCAATTGAGAAATAACACCGCCAAGCATCTGAGCTGGCGCTTTCCCTGTCGCTGTTTGATCTGTCAATCTGTCAGCTAAGTAAAGAAGCGGGAGCTGCACACACAGGGACGGAGAGTATATCCCACAAACAGCAGCACAGGGGCAAGCCAACCAAGGTAGCGCTGTTTTTCAATGTAAATCAGTTACTGTAGCTGTGTTTTCACAAACACATTAGATGGAAGGATATACAGTATATATATATATATATATATATATATATATATATATATATATATATATATATATATATATATATATATATGTACGTGTATCTATCCATCCATCCATCCATCTTTCTAGATATATGAATATGTATATATGAATATGTATATATATAACAGTGATGATAGAGGTGAGTCAAGTCATACTGTTTGCACATTATATATAACAGTGATGATAGAGGTGAGTCAATTCATACTGTTAGCACATTGGCATAACACAGAGAAGACTAAGAAAGGAAACACATACTGTTACACAACATTCCATTACCATAGTGCAATCTGTGAGGCAAAGATACAGTACAGGACAGTAGGTACAGCAGCACCAAGAACAATTTACCTTGGGCCACTCCTCATTTATCAGGTTAAAATAATCTGTTATGGATATAGTAGATTCATGCAAGGCATCTCAGTTTGCTTAGTTTCTTCACTATTTAGATGAGCAGGCAACAAAAAAACCTGTTGTGTTGTTTATATGTTGAGGGAGAACACAGTTACAACCAGTTTAGGATAGTGTGTCAGTTTACAGGGGTTTGCCAGGCTTACATTTGCAAGCTGGTGACACTAAAACATTTATTGGATGAAAGAAGAGATTAAAACTATTTAAACCAAAGACGGAATTTTGCAAGGCAGCAAAAATAGCAAGCGCGTGCCAGCTGTTAAAAGCCGCCTCCCTCTCAAAAGCAATTTGTTGAAAAGTTGCTGACCAGGCGATTCCTCATTAGTGCACAATGAAGTATTTATGGAGAAAGCTCCTCAAGTTCTATTTCGCCAACTTTTAACAGTCCGTTTAAAACATGGAAGTGAAACATCCCTTCCTTAATTAGTGGGTGGCTGTGCCCAAGTTAATTGCACCTCTGGTAGCAGAGAGTGGTGTGGCTCAGCCACCCAGCAGGAGCACTGGGGGTACGCGCCCGAGCAAAGCACAGTGTCTCTTGAGTGACTTCGCTGGCTGACTCATTTCCCATCACATTGATGACTGCATTTAACCTCCTCCTCCTCCTGCCATCCGCTAACTCGCACTCTGATCCACGGCAGACTGAAAGCCAAGAGTTCAGCTTTACCAACTGACGTATGAGAATGCTCTTTGAAGATAGACGGCCATGTAATCATATGAAAAACAGTTTACCTAGGTTAGATATTTTTATGCTGGTAAATCTTGTTAAGACGTGTGTGAAGAGAATTTCTTTTTTATTGTGTTTTGTAATGCTTGCAGTGTAGACCCGGTCTGTATCATGTGAGCCATGGCCAAAACAAAACAGACAATGAGTACCATTGCAACGACATATCATATCAGAGGAAGAGAAATCATTGGATTTATAATGGAACATGTTTAGGGTCCTTGCCACCCAAGTGTTGTCTAAGCAGCAGAGATGAGGGAGCAGCAGTGAAGCATCTAAGTGGACCCAAACTGCAGCTAGCGGAGCGTGAGGTCTTAGCCAAGCTCTGGACTAGAGGCCACCCTTTAATCTCCCCATAAGAGCTGAATCAGACTAGGGGAGATTCATATTTGCCCGAGCAGCAAGTATTTGACAGCAGCATCAGAAGGGCTGTGTGCCTGCTCTGGCAAGCTGCAACCCTTTCATTACACAGAGTGGCTCTTAGAGACAGATTGTAAGCTCCGTGTCTTCAGCTTCCGGAAGAAATAACATCAGATATGCAGAATGGCACATAAACATGCAGGGCTTTTCATTTCTCCTGAACATTAATACTGATGGGTCGAAGCCTGTAATCCCAAAACCTTTCTTGGTTATTCAATCAGCCCATTTGGAACAATAAAAGACTAAGGAAACTAGAGACACTATTTATTTTATTGTTATGAAGGTCTATATCAAATAGAAGATTTCCACGGTGAACTGAAGCTCTAATATGAGTTTTAGCTGAAAAGACATTGCAATGCCAAGAATTAATCTTCCTGAAAATAACTAGATTAAAACGTTCGAGTACTAGACGCAAAGTAGAAAGAAATATTACATATTTCCCGGGGATAAGCATCGGAATCCTAAAAGACAATGTATCGCACAATATAACTAGGACTTGCTGAAGTGGAGCCATATCGCTGAGGGTATTCACAAATTGCAACAAGGTCACAAGTGATCCACTCCTAAATGATATTCAATCACTTCCTTGATGCGGTTTTATTTCCATTGTCAAAACAGTAAACAAGAGCTTGACTGATGCTGTTACACCTTCATGTCTAGGTAACACTTAATTATTGAACCAACAGGATTACAGCTCGGGCCTGCCAGTGATGACGGCTTGGATTAATGACACATGAAAAGCAATCTTCACACCCTGGGAGTCCAGAGCCCACAAGGGCACACTCAGCTCCACACATAATAAACATTCTATAATCGAGAGAAGCGCAGGCTGATGCAACCAAAGTCGTAAATTTGGACAACTTTCCTCCTCTGGGTTCCTCTGTGCCGATATGGCAGCCATTACCTGGCTACTTCACTCCGCTGGGTCACTCGCTCGCTGGAACTGCTGATATATCTACTGTTTGACTGAAGAAGAGGCTCCAAAATGAGCAAACGCCTTGCACCAACATCACCTCCACTTCAGGGAGTTCTGGTGCTGAAAGAACAGAATGTGTTCACTTTCAACTTAAGGGATTCTCCAATGCGCCTCAGCACTTACCTATTTATATGGGTCTTACGGATACATTGATGTGCTCCCCACCAGAATTAGCAACAAATGTGTAAATGGAATATCTGTGTTTCTTTGACTTAGGTGAACGTTGCCCAAAACCACAAGACCTTTTGCTTTAGCAAAGCACTGCTTAGTGAGTGACATGGCAGCCTGCTATTGTCCTCCTATGAAATGCAAAATAAGGTGCAGCGGTTGCTAAGGACGACTAGGTTGTTGTTTCAAGGCTACAGACAGTTTATGCCTGCGTACCCTCACAAAGGGAAGCCTAACGAATGCCTGGATGTCAAACTGATGGCTGGTAGTGTAACCAGCGAGACAGGCCTGGCTCACTGATCTCAGCTGTAAGTGGTAAGGGCCACGCAGTAATTGCAGCCCCTCTGAGTGGGCTGAAATGAATAAAATATGATGTGGGGTATCATTCAGCCGGGAGTGGGGCAGAAGTGTGCCATCGTACTGCCATGTGAGCAATGATAGGTCGTTGTGGTGGATGCAGGTTGCTCATTAATACGATTGTTCTGGAAATGAAAAGGGTTGTGCATCTTTTCTCACCAAACTTGTTTATTGGAAATGCAGGTCCAGCCATACCAGAGCTGTTGGCTTGAACGGCATTCAGAATACCATTTAGAGACCCACAGCACAGAGCTTAACACAACCATGAACCCAGCCAAGCGTAACATTGCCACAAACACACACTCACCTTTTTACAACCACACACACACACACACACACACACACACACACACACACACACACACACACACACACACACATCTTGTTCAAGTTTATAAGAGCAGTGCTTGTTATTATGGGTCTGAAGTTCCAACTAGAGCATTTTCTTTTTTGGGTTACCACAAAGAAGATAAAATTGGTCTCTCTGTACTTTTCAGTTCCCCCCCAAATTTTTTTCACCACTACACAAAACAAGATTTCATAATTGATTAAAATGGCTACATCAGCATTGTGAACAGTATAAAAAATAATGGCACAGCATTAAGATTCAAAGGGGAAGGATTGGGTTCCAGTAATAGATGGTCATAGAGATTAATTTGGGGAGGCAGAGTCTGTGGCTAAATGTCAAATCAGTTCTTCCCTTTTTCCACAGCTATGCCAATTGGTAAATGTCACCGAAATTATTAAATGTGTGATTTGTTCATGCAAGCCAGTCAAACAGTTTGTTCGGGCAGATGTCTGTGGACACTCAGAGATAGTTGTCAATGTCAGTGTTTGCATGATATCATCAAACAAGAGCAAAAGCAAACATTGAGGAACACAAGTCCGACTGCTAATTTTGTAAATCAATGAGACAGCAATTTCTCGGCTTGACACTTACAGGAGTAGCATGGCAAAGTAATCAGCCCCAGCTAGTCTTTGGTTTGCGGTTTCACCATTTTTGCAGTGACAATGTCAATAATTAAAGCCAGGACGAACAGAGTAAACCAGCTGCAGAGGGTATACCAACAGTACTTGTTCTTTGGCTGCAGACTTGCGTTCCTCTCGTGTTTTTACACCATATGCTTCTTTCCACACACAAGCGGGTCGACAGAAGTGGTGTGTGAACATCCCGACGTGCCTCTCATCCCTCAGAGAAAACCTCTAACCTTGTTCTGGGGAGGTCGTAAGGTAAGCATGTTCTGGTGTTGAGTGCCTAGGGGTTCATTGAACAAGCTAGTTCACCAGCTTTTCCAGTACTGCAGCGAGCTTTTGGCATCCGTATGCATCGTATCATTGGGTCTTTCCGCCCATATGGTTGGTGGCTTTAATGCCTCTAACTGGGAGCAACAACCTGGCTAATTATGACAGAGTGGAGCAGAAGGTGCACCGGGGTCCAACCAGAGAAAAGCCTGACTCTATGCAACATGATCAGGGAATAAAGGCACTGAGGCACGCTGCGGCTATCCCCTGCTGCAGACAAGAATATATATATATATATATATATTTCATAATCTTTTAAAGCTGTTCAAAACATCTCTAAGCCGGAATGACCACTTATAACAACTACACCTGAGCTACAGACATATCTGTACCGTTTCAGCTAGACAAGACATTGAAATATGTTATGAAAGGCATACATAGCTTGCATTCACAAAAACAACACCCCAGTTTAAACACCTTTCAGAGGACAGCACCCCTCGGCTGCTCACGTTGATTCAACACCCATCCCCTACGAAGGGAAATCAAGGCCCATTATGTACTTGCGTGATACAAGCTGATGTGTTGCTCCAAATGTGGCTGAGCACTGGTAAATCATGCATCCACAGCCACTCTCATATTTACATGTCGCTCCCCCAACAGAGGAACTTAAGGGGAGAGCTCTGAGAGACCTGGCTCTCCCCAAAGCCCCCCGGCTACAGATAGCAGACCCTGCTGGCTGTCTAGCTCAGCGTGTCCCCTGACTGGCAGCACCACTCCAGTAGAGTCCTGCCGCCGGACGCGCCCTGATCCACTCTGACACACCTGACCTTTGCTTGGCCAAGCGGTCGGCTCGTCTTGTGCCGTGCGCTGCCTGCACGAAAAGGCCGTGGCGTGCCAGGCCGGCTGTGGCCCCACCCCACCCTCCAGCATCCCCAGTGCCCGGCTTGGACAGTGGACAGACAGCCAAACTGTATGTGTGAGCAGCTCTCGATGCAGGAGTAGCGTCCTGATTCTGCGTGTCCTTTTTCAGTGTCTTTCTATCTGCTTTTTTCACCAAGACTTAAAAGGCATCAAAGCAAATATGTTACATAATATTTGTTTTAAAGAGAATCTGTGAAGAAAACCCGGATATCTAAAGCTGAATAATCCTCTTATGGGTTAATTTAATGTAAATACATTATGTAATTTTTTTATTAAGCTTCTGAATATATTAGAAAGGTCAAGCTTAACTGAAATGCCTAATATTTCTGTAACAGTTGACTAAGATGAGGCAACGGGGTATAACCCTTTAGCTGCAGCTCAAAACAATGTTGAAAGTGACTGGTTCAACCAAACAAAGTGATTCCTTAAGATGAAATGTAAAGTGCAGTATATACTGTTTGTTTATATAATTTAGTTGAAAGTGTTGTAGGGCCTGATGAATATCTATAATTTATCTCTCTTGCTCCCTTTCCCTATCTTTCTTTCTCTCTCTCTCTCTCTCTCTCTCTCTCTCTCTCTCTCTCTCTCTCTCTCTCTCTCTCTCTCTCTCTCTCTCTCTCTCTCTCTCTCTCTCTCTCTCTCTCTCTCTCTCTCTCTCTCTCTCTCTCTCTCTCTCTAGGAACAATGGAGGGGAGTAACAGGAACGAAAGAATAGATCCTGTTCTGTAGCTGTGAAATGAAGAGCTGTCGCATCCAGTGAGCACTTTCCAGAGCAAAGGAAACACTAGGCACTGCAGAAATAAATCATGTGCTCATGTCCTTGATGTTTTGCACTGGGTTGTATTTCTCGTCTTCAAAGCTTGGGAAAAGGAATTTTCCCACAAAAAACCCCACTGCATTTCGAACATCAACAATCTATATAAAATTGCAAATTTTGCCCAAGTTGTTTAACTCTCATTACACCTGCATTTAGGATGTAAGTAAATTAAAAGGCAACAATATCAATTACCTAATAACCCAAAACTATGTTTTATTTCTGGACATAAAAGCAGCAGAAGCATAACTTGCGGGTCTTCGCTGATAAATCAGGTAATTGACGAGAGATCTATGGGTTGTGAGAGTCTGCTTCTTCCCAGAAGCTTTTAAGAAATGTCCTATTTTAGAAACATCTATTTTATAAATTATTACGAAGTGTGATAACGGCAGATGGGATGTCAGATTACTTATGCATTCACATAGAGCAAACTACATTAAACATATCATTAAGTAAATAATTGTTGTAGATGAATTGCAATGGAAGATTTTATGACAACCTTCATATACATTCATACACACTTCATAGACTTCATAGACCCTTCATGGCAACTTAAAGAAATAATTAATTTTTGAAAGAAACATTTACTTTATTGGACAGTGATAAACGTAAATCATGTAAAGTGAGGAAACAAAAAGTATCTTGAAATGATAGCACCAAACTATATATAGACAGGACCAGACAGACAAACATGACAGTCTGTAAATAAATACAGTCTGAAATACCGTGATCTGGATGCAGCATAAAGCACAGGGAGCTACCTCAAAAAGACACAACCAAAGCATCACATTAGTAGTCTTCTCCATTGTACAAAGACCATGGGAGTGCAGGAAAGGTGTCTTTGTGTGTGTGTGTGTGTGTGTGTGAGAGAGAGAGAGAGAGAGAGAGAGAGAGAGAGAGAGAGAGAGAGAGAGAGAGAGAGAGAGAGAGAGAGAGAGAGAGTGTGTGTGTGTACGTGTCGATGTGTGTGCTTGTGTGTATGTCTGTTAGAAGACAGCAATATTCTGCCCACCGGCCAACTATTTAAACCTATGAGTGGACAAAGATAGATGCCCTCATCCATAGGGATGAAAGGCCACTGAGGAAAATCAATCACCACTGCAGGCCCGTTTGACCTCTTCTTATGGTGATTCGGAGGACTTTGGTTTTGATTAGATTCTGCTCCCATAATGTTTGATTTAAAGCATTTGGAGCTGTTGTCCCAAAAATGTAATTACTTTCCACCACAGAGACAAAAAGGTTGGCAAATGGATTTAAGCCAGTCTTAAGAGCAAAGACTTTTCGTACAATAATTGAGTTTTATATTTTCCTAAAAAGGTCAGGGTTGTGTTTGCAGGAATTTTGTGAGACTTAAAATAAAATAGAAAGATGGGCACTGGCTAGAAGCATTGCATGGCAGTAGAACCATACACTTGAGATCACGTAACAGAGAATATGGAACCAAAGGCACAAAAGGCTAAACTATTTCCTATTGTAGGCAGCAGGTCGTTTTAAAGTAAAGCATGTGTTTGAGCCAATGATGTTTCTCTAAAAGCTGAGCCCATACAAAGAACTTGGCAAGTGAAGAGAGCCAACCTAGTGTGAGAAATACTACAGGGATGATCAGACAAGCTCAAATGACCAGCATGTCTAGATATCCAGTTTCAATTCATAGACTATAGGGAAACGAGGAGGGATATACAATGGTAAAATATGATACACCACTGACTCAAGAGACCTTGGAGTACGTGCAAGAATGCTTCATATTTTAGAGTATAAACTGAGATTTTCAGATATATTGTTTGATACAGTTAAGATGTGTATACCTAGCCATCTTATATTCATTATGAAGGCCAAATGTTTGTTGAACTGCATGGCCACAGAGTAGAAAAATAAAACATAGACAGAAACATTTTACACACGCACGCGTGCACACACACACACACACACACACACACACACACAAGTCTATTATACAAACACACACACACACACACACACGTCTATTATACAAACACACACACACACACACACACACACACACACACACACACACACACACACACACACATTTTGTTGTACCTTCTGTTCCTTTGAGTCTCCTTCTTTTCCATGATGACTGGGACACAGTTCGTTAGTTCGGTCCAGTCTGCATGCAACCCACAGCTCCAGCCCGTAGAGAACCTTGAAAACAGCCAGGACTCCTCCTTCCCTGGTCGGTGGCAAGTGCATTTCTTCTGTCCAGGCTTGCAGTCGCAAGGTTTCTCCAAACGAATATTCCTAACTAAGTGCCTCCCAAAGGTTGTTCCCCCTGTCTTCTGAATATGTAAAAACACTATCACATCATCTTCTTTGATGTTGAAGTCCACGTGCCGCTCAAGGTCTCGTTCAGTGAAGTTAAATTTAGACGGCAGTTTTGGGGGACTTTCTTCCTCCAGGTCTTGATCTCGGTAAAAATCATCAGTGTCCCGATATGGGATGGAAAGTAAACTTACCCCACGAAATTTTTCCCCAGTCTTAAAGTGACAAGAATTGCTGCCAGCAGGACATATGTATTGATAACCTATCATTACAAAAAGTACAGCTAAAATAGGAACCAAGATGAGCTTATTGGATCTATCATCCATTATATCAAGATGAGTGTTTCATTCCATTAGTGGAAATTATTTTGTGGTGGTCACGAGCTGTCTATGCACAATGTCAGAACGTCGCTGTCAATTCAGGTTTCATTTCTTGATTCCTTAAATTGGCGTCTATGGATTTTCAAAGTGCCACATGTTGATCAGTGGCTCAGGATAATGGACCTTTCAAAAAAGCATTGTCTACTCTAAGAGGTGACTTACCTATATTGCAGACTGACCTGGATTCTAAAACACTTCACCCCACATTCCGGAAAAAAAATCCTCAAAATAAAAAGCAGTCTGCCAAACAGCCCGACATAGAGTGCAATTGTGCTTACACCCTCCGTGACTGTCCAACTTCACAAGCAGTTTTTGGGATGCAACCGAATAGACGTCTCTCAATATCTGATTGAAATTAAGCATTCCGAAGCAATTCGTTTGTTGTGCTGCCAGACTCAAATTGTTAACAAATGGCTTTGCAATAGCAAAAGTAAGTATGTAGATGCACAATTGAAGGTTATCAGCAAGTCCAGCCTGCGCGCGAATAACTGCGTCTTCGACTGTATCGGGATGGATGGTTCATCCTGGACCCTCCTATAGCATCCCAGTTTAGTTATCGAAAATACTGTAGCGCACATCCAGCCTTTCTGATGATGCTGCCTTCGTTCCCCTCAAAGATACAGAGACGTCATGCACATCTCGTTCGGGCAAAATACATGTTGCAGCCTATGCTAGTCTTGTTTCACATCCTAGGTAATGGGCTATAGGATTGACCTATTAAACAGGACCAATTGGAAAGACCTATTGAATGTTTACTTAATTATCAATGTTAACAAGTCTTAGATGTACTGGGAAATTAAAAATGACAACTGATTGCAATATATTTAGGCAAGTAGGCATTGTCTCAATAACACCGGGTGGTAGCCTAAGTGAAAAGGGAGTAGATCTAGAATGTGACGGGGTCAGCAAAGTTAAGCCAAAGGTTTGACTACACATAGATAACAATTTGTCTACAAGGGGAAATAAGATGACTTGTAATTTCAGACTTTTTGTATGGACTACTGTGAAAATCAGCACCATGGACAGACACCAAAGTTGTCATATTGGCGTGAACTAATGCCTAGTCATTTTACCCTCCTGATTCAACTAGAGGTTCTGCGGGGATAGCCAATGCCCCGCCAAAATACCAAAACAAAAATAACACGTATTTCCTTGGTAAAATTGCTGCAAAAAGCAGTTTATGGAAAAAAAACAATTAAACTCCGTCAACTCGAGACTAAATTAAGCATTAACACAGTCCACTCATTGTTTTTAATGGGTACTATACCATAATTATGATTATTATTATGAATAAACAACGTAACGTCACTATTGGTACTTTTTTTAATTATACAATACAAATACAAATTTAGGTTAAGCACTTTTTACTATCAATTCATTGAAGGGAATTCATAAACAGACGATCAAATTACTGTTATTGAACATAAAATTACGTTGTGTGACTGCTTTTATTTGCACCTAGCACTTGTCTGTGCAGACCCTTGGAAATAGTTGCAGAGCCCTTCGAGTTTACTTGTATTCTAAAATGTAGCTGTCTTTGAGATTGCCAGACCAAATATTTAACTCACAAACTAAACTGCTCATGCAATACATCTGAAAAACAACAGATATAAAATAACCCCGCTTATACAAAAATGTAATTCCTACTTTAGTTCGGAGGTTCGATTCGTTGTTCAGAAAATAAACAGATCACAATCAAATCCGCTGGTAGACAATAAAGAATATGCCAGGACCCCTCGATAAAAGCGGCGAGGATAACGGAGAGAATAATAGGTAAGTTAGCAAGGAGTATGTTGTGTACGACAATTACAATTTGAAAGTAAATTTGAAAGTTATGATACATGTAATCTTTAATGCAATCTTTTCTATTGCACTTGGTTTGCAACTGTCGCACTGTTAAGTTACACCCTGCCAAATCTATCTTGCACACTAAGTTTTGACTGTCCTGTTCATTCACTGAAAAGATTACCTATACAAAATCATTTGACAGTTTAACGTTACGTGTTTACAATTTAGACGATCTTTCTTTGCCGTAGCTTTATACGTCGTGTGTTCGATTGTCCCCTAAAGCCTATTATTTAGTGTTTTATGTCGCTACATAGGCTTCGGACATTATCGAATGAACTACTTACGTGGCATGGGGATAATAATAGGTATTTTTTGCACATGGTAGACTGATGAGTTCTAATGCAGCATGTTTTGTAATACCATTTTTTCCTGTCTTTTCCGGAGAATGAGAAACGTTCTTCTTTTATCGCTGTTCCTGTTGAACATTCAGTCTGTCATCTCCTCACCAAAAGGCGTTTCGGCCAGCTTAAAGGCCAAGTGGACCATGACGCCTTTTCTGCTTGAGACATGGTAGGGTTGTTTCTTAAGGCTTTACACTAGTGACTGTTGGAACTAGAAATAGAATAGCTTAAATGTGTTCAGCTCTTTCAGTTCACTTTGTGCTATGTATCACGTTGCCCTAGTCCGAAACAAATTGGTCTAGTATGGCAACCCAAGAATATAATATTCTTTTACAAGGGGTTTCAAAATGCATTTTTCTGTCTTATGTCATATGACATTTGGGTTAAACCACCCATACAACATACAGTTCTTGCAATGCATATTAATTTTATGAGCACAAGGCAGAACACAATGACTAAATAAGCGTGATAGAATAGGATAACAGTGAACCTCCAACATGCTGTTATCTTAATCTATTATAAGCAGGAGAGAATGACTCATGGCAAAGATATGACGTCCTCATGGGGCATGCCCACCTTATAATCAACATTTTATGTCATTTTAACTGCAGCGAGTTTATTGGAGAGAATGAGAATGAGAGGTTTTGGCAGTTTGTTGAAACTGTGAAAGAGCTTACCATATACAAGAATGGAGGTAAGTTGGTTTTATTAAAAAACTTTACATACCCTTTGTTACCTAAAAATGAATTTATGTACCAATCCCAAGTATGTGATCTAAATTGTTATCAATGCAATTAAATTGCAAATGGAATTATGTGTATATTACAGTAGTTGTCTCTTGTTGCCAAATTTTCAGATCATTGTAACATCCCTGACTTTAATATCTGTTGCAGAGTCTGTACGTTCATATTATAACTTGATCATCAAAAAGGCTGGCCAATTTCTGACTGAACTTCAGGTCAATCTCCTCAAGTTTGCCCTTTCTTTAAAGACCTACTCTCCTGCTGTCCAGGGGTCCCAACAGGTATGTTCTAAATTTAAAGGGCATAACTCGCCACACAACCAGACTCAAAATACTGTTCGTGCCCTGGGGTTACAGGTGTGTTTGTTTTCTTTAGGACAAACCTTCTTAAATAAATATCTCTTCCCCTACCAGATAGCACAAGATGAGCCGCCGCCCACGGATTGCCCTGCCTTTGTCTCCGTCCATGGCCAGCATGGCTGCAGCACCAAGGACATTAAGAAGCTACTGAAGGCAGCAGCAGGCAGGTAACACGGTCTCACCAGCATCTCCTCAGACGCTGCCACTGAAGCACTCCGTAATGCTCAATTCAATCGACCGTTACCTTTTCCCTTCATTATGCTGGGTTTGCGTGTGAACGACGCTTAACAACACTAAGAACCTGTTACCTTTTCAGGCAGAAACCTTATCTATACAAGAACGATCACTGGTACCCAGGGTTCAATAAGACCGATGTCCCCGTTGTGATCCTCTATGCAGAGATTGGAACCAAAAAATTCAACACTTTCCACAAGGTGCTTTCTGAGAAAGCACAAGAAGGCACCCTTGTATATGTTCTGCGTCACTATGTGGTGGTGAGTAGTCGTAGTACAAAGTCTGTATTTTTTCTTCTGGGAACAATGCAGTTATTTTCATTTGTAGTCACTTCCTGCTGTGTCGCTGGAGCACATTTAGGTTTAAATGGAACTTGTTTGTGTTCTATTGGCAGCTGTCGCTAATGGAGGTATGGGAGATTGTGGGCTTTGTAATTGCAGTCAGATAGTCACAACTTGGAGCTCAGTGAGAACAGAACCCCAGAGCATTTGCAGGGAGGCAATAGCAGCTCTTAGAGAAGCGTTGACAAGAGCCGGGGTCGTCAGGGTGCTGGGCTAAATGGATAGCATCAGCTGCTAGTATTCAGGAGATGAATACAGAGACTGTGGGAAGTCGGCATGTGTCTGCGGCAGTAATGTGCTCTTCTCAGAGATGTGCCATAGAGATTGGCAAGCAAAACTCTCAGGGTTTAAAGGCTGCCTTGCACCTCTGCAATATGGAGCAGATCCTTTTAATCATAGGTTGAATGTAAGGCCATGTTACGATTTTTTGACAGCTTACAAAGAAAGACGTTTTTCCAGCAATATCCATAGATGCAAAAAGTATATTTTAGAATGTGGTGTAGGTGTTAGGTATTTTCTTAGCAGCTACATAGTATACAGATAATGATATATCCCACTAAATGGTTGTGTATTCTTCAGGACCCAAAGCCCCAGAAGATGCTATTATCTGGGTACGGTGTGGAGCTGGCTATTAAAAGCACAGAATACAAAGCAGTGGATGATACCCAGGTGAAAGGTGTGTTGAGATTCCTCATTGAGCTGTACTACATAAACATGCAGACAAAGTCAGTAAGATTAAAACGCTGTTTATCTTTAGATTCAAAAGCATCAGCAACTAAAGATGAGGAGATTGATGAAGTGCAAGGCTTTATTTTTGGAACACTAAAGTAAGTAGCGTATAACAAATCCAGTAATTAAGTTGCTGCTCAACAGCAGCATTGGAAATTATTTCCATTTAGGCTCAGCTCACAATAGCCCACACTTTTCTTTTTTTTTTTTTTAAAGGAAATCCCACCCAGAACTGCAGGAGCAGCTTGGGGATCTTCGAAAGCATCTTTTGGACAGCACAAATGACATGACCCCTCTCAAAGTATGGGAGCTTCAAGGTATTTTTTTTGTATACAGTTACATGACTTTATATTTATTGCTGGTTTTAAGCTCAATAATCGATGTAATCATTGTGTAATTCATTTTGACTCCATATGGCACTCAAGATGTTCACGATGATTTTTTTTTGTGTCCCTCAGAACTGAGTTTCCAAGCAGCTGCCATGATTATGTCAGTGCCAAAGTTTGATGCTCTCAAACTAATGCGAGACCTCAGTCAAAACTTTCCCAGCAAAGCAAGGTACAGTTTAAGGTCGTTCCCAATGACAATGTCAAGACTTTCCCAGCAAAGCAAGGTACAGTTTAAGGTTGTTCACAATGACAATGTCAAAAGAATTCCGCATTTTATCGAGAACAAATTCAAAATGTGTGATTTAGCCTAGTCCTCGGTATTTGTTCAGTGTGGGAGTTCTTTTACTAGGTGAGTTTATGTGCAGGTTCAGCTTACTTGAGGCAAGTCGGGCTGTTTATTGGTTTGTCCACATACGCCTGTTTAAAATATCCTGCCTGTACGCAGGCGGAATCTAATCAGAAGTGAGTTTGTTTTTGGCCCAGGCAGCTCTTATAAGAAACAACCAAAAATCTTGCTGAGTCAGAGCCTGAGCCTATGTTTACAGGGAGTCAGCTGCGGATATACCATCTGAGGGCCGCAGATTTGGGAGATTAAACAGGGTCTTTTACTGCTCGCCCGGGATGTTGGAAAAGCAGACGGTGACTGTACATGTTTTACTGTTCCCACAGATCACTGACAAGAGTGGCTGTAAACCAAGAATTGAGAAAAGAAATTGAGGAGAACCAAAAGGTGTGATACGATAGCAGCATTTTATTAAAAAGTTATTTTATTTTGACCAACTGAGCCCCTTTTAGTATAATAGTTTTTCTTTTTTTTTGTAAAAGCTGTTTGTGATCTTGCATACCAAAGTATCTATAATCTTATAGATTATTGTATAGTTGAAAAATTTGTCATACAGATATTTATTATATCGTATAACTTGTAACTGTTAAATCAGATTTGGCCATGCAGTTTTACCTGCAGTAGAAAAGAATACTTGATTGGCATCAAACTAACGGCAGTGTGTTTGTTCTTCCAGAGGCTGAGCGAGACTATGGGGGTCCACCCAGGAGATGCTGGGCTCTTCATTAACGGGCTGCCCATTGATCTGGACGTCCATAACCCCTTCAGGTAGGGAACAGCGGCTCAGCAGGACGGAGAGGGAGCGGAAGTGGGCAGAGCCGAGCCCACTCTCCCCAGGCTGCCTTGGGAGCTAGCGGCCTCGTGGCTTACTAATCCGGCGGCAGCAAGATCAGAGTCTGCCCAGCACACAGGCCCCGGCTCCCCTCCAGCGCAGACAAAAGCTGACCACCGCTTTGCTTTGCTTTGACAGCATATTGGACACCATGAGAGCAGAGGCCAGGATCCTGGAAGGCCTCCACAACCTGGGCATAAAGGGGGAGCACCAGAGCAAGCTTCTGAGTCTACCGGTCAGCCCCGTGGAGGACAGCTACGCCTTAGATATCCGCCACGCAGCCATAACGGTGAGAGAAGTAATGCCAAACCGAGGCCCCATCCTTTCCTGTTCTCCTGGCCCAGCTCCGCAAGTCTGGCGCTTTGTCTTAGAAACTGGCACCTGGTAGGGTATTAACAGATCAGTCATCAGACTAGTGCAGCAACAGTCTGTGGAGTCTGCCAGGTACCTCGCTTACAAACCGGGACGCGGGCTAACAAAAGCTATTTAATAAAAAGGGGGAAACATTTTTTTGTACATTTTTTTTTTTTTGAGCCCACCATGGCTGTCTTATGCAGAATACACAGGAAAAACGGCAAACAAAAGGAGGGCAACGTTATTCATATGGTGTGATGGGTAAGTGCTTCAATTAGCTTGCTGTCTCTCCGTTTGACCAGAACAGCCAGAGGGGGAGAGAGAGAGAGAGGGAGGGAGAGAGAGAGAGAGAGAGAGAGAGAGAGAGAGAGAGAGAGAGAGAGAGAGACAGAGAGAGAAAAGGGGCAAGGTGGTGAAGAAAGGAGAAGGTGGGTGGCTGCAGAGGAGTGCTAGTATTCCAGGGAGGAGAGCCCCTGTTACTCTGGGAGCTTTCTGACGATCGAAGGAGGCATGCTGTAAGTACCAGTTTGGGCTTTAATGGATTATTCAGCTACAGTATAGAGACTCATGTCTTCCCCACCTCCCGACACTGCGGACCATAATGGGCCAAGTATTTTCCATTCATAATAAAAGAAGCACATGTGAAGCATTAGTGGGGCATCATGCAGTGTGTCTGGGGGATGCTCCGTTAATCCTGCTATGACTCTGAAGTGCACTCACACCAAATTCGCTGCGGTTTCATTATCTTCAATGAGAGATGCAAGAGTGTTTTCATATTTCTCTGCCAACTTTTTTTTTTTATTGCCGCCGACGTCAGCCGTGTATCGCTGTGACATGAGTCATACTTTGTTCAGCTGTGTTGGGACTATTCCCGGTGGGAAGTAAATTGAATGCGTTCGTTCTCAATTCGCAAAGTTAGCCCGATGCTAATCTGGTCCCTGTCTTAATTTGTGTCCTCGCCAGTGGGTGAACGACATTGAGAGCGACTCCATGTATCGCAGCTGGCCCACCGGTGTCCAGGAGCTCCTCCGAGCCACCTTCCCCGGGGTCATCCGGCAGATTCGACGCAACTTCTTCAGCCTGGTGAGTCACAGGGAGACTGCTCAGGGATGCAGGGCCTTGGAGGTATAACCCTAAAACACGCTGAAGACGCGGGCTCCTCAGTAACCGTGTTGCTTTTACAGTAAAAAAATTTCGCGGTTGTCGAAACTTTGATAATCCGCCAGCAATCTTTGTTTTGTCTGGTCTCCGTGTCTTGTGCTGTCCGTTCAATTTGTGTACAGCGGTTGAAAAAGTACCCCTCTGCTCCTTGCGTCTTTCTGTTTTCAGGTTCTTTTCCTGGATCCAGTCCAGGAGGCGAGCGTTGAGCTGGTGAAGCTGGCCGAGGTTTTCTACAAACACAAGATTCCTCTCAGGTAGGCTCTTTTTAGCTTCACTGAGCTACAACTGTTTCGCTTTACACCTGTCAAGAGCAGATGCCGGGCTGAAACGGGAATTTAAACGGGGCACTTTTTTTCCCCACTTCTCTTAGGATTGGATTTGTGTTTGTCGTCAACACAGCAGATGAGGTAGACGGCTTCGCCGACGCCGGCGTTGCATTTTACCGGCTGTTCAATTACATCGCCGACGAGTATGATTTCTCCCAGGCTCTCATGTCTATGGCCTCCGTGAGTATCTCGTGCATGCGAATCTCGTGTCGGTTGAGTAAGCACTTCTGGCAGAATTATTTAAGGACGAGCTCCTCCGCGAGCACATGTCTCTTTGATGTGCTTCAGAAGGCCTCTGTGGTTTTGCCCCTGTGCGCGGTTGGCCCGTAACCTGAGCTAATATTGGTCTAGACCGATAGAGGTCGGCTCGCCTCGGGCAGCCGCTGCTCTCAACGGGGGCGAAGGTTACCGACAGGGCATTGTGATGTAATGGGGAAGAGCAGTCAGAACTGGCTGATCGTTCCGTGCGCTTACAGATGTACAACAAAGTGGGCGCTGGCGAGAAACTGTCCGTGGACACCGTTACCGCCTATCTGAAGAAGAAGTTCCCCAAGGCCAGTGCTGAAAGGATTCTCGGCCTGGATTCCGAGTATGACGAGAAAAGAAAGGTGTGGGCAGGCGATAATGTTTCCACCCGTATTCTGTCTTGTGTTGACGATTGTCAGTGAATTGGTTTTCACAGTGTGCTGTCCACTGTGCTCCAGGCTGGTGCGGTGTTCTATAGGAAGAGTGGGCTGTCTGCCCTGCCGCAGGGACTGTTCAACGGAGTCCCCCTGAGCCCCGGGGAAATGGACCCGGAGGAGCTGGAGACCATCCTGCTGCAGCGCATCATGGACACCACGAACTTCTTCCAGAAGGCCGTCTATACGGTACAGTACCCAGTGCCTTCAGAGACGTGGCAACTTGACTTGCTTGTGGTCTTAAGTAAAGGTCGGATAGGACCTGGAACGACCATATCCATCTGTTGTAGTTAAGTATACTATGGATGTAGCTGTTTAAATAGGTACATATACATTGATGGGTATAGAGCTATGGAGGGGCGGACGATCACCTGAGTCACCTAGCAGCGTCTGTAATCCAATGTGCAGGGTCAGTTGACAGAGGGGACCGATGTGGTGGACTTCCTGATGGAGCAGGCCAACATGGTGCCCAGGTTTAACCCTCTGGTTCTCAGCACCGACCGCACCTATCTGGACTTCACCGCCTCGCCAGGTAAAAAACCGAGACGCGCATTCCGACACTGACAGAAAACAGCCCTCTCCTGCTTTTCCCTCGTCACCTTGCCTTTGACCTTTCAGTTGCTGACGACTGGGAGGACACCACCATGTTCTCTTTCCTGGACTCTAGGGACAAGACGGCCGTGGTGGCAAAGAAGATGAAGTACTTCACCAAAAACGGTACGGAGGTTTCTTGTTCTCTTTGCCTGCTCGCATTTTGCCACTTGGAACCGAGTCTGCTAGATTTACTGCCCATTAGTGCCAATATGGCTGCAATGAAGGTGGAGAAGGAGCCTCCGTGAGGGTGTAAAGGATTGGTTCCAAACAATGGCCCCTGCTTCAATAGAATGTCGGAGAAGGATTTGTTTGTCAAACACGAGAGCGTGAGGAACATCCCAGCACACTATGAATAATACACTGCGTTATTGAAATGGATCTATGGGAGTGTGAAATTGCCCTTTAGGGAGGCAGGCAGTCTAGCGCCTCCACCAAGATAATTGCCGGGTGTGCTGATTGGCATCGGTCCAGGGGTCGGCCCTTAGAGCCCACTCCCTCTCCCTCTCCAGTGGGGCAGGGGGGCTGGATGTGCCCTCCCTGAGGAGACGGGGGGGGGGGGGGGGGGGGGGGCAGCAAGCCGTGACGGAGGGGGATCCAAACCCCAAACGGCATACCACCAGGCTCTCCCTGGCACCATCAGCGGCTCTCTCTGCCCTTCTATCTGTCTGTATTTACTGGAGGCACATTAAAGTTCACTTCCCACTGTGTTATCTGCATCGGTTAGGCTGAACACTGAGGGGGAAAAAAAGGATCTGCAGTTCCTCACCAGGAAGCTCGCTATTCCTACGTTCAGGGAGTTGGGGCTAGAGAATCTTTGATATGACTTCAATCACTGTCGGTTGAATTTCATTATCTTGGAAGGATTGAAAGCGTTTTCTGAAAGGCTGTGATTGCCTGTTTTTAATGTGTCTCCAGATGAAGGCGGGACCAGTGCTGTGACCGTGTGGATCGTTGGAGACTTTGAGGAGGGCTCGGGGAGGAGACTGCTGCAGAGCGCCATGAAACATTTGGTGAGGTTCCACCACTATACTCTCTCCACTTGTCTTAAGCCACAGAACCTACAAAAGGAGGCCCTCGCTTTCTAAAGGTTTAAATTGTCTCGTAATAGAGTTTGTGTACCAATTGGGATAAGTGGAAAATGGTAATATCTTGCCCAGGTAAATTGCTCTCTGTGGACAAACTCAGAGCGATTTTCGTGTAGTTCTAGCAAGGTCAATACCCCCAGACTTCAATTATGGCTGCCCACGCTGAATCTTTGATCATTGTTCTTACTTCAACTGGGACACGTTTTACCTTGGCCTGAACTAACAAATACAATCAGGTGATGCTGTTTCCTGACATGGCCAAACAAATATTCTGGGGTAGATATCTAAAACTGCCTTTGGTGACACCGCCTTGCTTTACTGCACACAGGAAACAATGTCCATAAACAGACACTTTATTTTGAAGGCTTTTTATCAGAAATGCACTTAAGAAATATTTTGCAATCGCAGTTTACGAACTTTTGAACTGTTACGCCATGAATTTGTAAAGGTAAAGCAATGCTCGTGGAACGTAATCTTTAGGAGTGTAATAATTCCAAGAGCATTCGACATAGATTGAAAGGGTCCTCTGTGATACTTCAGGTGAGCTACACGTAAACACGCTTTAAAGGCTTTTATTCTTGTGAGCTTGTACCTTGTACCTGAAGCAAAAATAGTCTGACAGAAAATTGTCTCTCAGCTGAGTTTTTTTCTTACCACCAGGACTTGTGTTTGTGCGTATGCTTTTGTTTGTGTGTCCTTGTGTATCAATCTTTATATATATATATATATATATATATATGTGTGTGTGTGTGTGCGCTTGCAGAAAGCTAGCGTCGGGGTGCGTGTGGGGGTGCTGGCTAACCCCGGCGGTAAGCCCACGGAGGACAGCACGGTGCTCTACAGGGCCATCTGGGCCGCCCTCCTCACCCAGAAAAACAAGGCGGCCGCCGACTTTGTCCACAAACTCCTCAAAGATGACAGCCTCCAGCGACTTCAGCAGGGCACCAAGATGAAGGATCTCCTAGTGCAGGTGAGAGAGACAGCAAGGCTCTCCCCCAGTGTGCTGCCGTTAATGACAAATCCACCTGGAAGGCTTAAAAGAGTTTAAAGGCAGAGCCTTTAGAGTGTGTTTTTAAAAAAAAGGAATGTTTTAAGCTACCTTCAAACGGGTTGCAAAGATGTGTCGGCTAGCGCTGTCTTTATTAAAGCCCCCATGATGGTGGAATGGTGATTGATGAACACCTCTTCTCATTCCTCTCCTGAACGTCACCTCGTAGAACACATTTAGAGCCGGGCCAGTGCTCAGCTCCTGCAGCAGCCTACTCACTGTCAGTTCCACTTGAACTGTCAGGGGGGGGGGGGGGGAGCACGCACTACCGCGCTCCCCCCGCTGAATCTTTAAATAAGAGTGTTGGTGGATAGCCGGTCCCCAGGGATGTACCTGATGACTGGCCAAGCCCAGCTCCAGCTCCCCTCTCCAGGCATGGGTTGTGGGATTGTGATGGGCCCAGCCATGCCTGACCATCACTCACATCTTTCTATTACTACGCCAGTCCACTACCACAAGTGCTCTCTCCTCTGCACACACTCCTCACTCGACAACCTGCTGGGTGAGTGTGTGTGTGCGCGCGCTCTGTGTGCACATGGTTAAAATAGCTCTTTGTCAGCCAACAGAAAAAGCCCTATCCCCCCTCCTCCCCCTCAGCCCTCCCCCTACTGCAAATGTGTGAAGGACAGAAAATAGACACCACACAGTGTGTGTTACAGGTAGGGAGAAGGGGGGCGGGGGGGGGGGGGGGGGTCTACTGTGGCCTTTCACAGAGTGGACGGATCGGGCCGGTGTAGCCTCGGCTGGCTTGGTGTGTACGACGGCAGTTTGTCTGTGAGGAAGTCAGGACCCAGAGTCAGGGGACATGAGTTTCTTATTGGCTGCCGAACAGACTTGCTGACAGAGTTGGGCTGACATTATTGGTATTTTACCTGTTTTCCCAGAGGGGGAGGGAGGAGGAGGGGGGGGGGGGGGTGTGTGTGTGTCGGAGAAACTAATAACCTGACTCTACAACTCCCGCTCACCCCTCCCTCTGCCCCTCTCCCCCAACCGCTTGGTTATGGACTGAGTGGCCAGTGTTTAATTAAAAGTTAGTTAGATTAATTACCAATTGATTCATCTCGTCTAAATTCCACGCGTGTTCCTTTTTTTTTTTGACAGGGCCTGCTCTTGGAAAGTGAAATATTTATGTTTGGAGCCGCGGCTATTTGTCTGACGCAGGGCCTCGACCATTTGTCAATGATTTATCAATACCTATGGAATTTTCAATCTGCATGCGTCATATTTGATGTCGATGTATTACCCAGACTGTGCTTTGAGACGGATGGCAACGGGATCTGTCCTTGAGGCAGCCTGAAGGACTGTGTCTCATCCGGTAGTCAGATAAGTGTGTGTGAGTGTGGGCGGTGCGCGCCGCTGAAGTGAGCCTAAACAAGAAGTTCTCTCTCTCCTCTCCCCGACGCAGGGCATGGATGCGGACGCTTTTGAGAAGAAGTTCAACACGCTGGGCGTGGACCTGGTCCGCACTCTGCAGCTGTTCAGTCGAGACGTTCTGAAGATGAAGCCTGGCCAGAGGGCGGTGGTCAGCAACGGCAGGGTGAGTGGGCTAATCCAGCGGTCGGGTCAGTACCGGAGCCAACAGCCACGCACCGTCGATGCGGCGCAGCCAACCGGTGGTTGATAAGGCTGCCGTAGAAGACAATGAATGGAGCAGCAGGTTCCCCTGAATGTCAGTCCCATGGAGAGTTCCCCTCTCAGACCTCGAATAGCCCCGGCTGGAAACTGTCTAGTCAGCATGACGTTTTGTTTCCTCAGAGGTCACCAGTGGCTGAGACTGCGTGCGTGCGTGTGTGTGTGTGTGTATTTAACTATTATGACTGATGCCTCAGCAGCAGCAGTGCTGACAGCAAAGGATGAAGAGGCCAGCCCCTGAGATGGCAACAACAATTAATATCATTTTACATTCCTCTGCAGTGATGGCAGCCTGGGCCATGGAGGCTCTCCCCCTCTCCCTGAAATAGAACGGGGACAGGAGAGTGAGCCCCACGAGCTTTAAGTTCCTCTGCTGTTGCCAGTCTTAGGATAATGAATCGGCCATCTGCATCCACAAAGACACCGGGCGCTGTTATAGATAGGAAACGAGGGACTTTGTTTGTCTGATAATCATTAGCTTTTAACAGAAAGCCGAGCGCTGTGTTTGAAACAGTGTGTTTGTGATTTTCCTGCGCTCTGCGTGTCCAGATCCTCGGCCTGTCGGAGGAGCAGGAGGAATTCACTGTTGAGGATTTCCATTTGTTAGAGGCGATAACGCTGAGCAGCACGGCAGACAAAGTCAAAGCCAAAGTCAAGCAGATGGGGCTGAAGATAAAGCAGTGAGTTTTTGTTTGTGTTGGTTTTTTGGTTTACATCTCTGTCCTCCCATCTCTCAGATTGTCTCTGTGGTATCTGCCATCTGTAATGGATATTGACGCAACTAAAGGCATCCCGTTGTGATTGAGGCAATATATTCTATCAAGTGGGGACAAACAAAAGCTCTTGGTCATTTCCAAATAACTTTTAGTTTCCCTCTGAGCCAGTTAAGGGTACCTGAGCACCTTTTCCCCTCCCTGCCGCCGAAGTCCCACTTAGTCGACAGCACTTTTTGCGGGCAAATGGCCTTTGATCCAGATTGAGAGATCTGTCGGTAGCCGTCAAGTTGATGCATTGGCTCCACTCCTAAAACGGCTTGAGATCCCTATTTTGGGGCCGGACAGATGTGTGGACTTTTCCATCCGTCTGGTCTCCTTTAACAAGTCTCATTAATGAATGATGGACTGACCCCTTGTGCCCCCAGAGCCAGCGATCTGGTCATGAAAGTGGACGCCCTCCTCAGCGCCGCGCCTCAAGGAGAAGCCAGGAAGGACGTCCGCTTTGTCAAAGACACCCACAGGTGAGGGATGGCGCTTTAGAATGCGAAAAATTCTCCCCCTCCGCGGCCGTTTCACTCTGCAGCCCCGGCTCTGCCTTTGTTGTAATGGGTCGGGAAATTGCCACTTTGGTCTTTTCTGAAGCAGTGCGTGGAGAGAGTATTTTTGGGTGTGCGGTTCTTCTGCTGACACGGCTCTGGTTGGTTTGCCCCCCCCCCCCGCCCCCCCCCCCCCCCCCCTTCCGTCTCCGTCTCTGTCAGCGTGCTCCGTCTCTCGCCCCGGCCGGACGAAGTCTTCTACGACGTGGTGGCCATCGTGGACCCGCTGACTAGGGAGGCCCAGAAGATGACACCTCTGCTGATGGTAAGGACTGCTCCCGTGCTGCTCCCCTATTGAGTTCGTCCATCTTCAAGGACACTCTCCAATCTCTTTCAACCGTCAGGAAAAGATGGTGGGGCTTCCAGCCCGGTAAAGGTGTCCAAGATCAGACGGGAAAAAAAAAAATTCTTATCTCTTTCACACGCCGATATTGATGTTGTGACCTTATTTTCCTCCCTTCACATGAAGTTCACACACTCCTGTTAAGCCTGAAAAGCAGCTAGGTTTTAGTGCTATTTTTGCACGGAATGTTATGCCGTGGCCTGTGGGCCGAAACTAAACTAGTTTCTATGATTGGTTCAGAGATTGAGGACAGGTGATTCACTGCTCACGATCATCTTGAAAACACAAAAGAAACAGCATTATTCAGCTTCTCTAATAAATGAGTTTTGTCAAGTGGCATAGTCTAACCAACTACTTTTGTCAAACTCCAGTTTGCTGTGTTCATATGAGCGCAATGCCTCTCCGACCTGGGAGGCAGAAAAATGGTATTGTGTGTTTTGAAGCCGTTCTCCTTGGGTAAGACAATGAGTCACAGACACAAACCCACCGGCTTTCAGAAGATTGGCTACAGCTGGAGGCGAGCCGGAGAGAACCCAGAAGTGTTATGTGACTGAGGTGAATAGGATGACTCACCTTGGCCTGCCACGGCACGGCACAGCACGGCACGGCACAGTGCAGCTACTTCCTGTGTAGTGTAGTTTATTGTAGACTGATGGTGCAAATTTCATTATATGATACTGTCTTTATTGCGAGGGAATCTTCGCTTGTAAGCACCAGCCGTTGTATATGCAGCTACATCCGAGTACTGTTAAGACTATTACAGTTTCAAATGCTCACGACTTCAATTCCTGATATCTTGTCAATCATGTAGTCATATTGATATATTTGTATTGTAAGTATGCCTGTGTTCAGTGTGTATCTGACCTTAGTCTCTAAGAATGGCGGTATAGTTCAGTACAGTATTCCATACAGTACTGTATGACCAGAACAGCGCAGTCAATCGTGGGTCTGTTTGCAGACTTGCAGTAAAAAAGCTTCTGTCTTGCTGTTACTGTAGTGCTCTCCTCCCTGATTTGGGGGTATATTCAGTCTTGGAGCTGTAACTGGGTTGTTCCCTCTGTGTCTCCCGCAGGTCCTCAGTCAAGTGGTCAATCTCAGACTGCAGGTGTTTATGAACTGCAGGGCCAAGCTGTCCGAGATGCCCCTCAAGAGGTAAGCCTCAGAGCCTAATTAAACTGCCTGCCGCCCGGCGTTTCCCTAGCCCCGCCCGCCCGCTCCCCGCTCTACCCGGCTCCACGCGCCGTCTCCTTTAGATTGCGGCGCGCCGATGCTATCTGGCTAATGACTCCACCTTATTGCTCTGGGCCTCGCCGCGTGCTGCAGGGTACATTGTTTACAACGTGCGCCGGTGGGGTTGAGACAACTGGAAGCGGTTGCCAACTAATTACCATTCGACGTAATCCCGTTTGTTGGTACAGCAATTTGGGAATGTTTTAAGTTTTCCTACTCTTCCATTTGAATGTCTAATGCGGTGCTAATAAATTCGGCGCGCCTTCCAAGCCAACCTTTCTCACGGAACGTTATCCCTGCCCGCGCGTTTCACGGCGATGGAATATGCAACGGGGTACAATGGGATACCGCAAGCATTGTTTTGTTCCCGGCGTACTTCAACACCGAGGTGGAGCGCTGCGTCTCGCTGAGATGAGTTGTGTAAACAGGAACACAAACTGCAGCAGCTCCTCGAGTGCCCCCCCCCCCCCTCCCCCTGAGCTCCACACACCCGGAGCAAAGGCACACGTCTGTGTGCTCACAGATCCCTCCATTGGTATGTGTCCCACGCCCCGGATGCGTTCGGAAGAGGCCTGACTGGGGATGTCAGTGGGCTGCTGCGCCCTCCACTCAGTCCCTCCGACTCTGCTCTTCTCTTTGGAGGACTGGTTCGCTCCTCAAACGGAGAGCAATCCAATAAAGACAGAGTATTTCCTCTGGTGACTTGGTTATGGCTCCGTAATGTCATCCTTCGTCCCCACTCTCTCTTCCTAACTTCGTATGCGGCAGTCTCCCGTCCCCACCCCGGAGTCAGCCGCTTCCCTCCAGCTTCGCTCTGCTGGGCTCGTTGCGGCGGAAAGAGGGGCCGCCGCCACCACCGCCGGAATGAACTTTTTGAGAAATCTCTTCGATTGCGAGAATGTGATGTGGCTCCCCAAGGGAAGAGAATTGCTGTCTGCTACAAAAAAAAAAGATGCTGGTACTATTGATCCCCCATCGTGTTGCCTGCACTCATTATGGCTCCTGGGTGTCAGAGGACAGACAGGAGGAATAGCAATTAGCATAAAGATTAGCGGGCCCTAACCTTTGATGAGAGAGAGAGAGAGAGAGAGAGAAAATAAATGAACAGAGACTGTCAATATTACTACAGGTGACTTTAGCTGAGCCCTGCAAATAAATGGCATCATATTCCTGACTTTCGTGCCCCATTTCTCCTCTGTCACAACAGAGCCCAGTGTTGCTGTCCTAGAAAGGGAAATGTTGCACGACATTTCATCATGTCCGTGCTGGGACACTAAAGAGGGGGGGAAAGATTTCTTTGTGGAATTGCTGTTGAACGTCCAGCTCTGCCCAACTGCCATCCGCCACAGCAGAGAGACTAGCCCATCAACGTGGCTTGAGGATCCTCATCTGACCTATAGTGGGTGAATGACCGCCTGTATGTACATCCTGCTTTAATCTTCTCTCTTCGCAGTTTCTACCGCTATGTACTGGAGCCGGACGTGGCGTTCATGGCCAACGACACGGTGTCTCCGGGGCCGGTGGCTCGTTTCACGGACCTCCCCGAGTCGCCCCTCCTCACCCTGAACATGATCACCCCTGAGAGCTGGATGGTGGAGGCCGTCCTCAGCCCCCACGACCTGGACAACATCCACCTGCAGGAGGTACAGCGGACGACCACTTGACCTAGGACCTCTGCGGTCAGGCCTTTGGCTGTCAAAAATATTCAGACGATGGTACGTTTGCCCCCCCTCCACCCCCGACTCATTTCAGCCCAGTTTTAACGGACACCCACCCTTCTCCTCCTGCAGGTGAGAGGCGTGGTTTCAGCCGAGTATGAGCTGGAGCACCTGCTGCTGGAGGGCCACTGCTTCGACCTGTCCACCGGTCAGCCCCCCCGCGGCCTGCAGTTCACCCTGGGGATGAGCCAGCAGCCCCTCATGCAGGACACCATCGTCATGGCCAATCTGGTGAGCACGGTGGTGTACCGGCTGAGGCAGTATCTATCTCGCAACCTTTTGAAATGCTGTGCCTTCATCAGAGGCACTTTCGTCATTGTGGGAGATGGCTTATTGTTTGAAAATTATTGTCTACTACGCACCAACATGGCAGACCAGCGTTGTAGTTTTTAGGATGGATGTATTATAATGTTTCATCTCTGTCATTAGGGATACTTCCAGCTGAAAGCCAATCCTGGTGCTTGGATCCTAAAGTTACGGAAAGGGAGATCAGAGGATATTTATCAGATTCTAGCGTGAGTATCCTCCATGAACAACTACTTTGATTTGATCTTTGAGTCTAATTGATTCTTGCTCTTTTGTTTCTGATTCTTAGACAGTTAGGACCGTGCTAAATCGAAAAGGTTGGTTGTACGTATGCAGCGCTAATTAAGCCGATCTATCTGTAGAGCAGCAATCGGAGGTGTCTCTGCTACCTCGATAGCTCGCTGGAGGTATAAAGCCCATCGCTATGGTAACACGGCGAGCTGCTGACTTTGTAGCGGCTCAAGGTTTTGATGAGTGCAGGGACTTTGCGCTGCGATGGCAGGAGGGAGAGGAGAGGAGAGGAGAGAGACGGCAGTGGGAGGAGACACGAGGTGAAGAGAGAGCGAGAGAGAAGTTCTTGGATGATTCAGTCGCTCACCTGGCCCTGCTATGGCTCGTCTAAAACCAGGGGAAATCAACAGCGCTAAATCTGCTTTATCAGCTGCCCTCGCCGAGCGGAGGTGGTAGCGATGACTGGTCTGACATGGACAGTGTGGGCGGTGTGCTAATGTCTCTTGGTAAACAGCCACATTATGTTTCCTCGACGGGGGGATTTTGTGGATTCCTCGACGGTTTTGGAACGGCGGAGAGCCCCCCTAACTTGCTCCCTTTCATTCACTCTTTGAGATTAGAGTCTTCTTCTCTAATGAAATCTAATTAAAGCCTGCGTATTAATCATTGCTCATGGTCCCACTCTTATTACCATGTATAGGAAGCAGAGTCAATCTTATTCCTTTCTCTTTTCCACTGGCGGGGCTGGGTCCATGTCCCTGAGTCGACTGCGTACATTAGCACAACATGAAGCTCAGTGGGTCTCCCTTGCGATCCAGATTTCATCTCTCTCTTTCTCTCTCTCTCTCTCTCGCTCGTGCTCTCTCTCATGCTATTTCTCGCTCTCTCGCTCGCGCTCTCTTGCTCTCCCTGTGTCCCTCCCTCTCACTGCCAGTCCCCACAGAAGATTTAGGACACATATAGCCCTGGGTTCCTCCAGAATCATATCAGACAACCAAGATTTATTCCCCAATCCTCCAGGTGAAGCTAAAAGGTGATGTCATTTTTCACCTTGGCAGCGCCATTATTCTTGCGGTTAGCGGCGCTCTGCTCTGGTTAGAGGGCCGATCAGCGGCCGGTGGGAGTGTCTGTTCACCGCGGCTCCCCCGGTCCGGGCTCTCCCCCTTCACCCCGGGCCCCCCCCCCTGCCCGCTCTGCCACCCCGGCCCCTGGCCCTGACAGCGATGGATGACACGGCCAGCTCGCCTCCCGGAGCAAGGATACAAATTGATCTCTGCCTCTCTCGAACCGCGGCCCCGACGTCCGCCGCGACCAGGCGATGTTGGGCGGGGGGGTGTGGGTGGAACAGCCGAGCCTGCGCAGCGCCCGGGGAGGCGCCACTCTGTGCCCAACGAGGGTGGGGGGGTGGGAAGGCGGGGGCATTTATCACGGGGATGAGGTTAATTCCCTGGCTTTGGTAAGCGCTGAGGTCATGATGGCGCGGCGAGCCGGGACAGCCCATCGCTCATCTCCAGCCGAGGCTTTACCTACCCGACCACCGGGTAGCCTCGCTGCTGCCACCCCCCCACCCCTTCGTAGAACAATAACCCCGGGAGACTCGCGCTGTCCAATCAATAGCCTAGCGCGCCCTCGCCCAACGTGCCGCTAATGGATACCACAGAAAGCATAGTTAGGATGTAGTGTCTGATAGAGGGTTGTGAAGCGGACGCTGAGCGATGAGCGTGGGCAGTAAATATGATCGGAGCGTGGCCCTGGCAGAGTTCCCAGAATCCTCCTGCTTTAAAAGGCATCAGTATCAGTCTCCCAGTTTGTCCGTCTGCGTTGCCGCTGGTTTCCAGCCCGTTCCCGTTGCCGTGCTGCGGCTTCCCTTGCCGTCAGGGTGAACTCATGTTGTCCTTGTGTTTCGTCCTCATCTCCCCGGACGGATGAGCCAGATCAGGGACCCGCCATGGCGAGGTTTTCGACAGTACCAGTGAAAGAGGATGGAAACAGCAAAATCGTGCTTTTTAAAAAAAAAATCTAATAATAATTGCCATTTAAAAACAAAACCATTGAGAAACAAACAGGAAGTAACTTTCTTTGTGTGGGAATCTATTCCCTCTTGACAGGCTAGTTAGCAACAGAGATATCAGATGCCTCAATCCAATTTGTTTTACGGTTTTGAGGTCCATATTTCACGGTTATAATATAATGTACTCTGCAACTGATCCGATGCTCTGTAGTCAAGCATGCAGGAATCATTGTGACTCCATCTACTGTAATAATGTTATGGCTCTTGTACATAAAGTTTAGTTTGATTTTATTTTGTTCTTTAATCTTGTTATTGTTGCACAAAAGCTGGCGGGTTCACGTTTCATTGTCCTTGGACTGTTCTGTATACTGACATATGATGGAATAAAAACAAACTCTGACCTGTGTCCCATTTCCGTGACGTTAGGCACGACGGGACAGACTCCCCTCCTGACGCTGGTGACGTGGTGGTGGTGCTGAACAGTTTCCACAGCAAGATCATCAAAGTCCGGGTAAGGCTCGAACCTCAGGCTTTTCTGAAGTTATTGAATATTGCATTATATTTGTAACAGGAAAACTGTGGCTCACTCACAGTACCATATGTTTCCCTACTAAAGGTGCAGAAAAAAGCTGACAAAATCGGTGAAGACCTTCTGAGTGAAGCTTCAGAAAGCAAAGGAATATGGGACTCCATAAAAAGGTACTGTACTGTACTGTACTGGGCCACACAAGTGATCGGTCTGTTGTATTTGTTCCAATCTTATAAGAAGTTATGTTGAGGACACATTAGTATCCTAGTTGATCATCATCGTGGTTTTCTGACGAGCTGGTGCTTTCAGGAGAACTCGTACCACCCCCGGACCGACCAGACTGAGAATTTACTCTGTAAGATCTAGTCATGCAAATAATATGTGCTTCTGTAGGTATGTTGCGTCTTTGTCTCTTGCGTTTGTGTGTGTGCGCTTTGTTTTTCCACTTACAAGTTCTAACTGGTGTTGATCTGTGCCTTCAATTAATGCTCACTGTGTGAAGTGTTTGGAATACTCTTGGGAAAAGGTAGGCAGTGTTGCCGTAACCTCTCCCTCACTTTTGTTCATTTAGTTTTATTCACGTTCACGTGACTGTGGTCGAGCGCAAACATTGTCGTGTCATCACATCAAACGACATCGTGCTGTTATTTTTTAACTCATGGCTAAATTACCACTAGAACACTAACAATCCGCAACACCCAGCAATCTCAGTGGAACCTTCCTGGAGAAGAGACCCACACACCCGGCCCATCTGCATAGGCACCTGGTCGAGAGTCAGCCTTCAGTAGCCAGCCGCATCCGTGGGGCTAGGTCCAGCGGGTCTGGGCTTTCTGTTGGCTTGCTGCTCCGGGCTGAGGACAGAGAGGGGAGGGGGGGGGGGGGGGGGGCTCTCTGCAGCTTTCTCTGGAGGTCAGGCTAATCTGGTGGTGTGTCGGCCAAGCAGCCCTCTCACCTGACGGCTAAAGCCGCTTATCTGAGGGGTCCTGCTGGAGCGCTACAGATGGCATTATCTCCCCCGCATAATGGACGCCTCCATCAGCCCTCCCCACAATGGCAGGCTTAGCAGTGGCCTGGCCAAAGACAGCCGCCCGTCGGACCGCAGCGGGCCCGCGTGGGCCAGCTCACCCGACCGGGAATGCTGTCGGGGTGGGGGGGGGGGGGGGTTGGGATGCGAGAGCCTGGCACGTCTAAACCTGCCATGAGATGCAGCAAGAGGGACAGGGGGACGAAAGAAAGTAGTAAAGACAAAAGAGTTAAGAGAGAGGTGGACGTCCTGCCCGCCCTGGGGACGGTGAGCCGCCCCCTAGTCAGCCAGCAGCCGGTCCAGTGTGGGCCAAACAACATCCGGGTGGTCAGTTTCAGTCGAGAGAGAGAGAGAGAGAGAGAGGCAGACGGAGTGTTTTCCTTGAGCCCGAGGGCCTGGGCCATGCTCTGCCTCGCTGATCAAGTCTCCGGCCTAATCAGCAGTCAGTTAGAGACGAGGGCGCCCAGTCTGACTGCAGAGCAGCCTGCCCTCTGGCCGCTGGCTGATCTGTAAATGTCTCCCCCCCGCCACCCGTCTGCCTGCCTCGCCCTGCGTGATTCATGGCCCTCCACACCACGTTTGGGGGGCACGATGAGTTTAAAAAACGCGTTTTCAGAGCGCGCTCCTATGTCGTGCCTCGTGGGGGGGGGGGGGGGGGGGGGGGGGGGGTTTGTTCACCGTGGTGTCATAGCCGCCGTTATTTCAGTTCCCGGTGCTGCTACCTTCTCCAAGTCAAGTTTTAAGCTGAACGTGGCTGCTCATAACTCTGAGCCGGTACACCGTAGCCAGTACGAACCCCCCCCCCCATTCCCCTTCTTAGCATCCCTCCCAATCATCCCAGCTCATCTGGGTTTGTCAGATTGCGTTTGCCGTTTTCCTCCCTTGGTCCAAACTCAGCTGTGGAACCCCGGTCTGGTTCATCAGCCATTGTTACACGTGCGGCGGCAAACAGAAGGGGCCCCCGAAAGTTGCAGCTGCTTCGCGGTGCGTCTGGGCGGTAATGACTTGATTACTCCAGCTCTCAGGGGGCAGAGTCGGCAGGAGAACAAACAGCTCTCAGACACACACACAGGTCCGCCCCAGTGGCGTCGCGCTCGCTGTAATTTCCGCGTTAAATCAAAAGCCCCTTATTTTCTCTCTAAGGCAATGCATGGTTTGTTTTGAAAGTGATTTGTTTAAAGCCTGTGTGTTTTTTTTTTTTTCGCCCGCATTAGAGAAGCACGGTGGCTTACGGGGTTATCGTCTTGTGTGTGTGGAACACGTTAGTGGGCGGGCGGCGGCCATATGTGACGTCGTCTTGTGTTTTTTTTTTTTCTTTTTCTTTTTTTACAGCATGGCAGGCGGGTCCAGTTCAGAGGAGGGAGACAAGAAGAAGGAGAATGTGCTGAACATCTTCTCCGTGGCCTCAGGCCATCTGTACGAGCGCTTCCTGAGGTGGGTCAGACATGCCGCTGCCCACACACACACACACACACCTGAGAGCACGCACACGAGTTCACATCCATATGTGCACTCAAACACACACACACACACACTTTGGTGGCCCCTATAGGGCTCTTAGCCTTTTATTAGCTCGGCTCCTTTGAGACTGACTGCCTTCCTTCCTCTTCCTCTCCTCCCCCTCTCTCTCTCTCTCTCTCTCTCCCGTCCTCCTCTCCGTCTCCATCTGCTGCAGAATAATGATGCTCTCTGTCCTGCGGCACACCAAAACGCCCGTCAAGTTCTGGTTCCTCAAGAATTACCTCTCGCCCTCCTTTAAGGTACGCGCCTCGCGGCGTGACTCCACGCAAACTTCGCCGCCTCCCTGCCCGCGCACGATAACTTTTCTGCCAGCTCGGCGGTGACCCCACGGGAGAACTCCCGGTGTTTGTGCAAAGGGATGAAAGGGACTGTGGGAAGCCTCATCCTTTGTGATGGGCAGTGTTTTTATCTCCCTCTCCGTCCTCTTAAAACGCCTACTATGACCCATCATATGGAGCTGAAATAGTCCACATGCGGGGGGGGTGGAGGTTGGGTGGGTGGGTGGGGGGGGGAGGTTGGGTGGGTGGGGTGCTTGTTTATCAGCCGATCGCTCTGCATTTGGAGTGTGGTGTGCGTCATAGATTCTGGTACATGAACTATAGGATTCATCTCAGGATCCCTGAGATCTCCACCACCACAAGCTTTCTATTCAGCAATCGTGTTGTGCCATTCAAAGTTCTTTAAAAAAAGAATGTATTGATCAGCCGCGGACTGGCTCGTCGTGACCCTGTGCTGTTGTGTTTCAGGAAACCATCCCCCACATGGCTGAGGCTTATGGTTTCCAGTATGAACTGGTCCAGTACAAATGGCCCCGCTGGCTCCACCAGCAGACGGAGAAGCAGCGCATCATCTGGGGCTACAAGATCCTCTTCCTGGATGTCCTCTTTCCCCTCGCCGTGGACAAGATCATCTTTGTAGACGCAGACCAGGTAACTGTTCAGCGGAGCAAGCCGCTAGTGGGACCCGAGCAAAAAAAACCTGCAGATAAGACGATTCGTTGTTGGACTGGCTTCATGCCGGTCTAGTTTGGTTAGATCATGTTCAGTGTTGTTCCTGCCTTTTTTAACGTCCTTTCTGTTTTTAGATTGTCCGGGCGGATCTCAACGAGCTGAGGGACTTAGACCTGGAGGGGGCGCCGTACGGCTACACTCCGTTCTGTGATAGCCGCACCGAGATGGACGGCTACCGCTTCTGGAAGACTGGCTACTGGGCCTCTCACCTAGGACACAGGAAGTACCATATCAGGTAGAGCAGAGGGGTTACCACAGGACGCGGCGGATGCCTGACGCTTTGACACAGTGTTCACGGTCTGGCTGTACCAGCCTTATTGGTTTGATTACACTGGCATTTTCTGCATCAGCCTTTCATTCCTTCCCTCGTCGTTATTTCACGCCCTGCATTCCCACGCTCTGTGTCCTCCGCGTTAGTTTGAAAATATCAACATGCTAATTTTGACGAGGAGGGTTGTTATTTTTCTGCCCTCAAACTGGAGGAAAAAAAAGACTAGAGCAGCATACCAATCCCCTTTCAGCTGATTTACCATTCCAAAGGGGGAAGTTTGCTCTGTCATCTCTTGCAATAATGGAAATATTCATCTCACTACCTGTCAGTCATTCCAGTCGTTAAGCGATATCGTAGCAGTGTTTTCGGCTATTATTAGTGGCACTGTGAGACACGACCCGTGCAATCTGAAAACCCTCCCTTGTGCCAACACACGCAAACTTTAGCCAAGTTATCTTTGATCAACTACTTTTTCCCTGCACCTTTTGTGTATACCTAGAGTGCAGATAAATAAGAGGAGTACGAATTGAGAGAGAGAGGAGAAACGAGTTGCGACAACCCCCAAAGAGCCGGGGGGCCCCTCGCTGAGCGTGAAGTGCTGGCCGTCGGCTCGTTTTGAAGTGGCTTAATCAGCTGGCACCTCGGAGCTCCGCTGGGCCAGAGGAAGCCGCCCGGCGAGCAGGCGGCTCTCCACTGGGCCGGTGGCTGAGCAGGAGGCATGCGCCTCCAGAACAAAGGCCGGCGGGAAGGCAGGAGGCTTTTATTGGCTTCCAGTGGCCCGCACTGCAGGCAGGGGAGGGTGTGAAATGAAGCAGACCACGGAGCAATCAGACGGTGAAGACCAAAAAAGAAAAGACCTAAAAACCCAACCTGATCCAAGACGTGACTTACAGAACATTAGCTTTACTGTACCTCCGGGACGATAGCACGCCACATTACCGACGCGTACAGCATGCGGACCACTGTCTTGTCATTCCACATTCATCTTCATTGTGGGGTTCCTCCGTCGTCCCCGTTGGGTCTGCTGCTCCTCCTGCGGCATGTTTACACTGTTTACTTACCCCTTTCTCTTCTCCTCCTCTTCCTCCTCGCTTCTCTACTTCATCTATCGACTCGTGTATCGATTCATTTACCTCCGTGTCTCCACCTCTTCCTCACCGCGTCTACGCAGTGCTCTGTACGTGGTGGACCTGAAGAAGTTCCGTAAGATAGCTGCAGGGGACAGGCTGCGTGGCCAGTACCAAGCTCTGAGTCAAGACCCCAACAGTCTCTCCAACCTGGACCAGGTAAGGGACGCGACACAGCGTAGATGCTGCTCCAAATTAGAGTTAAGCAGCGAAACAGAAACCTTTTTTTTATTACTTTGTGCCTTTTTTATGCATTATATGGGGTATTGCACTTTATGGGGAGGGTGACTAATTTCCTACTCTGGTGGTGGCAGGACCTTCCCAACAACATGATCCACCAAGTGGCCATCAAGTCTTTGCCCCAGGAGTGGCTGTGGTGTGAGACCTGGTGTGACAACACCTCCAAGGCTACAGCTAAGACTATAGACCTGGTAGGCGTTATCTGGTGATGCACATATGAAGCACGCACATTGTTAACACCCCCTAATTGAAACTTATGCATTCACTGTATTGTAAGGTCAAGAATAGAAGTCTCATTTACACGTTCTTCTCAGTCAATCTTTGCTGCAGTTGGTGAAGCAGAAGTGTCATGCTAATGAGAGATGAATTGTGCCTTGATTAAGAGAGAGCTTCCAATTCTAGCACAAGTTGACAAGACAACAAAAAGTAGTGGTTGCTGTAGCGGCTCCAAAACGAAAGTATTCCCTGAGGCACTGCCTCAATTTCAGGAAAAAAGTCCTTTTTATTTATTTATTTATTTAACTTGGAACAAGAAAAATACTCTAAACTAATTTTCAGCATTATGTGACCGACTCAAACGGACTAGAACTTCTACAGAAGAGGACACTTCTCGGCCCCACAGACCCGTGAGACACGGACTGATGTCCCTTTAATAGAGCAGGAAATCACATCAGCCTGAAATGGTGTCTGCATGCCGCAGACACTGGAGGAAGAACAGGCCAGAAGTGTTGGGGGAGGAAGTCCCTTTGGCTGTATGACTGATGCCTTGTATCGCCTTCTCTGCCGCAGTGCAATAACCCCAAAACCAAGGAGCCCAAGTTGACGGCAGCGGCCCGCATCGTGCCGGAGTGGGTCGAGTACGACAGCGAGATCAAACGGCTGCTGAGACAGGTCCAGGAGCAGGGAGAGACTATAGCAACACACAGCCCGTCTCTGGCGCCATCACTACAGAACCATGGTCAGCACAGAGAGAAACGACTCCCGTTTGTGTTTGTAATGCATGTTGTTGAGATTTGTTTGTTGACCTCCTGCTGGTTATAGTTATACAGTGGAGTAAATCAGCAATTTAATGATACACTCAACGTATTTTAATGTAACATTTGACCGCTCCTGTTTCTCTTTTCTCGTTGCATTCCAGGCAGCAGCCAGCGAGATGAACTTTAGCCGCTGTGCATGTGTTGCTAGAAAGAGAAGCGGAAGCACTTTGCAGCCAGTCCTCCTGAGAAGCTTGATGATCACTATGGAACCCAAGATGTACACTTCCAGCCAAACTTATCCATAAGTGTTAAATAAGCCAAGTGTTAAACCTTTTGAGCTTGGAAAAGGAGGTACATTTTTTACTTTGTCGGGAGGTGTAATCGGTCCTGCTCAAGTCCAATTTAAGATGTATATGACAGCATATTTATTTCATATCAAACTGATGTTTCACTGATTTGGGGTACTATTGACGGAAGCACCCCAAAGTTTTAAAGTCAATGTTTAAAGTTGAAAAGATTTTGAATATTCTTGCATTGATTTTGAGTATTCTTGTTACATTGGCATCCTTCTATCTGCCTGTGGGCAGTAGATCTGTGAAGCCAGGTCTAAATAGGAAGTAGACAGGGGTTTACCTTGTGTCTTTTTAGCGCTGCCTGGAAGAGTGCTTGCTTTTACAATCTTAATTTTTCTCATGCATTGCTGTTTCTTTTGACAGATTAGACTTTTAGATTTAGATTCATCTCACTTTAGGTTTAGATTTGTTGAAATAGAAACGGGTCAAAGGTAACAGTGAAGGTAAAATGTGTTGGACTTCAGCTGCTTACATGTTTGATGTAGGTCTTTGTCTGATTTTAGACGCTTTGAGAATTCATTCGCAGACATTTTGTTACTCTGGAATAAAGTGTGATGAAATTCATTGATCAATGTTTTTGCACTGTCATAAAAGCTTGGAGAACACTTGCAGGAAGCCTACTGTTCCAAAGTTAATAATTCCCCTGTGTGTGTCAAATAGAAATGTTCACGTCACTGTAAAAATTTCAGGTGAGAGGAATAAAATCTATCTTTTGCTACCAAACTTAGTCAATACAGAAGCCATTTTTTTTATTCTGTCAACGTAAGATTGATGAGATGAGATGCGACTGATGCTTTAAAGGGCGAAGGCCATGGCGTTTTACAGCCAATAAAAAGCAACAATAAAAATTGGTACATGTCTTGTCTTT
The DNA here is from genome assembly GCA_026901105.3 of Galaxias olidus. Classification (NCBI taxonomy): domain Eukaryota; kingdom Metazoa; phylum Chordata; class Actinopteri; order Galaxiiformes; family Galaxiidae; genus Galaxias; species Galaxias olidus. Next base: position 116,198 of record JAPMUY010004627.1, read on the forward strand.
TTGTCGAGCATTTCTCAAATTCTGTGCTGAAGGCAAGTCTCAGCATGGGGATTATGTATGCCTCAACAACCAGTGTTTACCACATCTTATACTCCCAGAATGTACTGCTATCCCATTGAAGAGAAGCGTCTTATTCTATAGATGATACAATGAAACGTATTACTAAGCTACATTGGATGTAAGGCATGTTCTGCAAGAATATGTTGTAATACAAGCAGTCCTCAAAATTGTCAGTAAGACATAGGCCTAACGTTGATGAAATATGAAGTTCCCAAAACCAAAAGTGTTCAGTTTACGGCGAAAGCAATACACTATTTGCCTTACATTCTCTACTGAAATAAAATGAATGCACAAGCATAAATAAATCTTTATTTACAATTTAAAAACACACCATTCATATAAAAATAGTGCTGTACCTGTGTACGCATATCGAAAGAATGGGTGATTATAGCACACAACTGGGTGTACAGTAGTGTTGCTTAACATGAAACAGAAACTATTCTGAGGTGCCCGCAGAGAAGATCTGCTTAAAACAATTTGTTAGCATAGCAACAGAATGTTTGTTTTTTTGGTTTGGATAGATTCCAGATTTGTTAGCACAGCAACAGACATTCATAATTTTTTTTTTTTTTCATAGATGGAATCCAAAGTGTTCAACGACTACACCTAACCTCTTATCTTGAAGACCATAAGATTTCTCTCGAAAATCTAAGTTAAGGCTGATTTATGCTTCTGTCCGGCGAGGTGTAAGAGCAAGAAATAACACCCCAAAACACAGTTTTATTGGTCAAATCGGACATTCTTTTGGCCAGTGCACCCTTATTCAATGAGATAAGGACAAAATAAGGTCCAGCTCTGCTAGACATCACTGTCTTTTAGTTGAAGTTGAACTTGAAGTTGAAAGGTCCGGAGCCGAAGGGGTTGAAGCCCTGGGAACCTCCGTGAAACCCTCCTTGGTGGAAGTGATGATGACCACCGCCCTGTTGACTCTCTGGGTCCAACGGGTCCTCGCCCTGGTCAAACTTGGTCCGCATCTCTGAGAAGGCACACACATGCACACTAAAATGTTACAGGACACTGAACTGGATTTTAGGGCATCCATCTTTAAGACTGGATAAGACCAGTTGATGGTACAAGTGTTTGAGTCTATACACAAAAGCATTTGCCTTAAGAGGGGTGAACCTGAAACCAGCGTGAAAAGTGCTGATGTAAAATATATTGAATCCAACAAAACAAAAAGCTACTGAGCAGTTGTTGATACTAAAAAGCACGGTTTTAAAAATCTGTAATAAAAAGCAAATGGGATAGGCAAAGCCATCTTGCTAAATGGGAAAGTACAACCAGACTGATAGTGAAGAGGCAGAATAGCAACGTAATGAAAAGGATATTTTTGGGCTAAGTGATGACTCCGTAAATATGCCTTTATAAAAAAAAAAAAGTGTAATCAAAAACGAACAATGAAGAACTACAGAGACACAGGTGATGAAACAAGCCTGCGTACGGAGAGGATTGCAGGCTAAGGTGAGCCCAATCTGTCAGTCTTAATAAAGGGGAGAGCAGTGGGCACCATGGGAACCCACCAGAGCCCAGCTGCTCCAGTCTGTGGATGACACGGCGAGTGCCCTGACATTCTGTGGATGGCTGGCAGAGCCGTGCTGGCGGTTGCAGAGGGCAGACGGCTGGACGGCCGGGCCACGGCCCGCTTACCTGGGTCAGTGAGCACTTCTTTGGCCTGAGCGATGTCTATAAACTTCTTCTCTGCCTTCTTTTTGTCTCCCTCCTCCTGGAAGTTGTCTGGGTGCCACTGCTGGGCCAACTTCCGGTAGGCCTTGATGATCTCTTTTTTCTGGGCCGTCCTGACGTGGGGAAAAACAAAATGCAGCAGTAAAGTACAGTAGAGGTGTGTCATGGATGGGAATAAAGAGGTCGACGTTGACTTCAGAGTTCAACCAGACCAGCAGTGAGAGTGGGCGGCCTACCTCTTGACTCCAAGGATCTTGTAGTAGTCCCTCTTTTGGGACTGTTTGAGGAGCCGCTGCGCCCTCTCCAGCCCCTCCTTGACCTGACGGTCATTCTCACTGTGCTGACCTGCCGCCTCATAGTCCTGGACAGCTGCGGAGACGATAAGTGTTAGAGATGATTTATATGATCGTTGGAATATCGGTCAGGTATTACTACGGCATAAACCTGAAGTTACCAACGGAGATGCATTCTGGGATTTATTTTTAAACAGTCAAAACACATTCATTCAAAGGAAGGACTGAAATACTAGGTAGCTGGAAAATATTTTCCCGGTCATCTGCAATTAATTACCCCCAAAAGACAAAATGTTCTGCCTCAATGTTCCAAACAGGTGTTCTTTTGAATAAGCAGGTAGTAAACACAAACATCCCGTACGCGACTGCATATTCAAATGTGGTTAGTTTTTAAACACATAATTTACCCCCCCATTGAATAAACCTCTTCGATTTATACCTCTAGAACTGAACGTCTTTTTTATTTCCATTTTCTTATGAAGCTAAAGAACTGGAAGGAACTCCAAGGGTAAGGGAGCTTAGATGAAGCTCCAGCAAATAAAAAATATAGATGATGCTGGACAAGCAGCATCTCTGGAGAATAGATGCAAAGTCACTGTTTCAAATCCATCTTTGACCGCTCTACCTAGAACTATTAAATGACATTGCAGAGTCAGCTCCCCGAATGTGTGTGTGTGTGTGTGTGTGTAAATATTTGTGTTGTGTTGACTCTCTCCAGAATGTATTAAGGAGCGGCTGCATCACATTAAATGAGTTAACAAATTATATTTACAGACATTTCAGAGCAAAATGCCTGTTTGAGAGTAATAAGATTACCATTTACATTCACGATCCAGAGGGATCTCATTAGTACTGAATAGCTGTAATTAGACCCAGTCTCTAATCATCAAAAAATGCCGTCTATGTCGATATCACTGTGTAACTAGTCTAATCAAACAGGAAGAAAAGCCTTGAAAATGCCTAGGTTACTGAGGTCTAATAGTTAAAATAATGGCGATTAGCCTAAAACATAATAGACAACTTTGCCAGAATAGCAGTGCAGGGTGCCGAGGTAGTTCTCACCTTCTTCGTACTGCTCATCCTGGATGTAGGCCTCGGCGCGGCCCTTCAAAGCGATGACGTTCTCGGGGTCCGACTGGAGCACCTCAGTGCACACCGATATAGCCCTGCTAGTCTGCTGATCCTGGGGGGCCACACACACGCATACACACACACACACACACACACACACACACACGCAGAGACTCAGTAACCCATACACAACAGTAAGACAGCCTGCCGCACAGCATAATAACCAGAAGAGACGGAGCACTCGAAACAAAGTATGGCGTTCTCCAAAAGGTCACCGTGTAGCAGCTCTTTATGTCTCTCAGTAAGTGAGGAGGCAGGCGGAAAGGAAACCTTACCTGGGCTAAACAGTGGCACATGCGTTCCTTGGCCAGGAGAGCGTACTGGTGGACATTTGGCTCGGTCTTCATCACAGTCTCATATTTGCTGACGGCATCGGCGTACCTGAGGTTGGGAAAAACGGGCAGGCGCTGTTAGTCGGGAGTACAGTGCTTGTGCAAGCACATCACGACTCCCACAGACAGTGCTGTGTGTCACTCCCATGACAGCTCCATTGCGGATGATGCAACATGGGGCGCCCAGACCGTCTCAGGAGGGATGGCAAACCCGTGATTGCAGCTTTTAGATTTATAGTAGGTGAGGTGAGAACGTGTCTGTAGATGTGAGGGTCACACTCTTTACAGAGCACATTACTCAGTTTTATACAAGGGCTAGTTGACAAGTCTCAATGTGGTATTAGTTTTAATGTGACATGTCTTCATTTGAGAAGACATAGAACAAAGCATACCTATAAAATACCATTGGTCAACTCCTTATCTTTTTAATGATGCCTATTAAATATAGCTTAAATATTATCATCGTCGTAATAACAACAAGTCTCGCTCTTAGGCTTTATTGCTTTACGACACAGCGGCTACACAAACACGCGTGCCTACCTCTCCTGCTGGATGAGCTCCTCTGCAGACTGAATCTGTTTGTTGAGCTTCTTCACCTGTTTGTAGTGGCTGTAGCACTGCTTGTGATCCGGGTCCAGCTTCAGACACTCGCGCACCTCGCTGGGGAAGAGAAGTGGTTAGAGGGGGGTCGACCTCACGGCTGTCAATACGGTAAAGTATCTATGACTGTGGCCACAGGCATTACTTGAGGGACATCTCGTGGTCGCCCAGGCTGTAGTAGATGGTGCTGAGCTTGTAGAAGGCCTGCGTGTTGTCGCTCTTCAGTTTGGAGGCGGCCTTTAGGTCGCTGATGGCCTTCCCCATGTCGCCCATCTGGATGAAGCACTCGGCCCGCAGCTCGCGGGAGCTGACGTCCCACGCGCACGTCTGTCAGGTGAGACGAGGACAGGAGGGTCACGACACCTTGGAACATTTTGGACAACGTGGACGCTGGCCACCACCGTCACAAGAGATGGTGATGAGGGATGTTCATGGCATCATGGGCCAGGATAAAATGCGGTTTAACACCAAAATTGTTGCTACAGTAGCAAGAAAAACACGGTACTTGCTGTAAACCAATGTATCTAATGCGTTCAACTCAAACTGACCAAACATGCACCACACGAGGTTGACTATTGCTGAGATGCAATTTGGTTTCCAAGACTATTGGTAATAGTTCTTGTTTGGGGCATAACACACTTACATTGTCTACTACGGCGTGCTTTACTTGAATACAATAGGCAACATGAGTGACCAACTCACAGGAGCAACTAAACACAACCTTGCTAGCTAACCTTTAAGATGTTGTTAGTGAGTAAATACAATATAAAGCTAATTAGCCAAAGTGAGGACCAACCCAACCAAAAAGCTAGCCACCCTGGTAACCTCCTATGTGGTGATAAATTATTATAGCAAAGTGCAAGCCAGTTACGCTGATTAACATATCATTTATATTCATGCAAGGTGATGCATACTATGCGTCTTTACGTGTATCTGCGGGGTAATAACAACGTTACAGGCCGCTTGGGTGTTATCTCTGAAGGCAGAATGTCGACATTAATCCTATTAGTATGTAGGATTAACTTTATCTGCCTTTGAAGAACCCATTGAAACAATTTGATACATATTGGGATGCTTTGGTTTACAATTACTTTCCCTAGAGGCAGAAAGAGTAATACAAGACGTTATATTGGAGGTAGACGTTAACAAAATAAACACTTATTGAGTTGCTATGCTTACAGACGGTCAACCCCTTTGTTCAAATATTGTGATATTAAAACATACCATGCCAGTAACTTTTTAATTGGAGGTTGCTATCTCAAGTATGGATTGGTTGACTTTAAAATGGACTCTCCTTACATCCAAATATTACAAAATGGCTCTATAATTTAGTGAGTACACTTTACAACCAGGGAGTTAACTACATAATTTACTGCAGAAAGAGCATGCAAGTAGATTACAAGTAATGAACTATTAAAAGGGCTGGCTGTAGTCCTTTGATATTTTGTTGACAATCTTAATCGTTGCTAGCTAACATTTTTCAGTATTTACTTACTATTTTCCAAAAATGTATTAATTTGACCTTTTTTGCTTGAAAGTAGAGCACACTTCAGCTAGGCAAGGTGAGTCTACGTTTTCCAACACAAAATTAGGCCAATCCTGATTCATGGCCTATCCTTCTTCCACAAGTGATATAGGGAGAATAAACCTCATCCAAAACAACATCCAAGTGTGGCATGCAGACCACATGCACACAGGAACTTTGACCAAGAGTGTGTTTGTTTGTGTGGCTCACCTCAACAATAGTGTCTAGTTGGGCAGCAGCCGTGATGTAATCCTGCCGTTGATAGTGGTTGCGGGCCTGAGCCACCAGCCGCTGGAGCTCATCGGCCTTGGCCAGCTGACTCTGGGCCTCCTTCTGCTCTTTGTCATTCGAGCTGGACTTGAGCTTAAATACAGATAGGCCACACATTACAACAGGCCATTAGAGCAGCACTTAGGACAATTTAGCTTGCCAGCCGACGGAGCGGAGGGATTTTTCAGTCTGATGGAGAGGGGAGAGGCGAGATTGATGAGGACAGAGGACAAGGAACAGGAGAGAGCCAGAAAACAGCAGGAGGAGGCAGGATGGTCACAGGAAGTGTCAAAGACCGGGGAGAGGCGAGGACACACATAATGAGTTTGGTCTTCCTATTCATACAATGGTAAGATTGGTTCCTCTCTAGGTGCTACCTGCTATTGTAACCATGCTTTATTTGATCTTGGGCTATTCTCTATTGAGGTACTCGCCATCCTAGACCCATTAGCCCGTAATCATTCTCTTCGTAGATGAGAATCATCTTCATAATAGAAAAGCTCACTTAACGGCACCTTCTTTACCAATACACTTGGCTATCCTATTAGTGTTTCCTGCTAGCTCAGCCCTTGCATGGTGGGAGGGGATGATGAATAAATGTGATGCATTACACTATGTCAGTGTAATAGAGTGCTGAAGCAGCAGGGCAACATGTACTTCCAGCCTGCACTCTTCAACATCATACTGGCAAAATATGCTGAACATAAGTGTACAGCTCCAAATGCATAATGCCTGCTCTTAGGCATATGGTGCCCTCTATAAATATGAGTATGACAGTAGATTTTGGTAATAAATCCCTTTTGCACACCTTGGCCATTGCCATAAATTCCCATTACCAAGTTTTGAACGTTTACTCGAGTAAGGCAAGCACTAAAATGGCTGCAGTCTACCTATGTTGAACCTTGGGAGTCCTCACTGAAGGCTTACTAAAAAGCACACCCAAAGCCTAGTAAAAAATCTCTATTTATTCCTAAACACAGAAATGAAGACTTGTTAATAAAAATATTGTAGAATTAAAAAATATATTTCAATATTGAATAACTTGCTCCTTCACTTGAACTCCAACTGACAGATCAGAGCTAGCAGTCAATAAATGTGTTTTTGCTTCAGCAGGTACCCTCATCACTCATTCAAGGTTAAACACCCTGGTCTTGGAGGGGTAGAAAGTTCCTGTGGGTTCGCCTTTAATAACTGGGTTAAGGGGGCTGAAATTCCACCACAACAGTGAGCGACATTTACATTCCTCTGCTGTGAACAAGAGAAATTACTGAGTAGCTTTTTCCTACACGTACTACTCGATATACTTACCAGAGAACACCTTTACATGGAGTCAGACAATTAAAAGTGGAGGTGCAGCAGGGGCATTTTGTCTGCAAGCGGTGTTCTGATGCTCTGGGATAAAATAGTAATGGAAAATATCTTAGTGAATCTCCCACCTAATCCTTAATGGGCTCCTGGAAACTGTTCCTGGTGGCCTTAAGGAGAGTTGGCTGCTTATCTACTTAGATTGGTCCATGCTTGGATATGGATTAATGAATAATATACGACTGAATATTTGTTGTTGTTGTACCAAACTAATCAAGTTGTGTCTTGTGGAATTAAAAAACGTAAGTGCTCAAATCCTTCGGGATCCTCCTGACAAATGAAATATGATATTTAACCTTTGTCTTAAAAAAAACATTGATAAACAAATAAACCCTTCTTTCACTAATTTACTGAATCTAATAGTTTTGAACATGGCAAACACATAACACCAGCTGTTGCTTATTTTATACATGTGTCCTGACTTTTGGCTTTTTCAACGGCTCAAGACTGACACCTGTTGGTTTACTTAAAAGTAAAACTGACACTGACCTTAAGCATTATGAACTTTTAATTTAGAAGTTTAATAAGTGTTAAATAAGCCAAGTGTTAAACCTTTTGAGCTTGGAAAAGGAGGTACATTTTTTACTTTGTCGGGAGGTGTAATCGGTCCTGCTCAAGTCCAATTTAAGATGTATATGACAGCATATTTATTTCATATCAAACTGATGTTTCACTGATTTGGGGTACTATTGACGGAAGCACCCCAAAGTTTTAAAGTCAATGTTTAAAGTTGAAAAGATTTTGAATATTCTTGCATTGATTTTGAGTATTCTTGTTACATTGGCATCCTTCTATCTGCCTGTGGGCAGTAGATCTGTGAAGCCAGGTCTAAATAGGAAGTAGACAGGGGTTTACCTTGTGTCTTTTTAGCGCTGCCTGGAAGAGTGCTTGCTTTTACAATCTTAATTTTTCTCATGCATTGCTGTTTCTTTTGACAGATTAGACTTTTAGATTTAGATTCATCTCACTTTAGGTTTAGATTTGTTGAAATAGAAACGGGTCAAAGGTAACAGTGAAGGTAAAATGTGTTGGACTTCAGCTGCTTACATGTTTGATGTAGGTCTTTGTCTGATTTTAGACGCTTTGAGAATTCATTCGCAGACATTTTGTTACTCTGGAATAAAGTGTGATGAAATTCATTGATCAATGTTTTTGCACTGTCATAAAAGCTTGGAGAACACTTGCAGGAAGCCTACTGTTCCAAAGTTAATAATTCCCCTGTGTGTGTCAAATAGAAATGTTCACGTCACTGTAAAAATTTCAGGTGAGAGGAATAAAATCTATCTTTTGCTACCAAACTTAGTCAATACAGAAGCCATTTTTTTTATTCTGTCAACGTAAGATTGATGAGATGAGATGCGACTGATGCTTTAAAGGGCGAAGGCCATGGCGTTTTACAGCCAATAAAAAGCAACAATAAAAAATTGGTACATGTCTTGTCTTTTTGTCGAGCATTTCTCAAATTCTGTGCTGAAGGCAAGTCTCAGCATGGGGATTATGTATGCCTCAACAACCAGTGTTTACCACATCTTATACTCCCAGAATGTACTGCTATCCCATTGAAGAGAAGCGTCTTATTCTATAGATGATACAATGAAACGTATTACTAAGCTACATTGGATGTAAGGCATGTTCTGCAAGAATATGTTGTAATACAAGCAGTCCTCAAAATTGTCAGTAAGACATAGGCCTAACGTTGATGAAATATGAAGTTCCCAAAACCAAAAGTGTTCAGTTTACGGCGAAAGCAATACACTATTTGCCTTACATTCTCTACTGAAATAAAATGAATGCACAAGCATAAATAAATCTTTATTTACAATTTAAAAACACACCATTCATATAAAAATAGTGCTGTACCTGTGTACGCATATCGAAAGAATGGGTGATTATAGCACACAACTGGGTGTACAGTAGTGTTGCTTAACATGAAACAGAAACTATTCTGAGGTGCCCGCAGAGAAGATCTGCTTAAAACAATTTGTTAGCATAGCAACAGAATGTTTGTTTTTTTGGTTTGGATAGATTCCAGATTTGTTAGCACAGCAACAGACATTCATAATTTTTTTTTTTTTTTTTCATAGATGGAATCCAAAGTGTTCAACGACTACACCTAACCTCTTATCTTGAAGACCATAAGATTTCTCTCGAAAATCTAAGTTAAGGCTGATTTATGCTTCTGTCCGGCGAGGTGTAAGAGCAAGAAATAACACCCCAAAACACAGTTTTATTGGTCAAATCGGACATTCTTTTGGCCAGTGCACCCTTATTCAATGAGATAAGGACAAAATAAGGTCCAGCTCTGCTAGACATCACTGTCTTTTAGTTGAAGTTGAACTTGAAGTTGAAAGGTCCGGAGCCGAAGGGGTTGAAGCCCTGGGAACCTCCGTGAAACCCTCCTTGGTGGAAGTGATGATGACCACCGCCCTGTTGACTCTCTGGGTCCAACGGGTCCTCGCCCTGGTCAAACTTGGTCCGCATCTCTGAGAAGGCACACACATGCACACTAAAATGTTACAGGACACTGAACTGGATTTTAGGGCATCCATCTTTAAGACTGGATAAGACCAGTTGATGGTACAAGTGTTTGAGTCTATACACAAAAGCATTTGCCTTAAGAGGGGTGAACCTGAAACCAGCGTGAAAAGTGCTGATGTAAAATATATTGAATCCAACAAAACAAAAAGCTACTGAGCAGTTGTTGATACTAAAAAGCACGGTTTTAAAAATCTGTAATAAAAAGCAAATGGGATAGGCAAAGCCATCTTGCTAAATGGGAAAGTACAACCAGACTGATAGTGAAGAGGCAGAATAGCAACGTAATGAAAAGGATATTTTTGGGCTAAGTGATGACTCCGTAAATATGCCTTTATAAAAAAAAAAAAGTGTAATCAAAAACGAACAATGAAGAACTACAGAGACACAGGTGATGAAACAAGCCTGCGTACGGAGAGGATTGCAGGCTAAGGTGAGCCCAATCTGTCAGTCTTAATAAAGGGGAGAGCAGTGGGCACCATGGGAACCCACCAGAGCCCAGCTGCTCCAGTCTGTGGATGACACGGCGAGTGCCCTGACATTCTGTGGATGGCTGGCAGAGCCGTGCTGGCGGTTGCAGAGGGCAGACGGCTGGACGGCCGGGCCACGGCCCGCTTACCTGGGTCAGTGAGCACTTCTTTGGCCTGAGCGATGTCTATAAACTTCTTCTCTGCCTTCTTTTTGTCTCCCTCCTCCTGGAAGTTGTCTGGGTGCCACTGCTGGGCCAACTTCCGGTAGGCCTTGATGATCTCTTTTTTCTGGGCCGTCCTGACGTGGGGAAAAACAAAATGCAGCAGTAAAGTACAGTAGAGGTGTGTCATGGATGGGAATAAAGAGGTCGACGTTGACTTCAGAGTTCAACCAGACCAGCAGTGAGAGTGGGCGGCCTACCTCTTGACTCCAAGGATCTTGTAGTAGTCCCTCTTTTGGGACTGTTTGAGGAGCCGCTGCGCCCTCTCCAGCCCCTCCTTGACCTGACGGTCATTCTCACTGTGCTGACCTGCCGCCTCATAGTCCTGGACAGCTGCGGAGACGATAAGTGTTAGAGATGATTTATATGATCGTTGGAATATCGGTCAGGTATTACTACGGCATAAACCTGAAGTTACCAACGGAGATGCATTCTGGGATTTATTTTTAAACAGTCAAAACACATTCATTCAAAGGAAGGACTGAAATACTAGGTAGCTGGAAAATATTTTCCCGGTCATCTGCAATTAATTACCCCCAAAAGACAAAATGTTCTGCCTCAATGTTCCAAACAGGTGTTCTTTTGAATAAGCAGGTAGTAAACACAAACATCCCGTACGCGACTGCATATTCAAATGTGGTTAGTTTTTAAACACATAATTTACCCCCCCATTGAATAAACCTCTTCGATTTATACCTCTAGAACTGAACGTCTTTTTTATTTCCATTTTCTTATGAAGCTAAAGAACTGGAAGGAACTCCAAGGGTAAGGGAGCTTAGATGAAGCTCCAGCAAATAAAAAATATAGATGATGCTGGACAAGCAGCATCTCTGGAGAATAGATGCAAAGTCACTGTTTCAAATCCATCTTTGACCGCTCTACCTAGAACTATTAAATGACATTGCAGAGTCAGCTCCCCGAATGTGTGTGTGTGTGTGTGTGTGTAAATATTTGTGTTGTGTTGACTCTCTCCAGAATGTATTAAGGAGCGGCTGCATCACATTAAATGAGTTAACAAATTATATTTACAGACATTTCAGAGCAAAATGCCTGTTTGAGAGTAATAAGATTACCATTTACATTCACGATCCAGAGGGATCTCATTAGTACTGAATAGCTGTAATTAGACCCAGTCTCTAATCATCAAAAAATGCCGTCTATGTCGATATCACTGTGTAACTAGTCTAATCAAACAGGAAGAAAAGCCTTGAAAATGCCTAGGTTACTGAGGTCTAATAGTTAAAATAATGGCGATTAGCCTAAAACATAATAGACAACTTTGCCAGAATAGCAGTGCAGGGTGCCGAGGTAGTTCTCACCTTCTTCGTACTGCTCATCCTGGATGTAGGCCTCGGCGCGGCCCTTCAAAGCGATGACGTTCTCGGGTCCGACTGGAGCACCTCAGTGCACACCGATATAGCCCTGCTAGTCTGCTGATCCTGGGGGGCCACACACACGCATACACACACACACACACACACACACACACACGCAGAGACTCAGTAACCCATACACAACAGTAAGACAGCCTGCCGCACAGCATAATAACCAGAAGAGACGGAGCACTCGAAACAAAGTATGGCGTTCTCCAAAAGGTCACCGTGTAGCAGCTCTTTATGTCTCTCAGTAAGTGAGAGGCAGGCGGAAAGGAAACCTTACCTGGGCTAAACAGTGGCACATGCGTTCCTTGGCCAGGAGAGCGTACTGGTGGACATTTGGCTCGGTCTTCATCACAGTCTCATATTTGCTGACGGCATCGGCGTACCTGAGGTTGGGAAAACGGGCAGGCGCTGTTAGTCGGGAGTACAGTGCTTGTGCAAGCACATCACGACTCCCACAGACAGTGCTGTGTGTCACTCCCATGACAGCTCCATTGCGGATGATGCAACATGGGGCGCCCAGACCGTCTCAGGAGGGATGGCAAACCCGTGATTGCAGCTTTTAGATTTATAGTAGGTGAGGTGAGAACGTGTCTGTAGATGTGAGGGTCACACTCTTTACAGAGCACATTACTCAGTTTTATACAAGGGCTAGTTGACAAGTCTCAATGTGGTATTAGTTTTAATGTGACATGTCTTCATTTGAGAAGACATAGAACAAAGCATACCTATAAAATACCATTGGTCAACTCCTTATCTTTTTAATGATGCCTATTAAATATAGCTTAAATATTATCATCGTCGTAATAACAACAAGTCTCGCTCTTAGGCTTTATTGCTTTACGACACAGCGGCTACACAAACACGCGTGCCTACCTCTCCTGCTGGATGAGCTCCTCTGCAGACTGAATCTGTTTGTTGAGCTTCTTCACCTGTTTGTAGTGGCTGTAGCACTGCTTGTGATCCGGGTCCAGCTTCAGACACTCGCGCACCTCGCTGGGGAAGAGAAGTGGTTAGAGGGGGGTCGACCTCACGGCTGTCAATACGGTAAAGTATCTATGACTGTGGCCACAGGCATTACTTGAGGGACATCTCGTGGTCGCCCAGGCTGTAGTAGATGGTGCTGAGCTTGTAGAAGGCCTGCGTGTTGTCGCTCTTCAGTTTGGAGGCGGCCTTTAGGTCGCTGATGGCCTTCCCCATGTCGCCCATCTGGATGAAGCACTCGGCCCGCAGCTCGCGGGAGCTGACGTCCCACGCGCACGTCTGTCAGGTGAGACGAGGACAGGAGGGTCACGACACCTTGGAACATTTTGGACAACGTGGACGCTGGCCACCACCGTCACAAGAGATGGTGATGAGGGATGTTCATGGCATCATGGGCCAGGATAAAATGCGGTTTAACACCAAAATTGTTGCTACAGTAGCAAGAAAAACACGGTACTTGCTGTAAACCAATGTATCTAATGCGTTCAACTCAAACTGACCAAACATGCACCACACGAGGTTGACTATTGCTGAGATGCAATTTGGTTTCCAAGACTATTGGTAATAGTTCTTGTTTGGGGCATAACACACTTACATTGTCTACTACGGCGTGCTTTACTTGAATACAATAGGCAACATGAGTGACCAACTCACAGGAGCAACTAAACACAACCTTGCTAGCTAACCTTTAAGATGTTGTTAGTGAGTAAATACAATATAAAGCTAATTAGCCAAAGTGAGGACCAACCCAACCAAAAGCTAGCCACCCTGGTAACCTCCTATGTGGTGATAAATTATTATAGCAAAGTGCAAGCCAGTTACGCTGATTAACATATCATTTATATTCATGCAAGGTGATGCATACTATGCGTCTTTACGTGTATCTGCGGGGTAATAACAACGTTACAGGCCGCTTGGGTGTTATCTCTGAAGGCAGAATGTCGACATTAATCCTATTAGTATGTAGGATTAACTTTATCTGCCTTTGAAGAACCCATTGAAACAATTTGATACATATTGGGATGCTTTGGTTTACAATTACTTTCCCTAGAGGCAGAAAGAGTAATACAAGACGTTATATTGGAGGTAGACGTTAACAAAATAAACACTTATTGAGTTGCTATGCTTACAGACGGTCAACCCCTTTGTTCAAATATTGTGATATTAAAACATACCATGCCAGTAACTTTTTAATTGGAGGTTGCTATCTCAAGTATGGATTGGTTGACTTTAAAATGGACTCTCCTTACATCCAAATATTACAAAATGGCTCTATAATTTAGTGAGTACACTTTACAACCAGGGAGTTAACTACATAATTTACTGCAGAAAGAGCATGCAAGTAGATTACAAGTAATGAACTATTAAAAGGGCTGGCTGTAGTCCTTTGATATTTTGTTGACAATCTTAATCGTTGCTAGCTAACATTTTTCAGTATTTACTTACTATTTTCCAAAAATGTATTAATTTGACCTTTTTTGCTTGAAAGTAGAGCACACTTCAGCTAGGCAAGGTGAGTCTACGTTTTCCAACACAAAATTAGGCCAATCCTGATTCATGGCCTATCCTTCTTCCACAAGTGATATAGGGAGAATAAACCTCATCCAAAACAACATCCAAGTGTGGCATGCAGACCACATGCACACAGGAACTTTGACCAAGAGTGTGTTTGTTTGTGTGGCTCACCTCAACAATAGTGTCTAGTTGGGCAGCAGCCGTGATGTAATCCTGCCGTTGATAGTGGTTGCGGGCCTGAGCCACCAGCCGCTGGAGCTCATCGGCCTTGGCCAGCTGACTCTGGGCCTCCTTCTGCTCTTTGTCATTCGAGCTGGACTTGAGCTTAAATACAGATAGGCCACACATTACAACAGGCCATTAGAGCAGCACTTAGGACAATTTAGCTTGCCAGCCGACGGAGCGGAGGGATTTTTCAGTCTGATGGAGAGGGGAGAGGCGAGATTGATGAGGACAGAGGACAAGGAACAGGAGAGAGCCAGAAAACAGCAGGAGGAGGCAGGATGGTCACAGGAAGTGTCAAAGACCGGGGAGAGGCGAGGACACACATAATGAGTTTGGTCTTCCTATTCATACAATGGTAAGATTGGTTCCTCTCTAGGTGCTACCTGCTATTGTAACCATGCTTTATTTGATCTTGGGCTATTCTCTATTGAGGTACTCGCCATCCTAGACCCATTAGCCCGTAATCATTCTCTTCGTAGATGAGAATCATCTTCATAATAGAAAAGCTCACTTAACGGCACCTTCTTTACCAATACACTTGGCTATCCTATTAGTGTTTCCTGCTAGCTCAGCCCTTGCATGGTGGGAGGGGATGATGAATAAATGTGATGCATTACACTATGTCAGTGTAATAGAGTGCTGAAGCAGCAGGGCAACATGTACTTCCAGCCTGCACTCTTCAACATCATACTGGCAAAATATGCTGAACATAAGTGTACAGCTCCAAATGCATAATGCCTGCTCTTAGGCATATGGTGCCCTCTATAAATATGAGTATGACAGTAGATTTTGGTAATAAATCCCTTTTGCACACCTTGGCCATTGCCATAAATTCCCATTACCAAGTTTTGAACGTTTACTCGAGTAAGGCAAGCACTAAAATGGCTGCAGTCTACCTATGTTGAACCTTGGGAGTCCTCACTGAAGGCTTACTAAAAAGCACACCCAAAGCCTAGTAAAAAATCTCTATTTATTCCTAAACACAGAAATGAAGACTTGTTAATAAAAATATTGTAGAATTAAAAAATATATTTCAATATTGAATAACTTGCTCCTTCACTTGAACTCCAACTGACAGATCAGAGCTAGCAGTCAATAAATGTGTTTTTGCTTCAGCAGGTACCCTCATCACTCATTCAAGGTTAAACACCCTGGTCTTGGAGGGGTAGAAAGTTCCTGTGGGTTCGCCTTTAATAACTGGGTTAAGGGGGCTGAAATTCCACACACAACAGTGAGCGACATTTACATTCCTCTGCTGTGAACAAGAGAAATTACTGAGTAGCTTTTTCCTACACGTACTACTCGATATACTTACCAGAGAACACCTTTACATGGAGTCAGACAATTAAAAGTGGAGGTGCAGCAGGGGCATTTTGTCTGCAAGCGGTGTTCTGATGCTCTGGGATAAAATAGTAATGGAAAATATCTTAGTGAATCTCCCACCTAATCCTTAATGGGCTCCTGGAAACTGTTCCTGGTGGCCTTAAGGAGAGTTGGCTGCTTATCTACTTAGATTGGTCCATGCTTGGATATGGATTAATGAATAATATACGACTGAATATTTGTTGTTGTTGTACCAAACTAATCAAGTTGTGTCTTGTGGAATTAAAAAACGTAAGTGCTCAAATCCTTCGGGATCCTCCTGACAAATGAAATATGATATTTAACCTTTGTCTTAAAAAAAACATTGATAAACAAATAAACCCTTCTTTCACTAATTTACTGAATCTAATAGTTTTGAACATGGCAAACACATAACACCAGCTGTTGCTTATTTTATACATGTGTCCTGACTTTTGGCTTTTTCAACGGCTCAAGACTGACACCTGTTGGTTTACTTAAAAGTAAAACTGACACTGACCTTAAGCATTATGAACTTTTAATTTAGACAAACGTTAATGGGCAACTTGACAAATTTCATTCATGAATTATCCATGTCAATCAACCAAAGAGATACGGGCCTTTTAGAAACAATGCTTATCATTTACATCAGAGTGATATAAGACCTTGGTTCAAACATAACCATCGATAGTTAAGAGTCAGGGTTAGGGTTAGGGTTAGCACAATACAAGGCACTTGTGAAAACTACCATTTCAGTCTATGGGATAACTTTAAACATGAACACATACAATTGCTTTGTACACCAACTACAAGGTCACACATGTATATCTCAATTAGCAAAAATTATTTGAAAGTCAACTCGACAACTTGGAACTAAGTGTAAAATGCGGGGAATCTTAGATAGTTCATTGTCTGTTCATCTGCCCATTGCCTTGCTGGGGGTAAGAAGCTGTCCTATTTTAGCATAGTTTATATTTATATCTTTTTAATTTATATAATTTCTCAATTGTGAACAACGAAGTTACATTCTATCATGTTTACAAACAGCTGTCATCTCATTGTAATTGCTCAGCTTTCTCTTTTAAGGTGCACATCTCTTTGGTTGTTTCATTAGATAAAATGTGCATCTTGTTGATCCATCTTGTCACAGTTCAAGCTTTCCCCTCAAATCTCCATACACCAACCCCCACGACAAACAAGTTTGCACTCACCACTTTCTTAAAATCACTCTCTGCTTCATCCAGTTTTCCCTGCTTCAGGAGCAAATTGCCTCTCTGCAGTCTTGCCTGTTTGACAGGAAAGGTGTATGTTTGATATGAAACAAAAGTTGTGGAAAGGGTGGACCGAACTGACATCTGTCAATGCTACTGGAAAAGAGACCTTTGCAAAAGGTTCATGCATGGCCTGATCTCGCTATGGTTGACGTTTCTTTATACTGATATACAATATGGCTGACTGACTACAAAGGCAAATAAACTGCATGGACTCACAGATGTGAAGTCGGGTTTCAGTTCTATGACTTTGCTCAGATCTGGTAGTGCAGACTTGGACTTCCCCATGGCCAGGTACACTGTGGCTCTTCTGTAGTAGGCCAAGTAGTTTTTGGAATCTCCATCTAGACATAAACAAAAGTTGTTTGTTTTTTTACAAACTAACAAAAGAGCGTGCAATCTTCAGCACGCTCACATTCATATAGTAATTCATAGCTTTAAGACTATGTGTCGTATTATATTAATCCTATAAATGTTGTTAATATGTGTAACATCGACAGGCATCCTTTAGGAATAAGATGGGAGAACTAACGTTATGGAAATTATAAATAGGCCACGATCTGATACGAACCAACAGCAGCATGGAAGTGAGATAGTGCGTCAGCTAACTGTCCAGCAGCAAGGAGCTTCTTTCCCATTTCAAGGTGGTTTTCAACACTCGCATCGCCGCATTTCACTCCTAATAAATGTGGGAAACAAACAGCTGTCACTTCGTTTCTAAATAAGTGACTCAAATTCATCAATGCACGTGACAACGTAGATCAAATGGCAGTCCAACACTAACCATCCGGGTATCTAGTAGAACAACATTACGCTGGCTAATGACAAAAGTAACAAGGTTAGCTAGCTGAGTTTGCGTTTTTGGAACCTGGGTAATCACCTAAAAACTTGTCAAACTAGCTCACTTTAAACCCTTCCTGAGCCATTTATGTTAGCTAATTACGTTTACTTGCCTCTTAGACTATGTAGCTACTAGGTAGCTACATACCCACGGGGGCTAACGTAAATTATATAAATTAACATTGATCAAAGTCCTGCACATGAGACGAAAGTGCTTACCTACCTTGGAATCGCAGATCAATCAAAACAAGAACAAATGGAATGTAAGTTAATATTTTGTTCGCTATATGATTTATTAATACCATGGTTAACGTTAATCAATTAACACAATAAGCTGTCGTCTTGCCTCTAAATGCTAGTATATTTAGACAAATTTGATTACCTAGATAACTCAGCCTACTCTTAACAATTCCATACTGACAGCTGGCTTTTCCTCTTCCAGGCCACTCTAGCCAACTCAACCGGTCGTGGGTTGTGTTGATTGGCTGAAATGCAGAGAAACTCCACCCACTACTCATGGTTCAACGAAGAGGAGCCACGGCAGCACTTAGAAGGGCGTGCCACTCCAGCAATGAATTGTCTATGCGTGAGTGATGAAGTAAGTTATTGTGTAGTCTAGGATTTGTATTTTATTTTCAACAATACAAAGCATTTGTAAAATAAAATAAAAATGAAGTGGTACTGAGACTGGAAGTTAAGAAACAATACTAGAAAAAGGTAAAGGTACTAGTACATTTGACCTGTTCAGACATAATCAGTAGTTGCTGGTGTCTTGCTGCTTGTGCTAAATGAGACACTGCTTGCTGTGACTCTGCTGATGCTGCTACTCCTAGATTTCCGACTCTCCCCAGCCTCTGTTCTAGGTGAAGACATGTAATTCTTTACTGTTGGTTTCCCTGGAGCTGTTACATTGGTCCCTGGGGTCCGGTATGCCGAACGCCTTTTCTCTTTTGAACTGAAAATGGATATGTTATAATTTAAGAGATCATCGTTTGCTCTCTGCAATTTTTCAGAAATATAGTTGTATATATTGTCAGTACCTTGAAGAGCATCCCTCCTTTCCTGCAAATATACTAAATATAAGACCTCCGACAATCAATAGAGTGGCACCTCCCCAGCCAACATACACACCAACACCAATTTCAAACCTGCAAACACATTGCCCACGGTTTTCACATTTTGTTTACATTTCAATAGTTAAAGTAAAAATTCATGTCACAATATTACCCCCTAGAGATTCTCCAAACTAGTAGTTCACGAAATTGTATTATAAGGGTAAGGCTTAAAATCTACCTTTGTCCTCGGAAACCAGGATCTTGAAATTCTGCTCTTAATTTGTTTCCAAAATAAGAGAAAGCTATCATAGAACACAGCCCTGTAACAAAGAATAAATCCCACATTTAACAACAAGTTGAGGCGCAGCAAACAAAGCGAATATTGAATAGGCTTTACCAGATATAAGGTAGCTTATCCCGCCAGCAAAAGTTACTTTTGCATTTACAACATCCGATCCTCCTATTTTGGTGCACTTCATGCCAACCAAGACTAGGATTGATGAGAAGAATCCCAGGATTATAGAAGTAATGATCAGAGCCCGACACATATGGATGTCCCCTGGTCAAGACAGGAAAATTAAGAAGCATTGTTAGTTTATAAAGAGATAAGATGGACTTTTCAAAATGCTGTTTGTTTCAGGGATATTTGTTAACGATCAAGGTTTCACATGATTTCTGGAACTGTGCATCCATCCCCAAGAAATATCTTTACTTACAGTCCAGTCCAAACAGCGATGGGATTTCTTTGCAGTCGGATATTCCAGTCGAGTCAGATACACAGTCCTTCCAAAGGTTGGAGTAGTAGTTTCCGGCTGTAAGAACTATGCTGCTCATCTCAGACCAAGTCCAGATCTCTGTGGGCATGGTGGAGCAAACCAAGATCCATCCACTCACACACACCGCAAAGCAGCCAATCTCCACGTACATCATCACTAGCCTGTAGTTCATGGCTGCTTTTCTTGGTGCGAAACAGACAAGGACAAAGATGAACAATGGCACAAGAGCGATTGTTGTTCCTATCTTGACATAAACTCAGAAAGGGGCAAAGGATGAGGGTAGGGAAGGGTTGGTTCACAGCTACTCCCTCCCATCCTGTAAATTCACCAACACAGAAACACAAACACACGCGCAGACGAACGCAACCTCTTTGTTGTTTGTGTATATATTTCAGAAACATGTCTAACCTCTAGGCTGATGAGTGATGAATGGAAATAGGTTATTCAGGGTGACTGCTAAACCAATATTTTTGTTCCAGGATGGTAACACAATGACACAATGTTTGTTGGTGGTGTTCAGAAGTGGCTACTACCATGCAGCTAGCTAGTTTTGTGTACTTTTCAGTCTTTGATTAGTTAGATGCCTTGGATAAGCATTCAAAGTGATATTATGTAGTAAAATAGTATACACTACAATGTCCTTCTAGCTAAAGCAATGAAAGGAATGTATATACACTGTTTATTACACAGTCAATTTTACAATATGAAATTGAAATACAATTTCTAAAAATGTCTAAGTTATATTTTTAAACCAGTTTGTCTTTAAAAAAAAAAAAACGACAGTATATACTTAGTATATAAGTGTAATTTTATTGTTTTCTAAAAATCATGACATATCACAAACGAAAAAGACAGTACAAACAAGACTTTACAATAACTTTTTTTAAAGTCTTCAAACTGAATCTATAAGAAGACACAGCATTTCTAACCAAATCTCTATTATATTTATACAAGAATTTCCCAGATCTTAAAATGTATTTGTAATAACATAACTACACAAAAGCGTCTCTGTCTGACATTTTCCTTGGCAATGTGTTTGAGAGAGTCGATATCCTGGTGCTATTGGATTGCCTTGAGCCCAAGTACCCATACTGTCTGGATTGCCTGTTGTAACCGTAGGTATTCCTGCCTGCGGAGCGTGGGGCCATGTACGTCCGTGTGCCATAGGCGGTCACCACTCTACTGTAAAAAAAAACAATAACACAAACATCGACAGAGTTCGAAACAGGATAGCTGTGATCTTTATAGTACCAGAAGTCAGCAAAACAGTTTGTGGTTTTCTCACCCTTTAGTAAAGTACACTTTGTAGACAGTGGCAGCATAAAGTATTGCCCCCACAAAGATGAGGAAACATGCCCCCATTCCGAGATATATAGGAGGTCCAATGTTATACCTGCCAGTAAAGTACAAATCATTACAATCTGTTTTGTTACATAAAAGAGGCTTCAGGAATTCAAAGTTTGTTAAACACATGTATTTTTTTCAATAACAGATAAACAACTACCGTAATGTCCCAGGCTGTATGGTGGGAGAATATGCTGTCCTGACGATTCTATTGATGTATAAGCAGTAGCCAGCGAGGCTCGAAACACCTGCAGTAAGAGGTTTTGTTTATACTTTAAATGTTGAGGGCAAAACACATATGTCCTTTAGAGTATCGATCATGCAGTTTTGCTGTACTCACCACCAACAAAGTGAAGTACAGATCCTGCTAGCAGTAGTTTTTCCTTAATTTTTTCTTTTCCTCCTATGTGCGTGCACTCCATTCCAGGAAAGCAAAAGATGATCCCAAAGAAGCCAAGTGTTACCCCACATATTAGCAAACCCCTCACTCCCTGAACGTATGCTGTAGGAATATCATATAATATTTATTAATCACAATTAATATTTAATGACCAATTGTGTTGACAAACCATTCAATTACTCCCATTAAATATATGCAGAACAGCACATTTCTATTATAATACATGAATTTACAAAATTGCTAAAACATCTAAATATAAGCCAGGAGCATCAAAGGTGGAGAATAGATTACTCAGGCATTTCCTGAGCCAAAACTGAGCAGCAGCAGCTCTCACCTTCAACAGACCATTGCTCTGGGAATCTTCGACAGTTGGTGACGGATGTGGAGTCTGTGTAGCAGTCCTTCCACAGGTTAGATGTGTACCAGCCCACCTTGATAATAAAGGAACCACCCTGGCCTCCAATTTGAAATGTTCTCCAGTGGTCCATGCCCATGGTGCAAAAGACAAAAACCCAACCTAGCGTGGAGATTACGAAGCCCAAAACCTGAATCAGACGTTTCTTCATGTTTCTTAAACTTACTCCAGGCCACTAACACAGCAGCTCCTGAATGCACTGAGACACGTAGAATGGAGACAAGTGGTGGACACGAATTGTTTGGACACTGTCCCCAAAAGACGCATGGCAAGTGACGGAAGGTTGGTTGCTGTTTTCTTCTCAAAAGGTGACAAACCTGGATGGTGTGTTGATGTGGGCTGTGTATGGGCTCTGTTGACTGTAAACTCGGAGGAGTGTGGCTCTTATCTTTGAACCACTGGCAGTTTCGTGTACGTTGGCAAGGGAGTTCCTCTATTAGGCCTACTTTTGAAAAGACTTTTAGGACACCGTAGTTCTATTTCCTTTTTTAATTTAGAGGTTTGAATTGTATGTCTTTGTAATGGTTAGGCATGTGTCATGGAAAGGTACAAACATACTGAGACCAGTCTGGACACCATATTAAATATTATTCGTACAGATTAACAACATTAATGAATACATTGGGAAGACAAGCAGACCATTTTAACTCTTGGTACTTTAATGCAGTAAAATAAAATCAAACATTTAAATAATAATACAACCTTATAAAACAAATGTATATTTTTGAATGATTTTAAAAGATCAACATTAAATAACAAAATAACTAATTAAACAGCTTTAAAAAAATAACAAAAAAGAAATCAGGAGTGTTCAATTACACATTTGACACTGTCACAAGCAGTTAGTAAAATATGTGGATGTGGATAGTGTGTGGTACTGCTACCTGGTGACCAAAAGGTCATGAGTTCAAACCCCACATGGGAACACCACCACTAGTGTGCCCTTGAACTTGACACTTTACCCCAAGTTGCTTCAGGGGGACTGTACCTGCAATCTAATTGTAAGCCGCTTTGGATAAAAGCATCTGCTAAATGACAAATGCTATGTATATATATAAAAAGGAAGCAATGATATAATGTACAACACAGGTTACTTTCTAGACTAACAATTATATTGCTATTGGCCACCACCAGTTGTTCAAAAATAAAAAAGAAGGTAAACTGGCAGCCATATTTAATATGTAAGTTAATATACACTTATCTGAGATATTTATCTGTTGTGTTTATCTCCGTCAAACATAGGCATTTTTGTCAAAGTGCTGTGCTCTGGAAGAGCTGCTGCTGTAGGTTGGTGGAGGCCTGGGGTTTATTGACTGTGCTTGCCCCCTAGGGTGAGAGGAGATGTGGGAGGCAGCTCCTTTATAGACATATCCTCTTTGGTTTGGGCTGGAACAGAAACAAATGTATGTTCCCAATTAGAAAATGGTATGCATGCTATGTTCATGAACATTTCCCAAACTGTTTACAACAGTAAATGTAAAAAACTTAAAATATATAGTTGTCCCATGAAAGTTATTATTTCCTCTGTTGAGTGAATGTAAGATGTTTTAGACTACAATGTATTTTACAATTTGTAATCGTAATCAAGAATTGCAAGTGATTCAAACCTTTTGGTGGAAGTGCCAGCTATAGAGAAGCAGAGCATAGCTCCACCTAGAATACACAAGATAGAACCTGCCCAGCCAATGAACAGAGCAGCCCCTAGTTCGTACCTGGAAAAATGGGACAGGTTAATTAATAGCATAATGACATATTCCATTAGGTCATTCCTGGCATTGAGGAGTTACTTTACCCACTTTTGTGCCATGTACATAGGGTCGAAAAACTCAGCAGTTATCCGGTGAGCATACAGGGAGCATGATGACAACGAGCTGACGCCTTCAAAGAATAAAGGTTTAGAATGTAAGTTAAAAAAAGGAATACACCCAATACATTGGATAACATGAACACGATCACATTGCATACCACTTAGAATGAAAATGATTCCTGAAAAGCAGGCAATGTTGGCTTTGCTTTTGTCAGTGCCTCCAATTTTGGTGCATTTCATCCCCACCAAAGCGAAGACGGAGCCAAAGAAGCCCAGGATGATTGCTGTTATCATCAGAGCCCTGCAAGCCTGGATGTAACCTGTAATGACAAAGGCACAGTGGTTAGGTCACTAAAACAACTCAAGAAACCTGATACGCTATAATGCTACTAATGAATATCTATCTATCTATCTATCTATCTATCTATCTATCTATCTATCTATCTATCTATCTATCTATCTATCTATCTATCTATCTATCTATCTATCTATCTATCTATCTATCTATCTATCTATCTATCTATCTATCTATCTATCTATCTATCTATCTATCTATCTATCTATCTATCTATCTATCTATCTATCTATCTATCTATCTATATATAATATGTAGGTTCACAGTTCACTGACCTCTCTTAAAATAAATCTTACTCTTAAAAATACAACTTTTCACAAAAATAACCAAGGATTAAATTAATTAATTCTGAATTGTTTTCATGGAGGCCATGACACATTAGAGATAGACTTAATATTAGAACTGCTATTGAGATGTGATGTAGTGGAAAATATTAGCTTTGTGGTCAACCCCTTAAACTAATCAACCATAGTTGAAACAGCCTAGAGCTCTTACTAATTCTAATTTATTGCCTTCAGTTCTGAGAAGAGTGGCTAAACATTTACATATTTCAAGGTAAATCAGTGGTCCCTGAGAGCACACTTGCACTGTGTCTCCCACAATTTCATAAGCTCCGCTAGGCACTGGACCCCTCTCAACTACAAATATCTTGAGATTGAACTCTAAAAACAAGTGGGTAATTAGTGGTGGATATACAGACCTATTTCTTTCTTTTTTTTTAAATACAGAAACAGAAAATGAAATACAGTTAGTATGTGCAAAAACAGTAACTAGCAAGGTCTACAATATCCTTATGAACCCCACCTCCATTTGGTACTAAATATATTTTAGTAACATCGAACACAATATTAACTATGAGAATATCAATAGCAGGCCAAATGATATTGGGATTTATAATCTGAAAATATAGCCAACCATCCAGAGCGAGCATGGAGGGAAAATCCTTGCAGTTAGAGACTCCTGTTGAGTCAGTCACACAGGTCTTCCATAGGTTAGACCAGTAGGTAGCTGTGGTAATGACGGTTCCATCCAATGAAGATACCTTCCAGTAGTCCGTGGGCAAGGTCGAGGAGACTAGCACCCAGCCAGACGTAGACAAAGCAAAGGCCAAGATCTCTGTCACCATACTACTCATATTGATACAAACACTTAGTAACACTACTCTCACTATACTGGAGTTGGTGGAAGGCAAAGTATAGTCCACCGCTTTGTTGAGCTGTTTTGTTTAAGATCGTTAATTAAAGAGGCGACCAGAATAGTCTCCACACCGGTAGTCCAAGTTAAATGGATTGGCTGAGATGGATGGTTAATGTGTCCTGGACCAGTGCATTATTCTGAAAGGAGGAGTTTTGCCTTCCCCTAACATGCTCTCTGACCAATAGTCCATAAAGCGTCCTACACCCCCCTCACCTATTACTCTGCACACGTCACACAGAAACAGTTGATGATGAATGCACTCGGATGGCAAAGGTTCAATCTAGAATGTTTTGACAGTGACTTCACCATGACTTTACTGTGATGTCTCACATAATACGAAAGTCCACATGGCCAGTGTGATGATCAAAACAGATCTTGGGCCTTGTCTGGGATGACCTAAGTGTCTGTGGGACTACATCCACCGTCCATAGTGGCTGTCCACCTATGATTAAGAAACCGCATGGTTGTGAAAACTACAAATACCTCACAAGACAAAGAATAACATGATGTGCACTTATTAACTTCTGATTCACTCATACCTCCGACTGGTACTTAAGAGATCTCACACAACACAAACACAATCAGTTAACAAGACAGCATCTTTAATATACTGGACTTTGCCCAGAACAAAATAGAGCAGACAAAAAAGAAAATCCTATGTAGTCTCTTTAAGTAGTAGGCCCATCTAGTGGTTGTGCATTGTTTGTATGCACAGTTTCAATCAATCTCATTCCTGAAACAATTGGGGCAGTGCTCTGAAAACATTTATACTCTTTTTCGTTACCTTATTCTTACTCTATCTTGAATTGTTTGCTCACGATTTTCTTTTGGTTACTATTATTCCACATAATTTTATGGCATTATTGATTAGGTCTAAATTGTATAAATGTATAAGAGGTGACACTCAAAATTATTTGTCTTTAATTCACAACCTCAAATGAAACTCAAATACCTCAACAAATTCAGTCAGATTATTTTACTGACCAGATGATGTTAGTGATGCCTACAATACGTTGTATCCTTTTCCCCCTTACCCAACTCAGTAATTGATGTAGCAACCTCTGATATTAAAAAAAAAAAAATCCAGTGACTGTGTTCTTCATCGAGGAATATTAGTTCAGTTCAATTTCTGTTTTTGTAGTCATATATATCACAGGGTCAACAATACAATGAAATGTACTGGATGAGAGTCAGGTCAGCTCAACAGTAAAAAACAGCAACTTTAGCAGCAATAGAAAAAAAAAGAAAAAAAGAAAACTAATTTTGTTAAAGTGTTGATACCAGTGGTCTTATTAATCCGCCAGCTAAAATAAGTTATATAAATTTTGCTTTACACTGTCAAATACAGTCTCCTTGATTGTTATTGATACAACCATCTCCCAACATATGCATGTACTGTAAAATGGCTTCTTTCTTTATTGACCTGTCCAAAAACACGCTAGATTAATCTATCTTGAATGTATACTTATTATAATAATGTCCTACAAACTGCCGCTACAATATAGGGCCACTTCAATCTACAATAGTTGTGGAGGTGCATCCAGTTTTAAGAGCTTCGCACAATAACATAATGAATGCAGCAGAGGTCTTACTACTTTTAATGACTAGCCAAACCTCAAATTTGGTTGTTTCTAATTGTTTTATGTGAAAGTGGGGTCATGTATCCTGCATCTGGACTGTATAGTTTATGGCATTTCATTCATCATTTGGCAGTAAAATGCATGGGTTTAAGGAAAGTACTTCACTAAAGGATTATTATCCTTCTAAAAATTATTTAAGTTGCTGACTTTAACTCCTGTAACTTGTGTCTGAAAAACTGAAAAATATCTGAAATTGCAATGAACATTTTTACATTAAAAATATCTCCGCAACGTTACATATTATTACACATTTTAATTTTATTGTGTCTTTGTCATTTGGCATCCTGTTACGGTTTAACCAGGCATGCTTACCATATTTGCGAATAAGGCAGATTATAGAGACATAATGGGTGATTAAAACGATGCACAATACAGCTGAAATCAGATATTGGGAAACAAGCATGTGATTTGGTGACCCTTTACAGCACACCACACAACTATTTGACCTTGGCTCTGCAAATCTACATGCATGTGCATTTATTCAGCCTTAACAGGATCCTCTGAAAAAGACTATGCCAGCTTTACCTTTTGTACACATTAGGCATTGCAAACTCTGAGTCATCAACTAGAACACTAAGGTCATCGGAACCTATCAACTTATTGAAGACATCTAAACATTGTGACAGTATTACTTGTAAATAATCAGCACAGTTATCATATATCCTGCTCTAAATTTGGTCAAATAATGTCATAATATGCAACAAAACGTGTGTTAATGTATTTTAGAAATGTACACGTTTCTAAACATGATTTGTAAAGTATAGATAGTATATAAAGTAAACATAGAAATTATATGATCTTTTTTTTTTTCATAGATCCGGATTCACAAATTTAGCTTATTTCATAACAATTTTTTTGCAGTCCTTAGAGAGAGTATATTAACTGGTTCACATCTAGAAACGTCATGGAATCCTGAACACCACACGTGTGGTGTTTAGACGTACGAAAGTATTTAGTTGGCCTATGCCCTGAGTAAACATCTTGGATGTAGATATACTGTATATTTATTGCTATCCTACCGATTGAAAATATAAAAAACAAGCAAAAAACATCATGAGCCTACATTGTATGTAAATGTAATTTTAAATGACTTTTTTCTACCTTCCAGGTTGAAGATAGCGTGGTGGGGTCTGCAGTGCAGGGCTCCGATAGCATTCCCAGCACAGTTGTTCCACAGCCCCTGTAGCACCCATGTAGCAGTGATGACAGAAGATTCCCTGCTAGTAGACCTCCATTCGTTAGAGACTGTGGCCCCTATGGTGGCGCCTAGCCCAACAAGGCCACCCAAGAAACCTATAATTTGCATGGTTGACATTTCAGGTTTGACAGGTCAAAAATATATTCATACAGCAGATCCTTGAAAATATAGAAATAAAATGCTCCAGGCAAACAAATTACTAGGTGGACATGTGTAACACAGATATATTTATGGTATGGTCATATCTTGTTTCCTTACTAGAATAGGAGATGGGCAGTGGCATCCCAATGTAAAAAAAGTAAAAGAAGTCAACTAACAGTTAGTTATTAAATGAAGCAAGGAACTTTTCAACAAGGTTCTTTTTTTATAGGCTCTTTAGATTTAGCCTAAATGTGAAGTTGGGTATCATATTAACATTCAAAAAAGGATAAAGGTGTAATATGTAATCTTTGAACAAGGGGCAATGTGACAAAGTCCGGTTATAGTGGAGTCTACACAATTGAGCAACTTAGGTTGAAAGCAAGTTTGGTCGTTCACACAACTATCAAAGAGTTACTCTTCATTTTGTCTCTGGGATATTATTCCCGAGTCATTATTATTAGCACTGAATAGCACAAATATTGCACATTGGAATAAGATTTAAATTACCAAATGAGCACACTTACAGTATATCTCTGGATAATATTATAATCAAATGACCTCATGCCAATGTGGATGAAATGTTCAATTTCGTAATGGAACAATTACAAATAATTAGTTGTAAAATAATAGCATGCAGGCTGTTTACTAGAATGTAATTTTTTTTTATCAATGTGTATTATTATGTAACGGCCTAGGGTGAACTGACTGAGCCTACCTTTCGTGTACAACAGTGCCCTGTTTATAAAACACGCAATGCAAAATATAATAAAACAGCAAAATAAAGAAAACATTTTAAATAAACAAATATTACAAATGTGTTATGATTCCAATACACGACAATCCAGTATGTGAATGTGTATGTACATTTTAGACAGAAAATATCAACGTGCGTGATTGCTTGAAAGTAGGTAAACTCATACCTGTACACGAATTTTTTTTTTTTTACCACATGAGAAGAAAGGTGATTTTATTACATCGACCAATCCCGATGCAGAAGGCGGGTTCATCATGACCAGCGATGGAACACATCATGACAGGCATGCAGTGTCCGCTGTCTAAAGACGACGCATATTGTTGCTAGGAAACAGCTAATGCCATTTGTCATCTATGGGACGGTTGCACTAGAGCTGGAAGAATGTTTACTTTGTTGACTTTACGACTTTTACAATTAATGATATGATTCCAGCTTCATTCAGAGATTGTTTTCTGTTCGTGTTCGTTGTCCGAACATGGAACCTTTGCAAGAGCCGAGGGATAATCCATTGGCTAGAGTTAATCTGTTTTCCAAGATGTTCTTCTGGTAAGACAAGTGGTAGCAGCCTATGAAAACTTATTGAGCGACAGGACAAGCTCTTTTTGTCATCATCTCCACTACTATGGCCACATTGATTAGAATAACTAAGACAAGCCGCATCTCTGCCTGTGTAGTAGCTAGCTTTTGTTTATAATAAACTGGTAATGCGATTAGAGCTAAGTAAATGAGGCCAACTTTATCCTGGCTTTGCAGCGAAGTATTGATGTGCAGCATACCCTTGCTCTGTTGAAGTTTGTAAGGGATAAATTATGGCTACCTAGCAGGTTGCTGCCTACCACACACAACAAGCACGAGAGACGTCATCTACTCTACTTTGAACCAAGAAATTGGGACCTGTTTTACGAACCAGAATTTAAACAAAACTACATAGCTAGCTACATAACTTAAAACTATAATTGGTCTTGCTTTAGAGATAATAATAATTTAAATACATTTTTCAAAGATTAAATAAGTGTATTAGCTAAATCTAAATGTATTTGCTGGTTCTCTATAGCTGGCTGAATCCATTATTTAGAATTGGCTACAAAAGGAAGTTGGAGGAGAATGATATGTACAAAGTTCTTCCGGAGGATGCATCTAAAAGACTTGGAGAGGATCTACAGAGGTAGCTAGCTGTAGCTTTTAGTAAACCATAGCCTGCATATTTACATCTGAAATTCCAAATACTCTTATTGTGTGCACTCTTGTCAAACATACGATACACATTCTTTAACGAGCATTCAGCTCGGAGTAGACCTTTGGTCACTTATTAAAGGTTTTATTTTGTAATTGTGTTGCTTTTTGTTTTTATTGCACATTGTTTTAGTTCTTTAAATTGTTTTATTTGTGGTTTCTATACTATGTCTGCTTTTTCTTAGGTACTGGGACAGAGAAGTGAAACAGGCAGATGAAGACCTGCGCTCACCCAAACTAACCAACGCTATTATCAAGTGCTATTGGAAAGCATACTCTATCATGGGACTATACACGCTTGTTGTGGTACCAGATTTATCTCACCTTTTGCAAATGAGTAACCTTTTGGAAAAGACCGTACAGTTTTTTCTCTTACTTGTTTCCGTATTTTCTTCTATCAGGAATGTATCAAAGTAATTCAACCACTACTGCTTGGAAAGTTGATACAATACTTTGAGAGTCAGGAGGCCAACAACATGGCTGCTCTCTATGAGGCCCATATCTATGCTGCAGGTATCTCCATATCTACTGTTGGCCTTGCAGCCATTCACCACATCTACTTCTACCAGGTGCAGAGAGCTGGCATGAAAATGCGTGTGGCTTTGTGTCATATGATCTATCGCAAGGTAGGCTATTCAATTAGATCAAAATCTTTATTTTTCCACTGAAGATCTAAATCTCAATCTGTCATATCGGCATGTCTGTTTGAGTGGTACATTTAACATCAATACATATTTTGTAAATAATGTCACCAAAGGCCCTCAGTCTCGACAGCAAGGCACTTGGAAAAACCACCACGGGACAAATTGTTAACCTGTTATCAAACGATGTCAACAAGTTTGATGAGGTACACCACTATTGCAAAACATAATGCACAATTTAAGTTTGTGTACTTTTCTATTGGAATGTATTGATCTTACTGCACCAACACTTTTCACTCATACATTTGAACAGGTAACCATATTTCTGCACTTTGTATGGATCAGTCCCCTGCAAGTCTCAGCTGTGGTTGGGTTGCTATGGTATGTGATTGGCCCATCATGCCTTGTAGGAATGGCTGTCCTGATATTCCTTATGCCAGTTCAGACTCTGTTTGGACGCTTGTTTTCCTCGCTGAGGTAATCACTCTCAAAAGTCTTATTACATTACTTTATTTTAATTACAAAGTAAAATCCAATAATGCGCTTACATCTACTTGGTTTCAATTCCCATCATCTTCTACAGGGGCAAAACAGCAGCCTTGACAGACAACAGAATACGCACCATGAATGAAGTGGTGTCGGGAATCCGTGTCATAAAGATGTATGCCTGGGAGAAGCCTTTCGCTGCACTGGTGGATGAGGTTCGTAGGTAAATCAAGAGATCTTTTCATCTTTTAGCATTATTACATAAAATCCACAAGAAGTGTTAAACTAGTCGTACAAAACACATATTTTTCATGAATACCAAAATGAGGGTAAAAGTAATGCTATTCTTAAGGATTATATTTTACTGAATAAGTTATTTTCTATGTAGTCTCCTCACCTGATATGCCATAACAGTGTTCACAAAGTGTAGAGAATGTGACTTGTTCATTATTTGGAGAATTCGATTAAAATGTGGCACTACCATCATATATATGTATTTATAGTGTGCCAGGCATGCTCCATGAATGAAATGTACTCTGACGGCCTGATTGTCATCAAATTACATATTGATCACAAAATATTTAAAAACCCAAATGAAAGTGTTAAAGGCTGTGTTCGACATATTATCTTAATTCGGAGGATTGTTTTATGATTTAAGGTTTTTGCGATTAATTCATGTGAACACTGACAGAATTCATGTGAAAAGTGTATTAGCTGTTTGTTTCAGTACCCCATGTAATGGATCATTTCAATCTATGACAAAACATAACCAATTAATAAGAGGGAGAAACCATGAAATGATCAAGTACAATTTTATTGATAACTACAGAGTCTGAGTCAGAGTCTGTACACAGAAATTACTACAGTCAGATCAGTCTAACGACATCGCAAGTTCTGATTAGTTGACAAGTTGAAACGGGTATATCGGTCTATGATAAACAATCATCCCATTGGTCAAGGTGGAGGGAAGTTGACGTAATCAGCATTAATAAGGACACTTACATAGGACACGTAGATATCATTTTATGTTATGTCTAAGACACAAAACTCAAAAAGGCACATACTGTCTCTTTCATGACCTGGTCTTCACTCTGACCCTTCCCTCACATTGGAACAACAGCTTAGGCTTGAACATCTGTGAGGATGCCAAAATTCCCCTTACACCCACAAGCCTTAAATGATTGAACTACCGGTAGGTATGCATTTGGAGACACACTCTCAAATTAAACAATAGAGACAGTCCTTTTAGATAGGAAACAGGTTTGTTTTTTATTAAATAAAGATTATGGTAATCTCATTTTGTGTATGTTTAATTTCCTGTGATGTACCCCTTATACTGTTTCCTGGAGCCATGCGTGTCATTACTAAAACATCCATCATTTCACAGAAAAGAGATATCCAAGATCATGAAGAGCTCATACCTGCGAGGGCTCAACATGGCCTTCTTCTTCGTGGCCAGCAAGATCATTGTCTTCATCACTTTTTGTATCTACGTCCTGCTGGGGAACAAGATCACAGCCAGCCGGGTGTTTGTGACGGTGTCTCTGTATTCAGCAGTCAGGCTCACTGTCACCCTCTTCTTCCCCACGGCGATAGAGAGGCTTTCGGAAACCCTCATCAGTATACGCAGGATCAAGGTATACTGACAAACTCACCGTCACAGATAAGCTCAGTACAAACAACAAACCAGATTGTGGCTGGAATTATGCTAAACGTTAAACATTGTGAATAAAGGTTGGTTTCAGTTTTCAATACGATTTTTTTTTTTCCTTACAGACTTTCCTTTTACTGGATGAAGTTGCTCCCAAGCACCTTGGCCCCCCTGTGGCAGAGAAGAGCGAATGCAGGGTGGAGGTTCAGGATCTCTTCTGTTACTGGGATAAGGTGATGCAGCTCACCAGAGCAGCAGGTAGTGGAACAAAAAATAAAAAAACCTGAATTTTATTTTGGGTGATTTATTCTCTCCATGTTTTTTACAGTCAGTTGATGCTCCAACACTGCAGAACATTACTTTCACTGTGAAGTCCAAGCAACTCCTGGCTATCATTGGACCAGTTGGTGCTGGGAAGGTCAGAAACACAAGATAATGTGCAGAATTTAAAATGATTACAGATTAACTAAACACATCGTCTTGATCAGACATATGATGCACATTTTTATAAATAACTGGCAACCAATAATTAATTGGCAACCAATTTGTGTAAAGCGCTTTGAGTCTTGAGAAAATGACAAAAAACTAAATAAAATGTATTATTATTATTATTGTTGTTATTTTCACAGGGATGCTTTGATGATATTGAATGTTTATCGCTCGGCATAACCCTCAGTTTGTGTCTTTGTCTGTGTGCCAGTCGTCCCTGCTGAGCGCCATCCTGGGAGAGCTCAGACACGAGAGGGGCATGGTCAAGGTCAAAGGGGAGCTGACCTACGTTTCCCAGCAGCCCTGGATCCTTCCAGGGACCATCCGCAGCAACATCCTGTTTGGCAAAAAGCTCCAGCCCCACAAGTACGAGAGGGTCCTTAAGGCATGCGCCCTCAAGAGAGTGAGAATCCCATACATTATTGTAAATTAAGTTACTGCGTACTGGATCACCATTTTGCCAGGGCTCTTGAAATGTCAGTAGTGGTAATGTAGGGGCACAGTCTAAGAATTATATCGTTGCATGGTATTGACAGCTGTTCATACCTGTTGTGGAACGCCTTATAATTCTTAACTCACAAACTCACCACAGCAGAAATAAATAACTAAAAAGAAGTCAATAACATGAAGAGGGTGAGATATAATATGATTTTTTGCGAGAGTCCCCAATAATAATGAACAAAAAATAAGACCAGGTGAATTAGGCTGTTTACTCAGGTGCATAAAAACTATTTCTAATTAAATATATGGCTATAACCGCCTATATTAACTAAAATGTTAATGATACTGTACATTTTTACAGTAACACACTGAATGTGGTGCCTATAGGGAAGCAGGAACAAACAAACATTTTAAAGTTCGGGTGAAATCTTTGTCAAAACAACAACAGTATCTGTCAACAATGAACCGTCAAAATCACAATGGTTTTCTCATTGTAAACAAAATTATTTTTGCTCAGTCATCTCCTCCTGCTCTGCTAAAGAAAGATGCTCCTCTCTGTGGTGACAGAGACAGGCAGGGTTGCTCTAATCGGGAGTGAATCAATGTGTCCTTGGAGAAAGCTGTGCTCAGCAGCTACAGGACGCATGATTACATTTTGGTTAGCTATAAGTGGTTGCTGTGTGTTCTTACCTCAAGACTGTATGAATGTACGAGAGTTCTCCTTGGTTATTATTGCAGTAACCCTGAACCTTACCCTGTTTAGGACCTGGAGCTGTTAGAAGACGGAGACCTAGCAATTATCGGGGACCGCGGGGCCACACTGAGTGGGGGGCAGAAGGCCCGCATCAGCCTGGCCAGGTACCCATCTCCTCTTTCCTTATAAGCATGGGCTCTTATTGGGCCAGTTAAGATAGAAGGGCTGACCCCATTGTTTTTGTGAGAAAATACACATAATAAGACAACATTAAGTATTGAGCTTTGTTTTGGTTGGGAATATCTCTATTAAATGTAATACAGATAAATGTCATCCCTGAATTCGTTGTGCAGTGCTCTCCTCCATTGCCAGCGTCATATTTAATGAAATATTCAGTAGAATTATAGCCCCCTGCGTGCACAGAGGAGAGCACTCTTCCGTTAATGCAGTGCTATTCCCACAGACTAGTCCACTGTCTGAGCCAGGGAGTACATCTTTTCTGTATTTTTTTATTATTTTACTGGTGTGAATATTTTTGGTATGTTGTTTGGTAGTTAGTTTTTGCTAGCTCGATTTTGCTAATCAGGTGGGTTGTAGCTGGATGTAGCATTATAATTGAAGATTTGGTGATCAATATATTTTCATGCATAATTTATTTTATGACAAATTTGAAATAAATCAACTGAAAAGTTGCTGAATTCAACTGCTTAACTGTTCATGTTGCTTTAGTATTTATTTAATAGAAACTGGCTCATCTTTACAGAGTAATCGTGCAAATAATTACAAATGATAATGTATTTACATTTTATTCCCTTTAATTCAAATTTATTCCTATTTATTGATTCCAATGGAACGTTTTTACCGAAGAATATTCCCAATGTTTTGCAACCCTAGAGCAGTTTATCATGATGCAGATATCTACTTACTGGATGACCCTCTCAGTGCTGTGGATGCTGAGGTGGCGAAGCATATGTTTGAGAAGTACGTTCCGCTCTACACTCTAGAACACAACAATGGTTTAAAGATGTGATTGTGAGATTGTGGTGTCATCCACTTTGTAGTGAATGTTTTCATTCTGTTTTATTTATCTAACCCCCCTCCAGGTGTATTTGTGGGGTCCTCAGGAAGAAGCCTCGCATTCTGGTGACTCACCAACTGCAGTTCCTTCAAGCTGCTGACCAGATCCTGGTCATCAAAGATGTATGAAATTTGATTTATGTCACCTGCAGTTTCTCGCGCTCTCCACAGCTGATATCTTAACCGTTCGTGTTTCATTGAAGCGAATATAACAGATGGCCATGTTATGCCACTCCAGTGAGCTATCACCTTCCCCCTCCCCAGGGTCAGATGTTGGCCCAGGGCACCTATGTGGAGCTTCAGCGCTCTGGGCTTGACTTTACCTCCCTGCTGAAGAGTGAGCAAGACGATGAGCAGGAGGAAAATGGCTTTTGCTCAAGCCCTTCCCCTGAGCTCCACAGCTGCACCCGACTTGCTCTCTCACAGATCTCGATGGTCTCTCCCTCCTCCTCTCTGCAATCACTGATGGAGGGACCAGAGCCGCTGTCATCGGTGCGTCCCAGCAGAGACATCCCCACACAAGTCAAATACCACACAAGGATTTATTATTTCTCTGTTTTATTCAGTTGGTGGCTAGCCTCATGCTAGCCATCACATCTTCAGTGTAATCCCACTTTCTGACCACTAGAGGACAGTAGAACACTGCCCTTGCTCCCACTCTTTTCAATAGGAAGAGCAATTCATTTATTTTCACAGAAAATAATACTGTGTCTATGTGTAGGCCGTGTCATACATGCAGGAAGAGAGCCGGTCTGGGGGCACCGTTAGCCTAAGTATCTATGGCAAGTACTTCCGAGCAGGCGCCAACAGCCTTGTTCTACTGGCCCTGGTTTTCCTCAACATCTTAGCTCAGGTGAGTTCTTTTTATACAATGACATTTTGATCTGGTTTAAAAATATGCCATGCCTGTATTTGTGTATTTAATCACTCGTGATATTATTTTATGCCTATATAGGTGATGTATATCCTGCATGACTGGTGGCTAGCTTTCTGGTAAGGAAATCAATGAATGTATAGTTTTTGTGATTGGAGTATATTTGTTCAATAAGATGATGCAAGACCTTTCCAATTACTGCTTACAAGTTACAAGAAACAACTTGTTGTAGCAGCTTATGTTTACTTTTAGACTATATACATATATATGTATGTAGTACTCTTACTTAAATCTGACCTTGCACCTGGCCTTAGTGCTTTGTGTTTGCCACATTTTGTCAATGATGGCTGTTGTGTTCTCAATGCCCTTGCGATTCCTTTGTGGCCGGCAGGGCCTATGAACAGCGGGGCCTCGATTTGACAGAGAGCCTCAATGGCAGCAGCTCCCATCCACAGCAGCTGGACCTTGACCTCTACCTGGGTGTTTACGCAGGTGAGACACGCTCCGTGAACATCGCCTTTGTGTGCCTTTGATCCCCTGGAAGCCCCCCCCCTCCCGTCCCCTTGCCTGCCATTCACCGAGCACATCCACAGTGCCTTGGCGTTGGCCCAAGACCTTCAAGGCCCAGTGTGTGTACACAGGGGCCTCAGCTGTACAGGGAGATAGGGCTTTTCTTGCTTTCTCCTCTTGAATTGCCCGATTGTCTAGCCGTGACTTCCACACCTCTTCACTCGTCCAGGGTCTGTGTTCAGAGTTCGTTGGGGTGGTTCAGCCTTAAAGGAACACAGCGAGACTCAGTGAGATTGGAGGGAAAAAAATACTGTAGCTCTTTTTCTCCCACCCATTTTATGTTCCACAATGGTGCAGTAAGTGCATTGTTAACCTTCTGGGAAGGGCCACAGTGAAAAGTGATGGATTTTCTTTCATCCCTTTTTCTTTTTTGTTGCTTCAGGTCTAACAGCAGTGACTGTACTGTTTGGCTTCCTGCGATGTCTAGTGTTCTTCAATGTGTTGGTGAGAGCGGCCAAGACTTTACACAACCGCATGTTTGAGGCGATTCTCCGGACCCCTGTGTGCTTCTTTGATATCAATCCTATTGGTAAGGGGACCACCTCCAGAATGGCCAGTTGTCAGCCATTTATATTGGTTAGGCTTATATAGTTTGTATGCAACGTGTGGGTAGGAGTCGTGTCTTTTTGGCCCATATCTTTAAGCACAAATGGAATCATGGACTGCAAGCACTAAAACAGAATTCACATAAACGTTGAAAGCCACGGAACGGATAGATTTTGAGAAAATCTAACAAAATTAGATATGATCTTCGTCTTAATTTGGCTAATTGTAAAATCAGCTTCGTGATGCTTGATTTTGTGTTTCTGTGGGGTTAACTTTATGTTCAGAGATGCACGCTACTGAAGCAGCAAGTGACAAAGGCCCCCAAAAGAAATGCATCCACAATAATAGCATATGAAGTACAAGTTTCTGTCTATTGGTTCAGTTTAGTGTGTTAGCTTTATATTCATTTTATTTCAGGATAATGCCAAATTACAACTTTGCTTTGCTCTTTGGCAGCTCTTTGAGATTCTAAATTAATGTTATGGACTTAAATAATAGCTTGATTTATTTAGTATTTGTTTGGAATAGACAAATAATAAATATGTGTAAATCTAAAATAAGATAACAAACACAGAATTTAACCGATCGGAGCTTATATGGAGCCCCAAAGTAAGATACTAAATCTCACCACTAGAGAGCAGGCTACTACTAGGCCATGCCAAATCCTGTCCCACCTGTCACAACATAGAACAGTCTACTTGTCCTTAGTTAACCATTGCAGTACTATTTTATTTAGGAACAAGTGCCTGAATATTTTTAACGTTGACTATATATTTTCTTATGTAGTTCATGCTTCAACAATCTTTTAGTTATTTAATGGAACTTATTTTTTGTTTGCAGATTTGATAATTTACACAAAATTATACATTTATTTTACAATATTTCTTTATATTCTTATCTTTTATTTTATGTATGAGGACTGTTAATCTCATATGAGCCATTTGATTTATAGAACATATATGGACTACACTTTGTGTTATTATGTTAACATGTGCAAAAATAGATTGGAAGGTCCTTCCGCGTACATGTTTGCTACTTCCCAATGTGGATTGTGTTCTAAAGGAGTTCTCCTTTATGAGCTGGCGTCATTAGATCCAGTCACTGGTGGGTATCAGAGCCCGCGTGCCCAAGAGGCCGATCATCAGTCAAAAGACATGTGAAATGACTGTGTTTTTTAGCATTAACGTCTCTTACAAATGAGTGAGGAAAGCGGTTATCTATTAACCGTGAGCCAGAACAAAAAAGCAAACAATGATATTGAATGAATCCTGTTTGCACTAGATCTTGGACAGAGTGTGGTATTTGGACTACCGCACTGAGTCAACACAGGGTGATTTGTGGGGCTCTCTGTATCAGAAATCTTTGATTATTTCATTAGCTTTGTAGGTTTGTAGCTGTTTGGTCAGAGTAGAGTGGGCAGATGGACATGATCTCAAAACGGAGCAAACACTAAAACTAATATTACATGCTGCACTAAACGAGAGCTATCAGCTTATCTCCTCCTCGGCCTCACACTGCCCTTTTCAATGGACACTATTTACTCAAAGTAGGTCTTATATATTTTTATTTTTTTACACAAACTGAATTACCCAATAGTTAGTATTAATCACAATAATCAGGATTAATACAATGTGCCTCATGTTGCATTAAGTAATCTTTGTTTATGAAGTGGCCTTATGCAATCACCATCTGTCTTTCAGAGCCAAAGTCAACTGTCAAGTGTCCCACTTTGATAACTTTTTATATTCACTGGGCCTTTTGTTCACCTGTCAGTAGATAATTACTCAGGCTAATCTCCCTATAGTGACACGCATGTAAAACACAATCAGTCCGGTTGGGAAAACACAGCATGGGGGGAAACTTATATCAAGAGAATGAGTCATAATAAGCTCCTAACACAAGTCTAAATATGATTTGAGGGTGTTCAAGAGCTTGCGGTTTCTCCTGGCATTAGTGGTGGGTGCAGTGACAGAGGTGTTCTGTGGAAGGTTGTGCTGGGAGCAAACAGCAGTAGCTTAATCTTTGGGGCTGTGTTTTTACTGCTGTTCCTCCAGCAGGTTCTTCTACCTGACGGCTTATCTGGGTGTGCCCTCCTGGCTAATCTCCACCGAGGAGGAACACAAACACTTTGAATAAGGTTATAATCTGTTTAATAGTGCCATAAAGGAGAGGCTTAACAGACGATGCTATCTGATGGCTGTTGTGCTGCTATCGGGAACCATTGTATGACCAGTCTGGTCATTACAGCTTCACCCCCAGCATGGCACACACTTGGCCTCTGACTGGATTTATGAACGGCTGTGTCACAGGGCCTTGTTTGCCTAGGTTTGGAAGCTCTCCATTTGCTGCTTGTTAGACCAGGAAAAAGCGAATCAAGAATTCTAAAAATATGTTTTTTTACTTAGAATGTTTTACTTGAGAAAGATGAAAATCCTTCATTTGAATTCCACGTATCAGAATAAATAGCACAGGCCCCCCCCCCCCAAAAAAAAGAGCTGTTGTCATT
The DNA here is from genome assembly GCA_026901105.3 of Galaxias olidus. Lineage (NCBI taxonomy): Eukaryota > Metazoa > Chordata > Actinopteri > Galaxiiformes > Galaxiidae > Galaxias > Galaxias olidus. The sequence continues at coordinate 156,528 of JAPMUY010004627.1, forward strand.
GAGATTGTCAGTTTGTCTTCTAGTTGTTTTTATCTCTTATTTTTCTCCCATCTTTGATTTTATTCTCTTGTCACAACTGCCATATTCCCGTGCATTGCCCATGGACGTGTGATTAATGCGTTCGCTATTGTGCACGTTGTTAAGGATTTGACAAGTGTTTACGCGGGTAAGTGATATGTGTGGTGCTGTTAAACAGGCCCGGGTGTTTGATACTTCTTGTTTGGCTGCCGTCGTCACCAAGAGTTGAAGGTTACCATTACAAGCTTCGCTGCACAATGGTCCTCTGTGGCGTTCCCTGGATGTGGTTTGTTACAACATGGAAACAAACCAGGAGTGGAGTATAATTGACGGATAGGTATTATTGCCGCGTCGTAATAGGCGCTGTACGACTGTGCTCGGATGTGCTTTTGACTGGAATAAAAGGTGGAGATTGTGTCAGTGATATCACATGCGGGGCTCTCGACCGACTACGATTAAGAACGACATTTTTGCAATCAGGAATCTATTAACCGAACATGATGTGACCCAACACGCACAAGTGTGGGCTTCAGGGAAATGTTCCTTATTATGAGTGCTCATCCAAATGTGTTCCATTGAGAGCAGCTAGCTATAGGCCAGCCAGCAGTGGATGTGTTGAGCTGATGTTGATCCCTGTAATTTAGTGTCATTGAGTGGGCTAATCCCCTCAGAGACTGCTGGGTAGGACTGCTGCTGCTGCTGCAGCTCATCAGCAACGACAGGGAGTGGGCTACGGAGTCAGGACACACACCCACACACACAAGCAAAAATAGACGTGTGCCCTCAAACACACACACACACACACACACACACACACACTCACGCACACTTACAGCACACGCATGTGCAAACGAAAACACACACCCTCGCTAGCCGCTGCCCTCTCGCAGCAGCGAGGCGGCTCAGCCGAGCGTCGGGTGCGGTTGTCGCCCGGCCGCCGTGAACGGCGCCGAGGTCAGCCGCCGCCAGATCTTCAGCAGGCCACAATGGCACTTTTCTAATTGTGTCTACCCAGCTGCCTGTTTGGAATGTCTATATTTTTTTTTCTGAGACCCCTGTGAGGTGGAGTTTTAGGGAGAGGAGTGGTGGAGGGACTGCAGAGAGGAGGACGATGATATCGGAGTGTGTAAATTGAATGTGGAGATGGAGCGGCGCGCGTGTGTGCAGTGTGCCTGATAGGGCTCCCCCTCGCTCGCCACTTCCCCTATTTAATTGCATGAAAGGGAAGGAGAGGAGATTGCAGGAGCCTGGCGGTGTGAGCGGAGAGAATGGATTTAGAATGTATTAGTATTTGCAGCAAGGCGCCAGTGGAAGGAGGCTGCCCCAGGCCCGCCGGCCCGCCATGGAAGTGCAGGTGAGCCGGGCCACCTCCAGCCTGGGCTGGCCCCCTCCCCGACCGACCTCCATTATCAGGCCCGCCTCACTGAAAGGGCCCGGCGACGGCAGCAGGGCCCACACATGGCGTGGCTCAGAGTGGCCCTCTTATCTAGATGTTTACAGGGAACAGCGATTGGCCACACGTCCCGGCTCCAGCCAGACCCTACTGTTTGGGGGCTCTGCCTCCCTAATGTCTCCACCCAAGGGGCCCCCTCTATGGGGAGAGCTTGATATTTTCTCAGCCCCAGAAAGTGGTCCAAATCACCCCTGGAGTCCACGAGCATGGGAAATTGTTTGATGCTAATGCAGCTGATATCCTGAAATGACTATAGTCCTTGCGACACAATAGGTGATACTGTTGACAGGCCACTGTAGTGATTGAAGCCTTTGTCCCAGAGCTGTGTTACCTCATAGGTATTTCCATGCACTGGCTGTCTTTGTGTAACTGCGACACTGTAACCCTAGTGCCGGCGGTAGTCTGCCAGGGACGGCTCTTGTTTTCTTTACATCAGCCCCGCTGAACCTGACTTGTTAACCGAGACCCCATCAAACAGCTGTTGGCTCACCGATGCTCTCTCTTTTGTGTTCTAGCGCTTCTAGAACCATAGGATGATGTAAGGCACGGAAACACGCCGGCTCCCCGGCCGCTTTGTTTGTTGGATACGCATGGATTTAGGTCATCTATGGCTTAGACAGTAACATTACATACATATTATAGGATCTTCCTCAAACGCAGTTTTGACAAGATACTCTTCCGCCTCTCGAAGAAAGCGTGCGGCGAGAGAGAGAGAGAGAGAGAGAGAGGGGTTTGCGTGTGGAAAATAACAACAGGAGCGGCGCTCCCTACCCCCCCCCCCCCCCCCACACTACCAATAGCCCTGGCCTCGGGATGTCTGCATGCTAAAGGGCCACTCACACTGTGAATACGATTAGCCTGCCTCTGAGTGTACAACATGCTTACGCCACTTGACTTTGAATCAGCACTGATTTGGAGCATTGCCAGGCTTGTTGCGGGGGAATAATGCTTTTTCGGGCTTTGCCGCGATGCTTGTTATGGGGAGCCCGGCCTCGTCTGCATGCATGTTTTAGGTCGCGGCAGCGAGCGTTTTGGATAAAGCTGTAAGCTGCTTACGGCCGTGGAGGGAGGTGATTACAGGGCCCAGCGCCATGGGACACACTGGGAGCTGCCAAGGCAACTTCTAGGTCGGGGCCCTGGGCTCAAGTTCACCGCCATGCCTCCACATCAAAATGCCAACAGGCATGGCTCTCCCTACCCCCCCCCCCCCCCCCCCCTCTGCCCCCGGGCCAAAGGCCATATCAAAGAGGAGTGCAGGAAGCCCCTCGCCTCCTGCTGAGGCTGAGCCCTGGCAAGGTTTGAGGACTGCTTGGCATGCCTTCTCATCTGACAGACTTGTATATCGACATAATATATGTTTATCCATAGTGAGATAGTGGAGCTTGTAATGTGTGAGAGACTGACTACCTCTGCGGAGTGAACCATCTAGCCCAACTATCTCTGCCCAATCTCTCCCTGCCTATCCCGGAGGCTTCTGGGCATGGCACGATATCTGTCCCAGGAGTCCCCAATGTGGGTGAAAGCAGCTGCAGTGTAATCTTATGTGCTGTGGGATCAGACTGGGGGAGCGAGGTTTTCTAAGGGAGCCACAATGAAAGGGCCGCTGGAGCACCTGCAGAGCCCCGACCGGGATAATGAACACCTGAGCAGATTGGAGGCAACTCAATTAACGTCATTGACACTGGCAGTCAGGAGCGAAAGGCAGGTACGCAGCTTCTGTTGCCTCTTTGTTCCTGGACAAAGGGCTCCACCGACTTATTCATTGGAGAGTAGGCCAGCCTTTATGAAATGGAGGCCAAATAATGATTCATTGTTGAATTTAGATAGGGCCCTATTTGTTCATCTGATATCACACTCGATGTATATACTGGAAGCTTAGGTAACCAAAATTGAATAGAGGGAATGGACATTAAAGTGGAAGCAGATTTTTCAAACATACTAAAATCGTTTTTAGGGGAAAATGCTTTTGGACCTGAATATACAATTTGCCATGTCATCAAAGAGTAGATCCAACTAGTCACTGTCATACCACTTTACAATAGCCCTTTAATAGAGTTTCAAAATAATTACATTTGTGAACATCAGCTTTTGGTCTGTCAAAAAACATTAAATAATGTTTCCATCTGTAGCGAAATTTCTTTACCAAACAAATCAGCACAAACATATTTCTAGCTGAAACCCCTCTGCAGAGAATATCAATCCCGATTCCAAATTGCCAATTTAATCTGTGGCGTCTTCGTGTGTGATGTTTTTGTTTCAGGAAGAATCCTCAACAGGTTCTCTAAGGACATTGGACAACTGGACTCTCTGCTGCCCTGGACCTTTGTGGACTTTATCCAGGTGAGTCTCACCTCACCAGGTTTTGGCCCGCCACCGCCACTGCAGCATGGGGAGGCCATTTCATGCCTGGCTGGCCCTGCTTTGTGGTCCGGCTCCCCTAATCTGGAAACAATTACTGTAGGATTACCCGCCAGCGCGGCCCAGCGCCTGCACAGATTTAATAAAAGTGTCGGCACATAGGCCGAAGGGCGTGGCAACTTCAGTGTGGCACAACAGAGGCGCCGCCGTCAACACAGAATGTGTCGGGGGACTAGGCAAGTGATTGGGCAAGAGAAAGGTACCTCGGAGGAAATAATGGCTACAGAAGATGGGCCAGATGAGGGGACAGTGAGGGAGACCGCGTGTGTGTGTGTGGGGGGGGGGGGTCGGGAAGCAGACCACAGGGAGGATCTCCAGAGTGGTTTAGCGAGGTAGTGTGAGCAGCGGGCATGGGATGGGTGTGTGGAAGCCAAGCAGGGAGCGGGGGAGGTGGGTGGTGGGGGGGGGTGTTGCTCCGAGCAGGGACAGGTCAGGTGAAACAGATACGGAAGGGGACTTCTTCTCCTTCTCCTCCTGCTGCCCCTGTGCGGGATTATAAACTTGCTAGCCGTGGGCCACCCTGACGCACACCCAGGTTGGGTTACTAAACGCTCCCATGCCACTGCCACGATCATCTCCCTCCAAAAGCCTGCGGAGATGAGCCAACTCCTGCACCTAGCGCCACAAAAGGGGGGAATGTTCACCGCACAAATCGAGGAAGAGGAGCAGGCGTGGCTCCTTGGTGAGGGTCAAAGAATGGAACAAAGCTGCGCTGGAAATGAATCCCTCATCCACAATGCCTGAGTGATGTTTGTGGCAGATACCCATCTCGCCGGAGACAAAGGCCATCTTAAATGCTGAAAGCACAAAAGATCATACTCACAAAAGCTTTTTTGTCCGCCACAGTTCCCTCCCGTTTGGCTAATACAGTGTAGAATAGGCCGGGTAGAATGTTGCGGAACGCCTGTAGGTCCAACTCTAAACCGGCGAAAGCCGACTAGGTCATGACCACCGGTTTACACAAAACATGTTCAGTTGAGCATGAGCAGCACTGTAGGCCTACACTCCATCCAGCCTCTTGTCCTTCCCTGGTATACGCCGTCCTTCAGTGATGTTCTTGGAGCATATTAAGAAGGTCGTTAATCACCAGCGTCAAACAAACAGCCTTTATTCATTAATTTCCATTTGAAGTATTTGGGTTTTGTCGATTTGTGATGTGTGGGACTTGTGCTGGAGTTAAGCCGCTGATCATTTGTGCCAACTCTACCTATTTCAGTTCAGCTGTTGCCACGGTATTCTCTACGTGTCCGATAAGCACATTTGCCGCAATAGCAAAGAAAAGCTCATTGTGAGGGGGGCAAGGAGGCATCATTTTGGGACAAAGTGCTTTTGTTTGGTCTTCTTTCTGCTCTTGTTTGCAGGTGCCTTTCATGGAGCCCCTTTTAATGCTTTCAGGAAGGAAGATTTTCCCTCTTTTTTATCAAAGTATTAGCGGGACAGAGAAGCTGCTGATCCTGGCCATTGTTGCTCATTTGCGGAGGGACATTTCCCAACAGCCATTGTTTAAATGGTTGTCAGGGTGGAATAAAGTGAAACTTCATCAACAATGGCCTAACTGGTTTATCTCCCTGTGTGGAGAGAGGCCGCTTCTGTGCGGGGGATTTGCATCCGACCAGGGCCCTTTTCTAGTGGGAGTGAGCACTTCACAGCCCTCTGCACTCCCCTCTTTGCACACCCAACAAGGGGATTCCCCCAAGCTGGCAGAGCCACAGCCATATTTTTCTATCACTCTCATTTAGTAGCCATTTAGTATATTGAAAAAAGGAAAAAGAAAAAAAAAGAAGCGTCCTTTCTCTCCCTTCTTTATGTCGCGGGGACAAAGACAGAAATGTCAATTAAAAGCACCTCAGGCAGAGGGCCGGGTCGGCCTTTGTTCGGCCTTGACCTTTAAATCCCGGGTTGCCTCTGCTTTCACCGCGGGAGCAGGAGAGGGTGGGAAGACAATGAGGGGTGACTACGGGGGCTTTTCAACCAGGGAGCCCTTCTGAAGGCTCTTGACCAAGTCACACCGCTGACTGTGGGGTCCCGAAGCAAAACGCGTAGGCCTTCTCAGCCTGCCGCTTCAGTTCAGTTTATCAGCGTGGTTAGTATTAAATGGAGGCTACGTTTGGACTGAAGTGGAGGCATATTCAGCACCACACTTCACAGAGAGACACTTGCGGTGGTTCCTGTGGTAACACAATTATCTGCATCTCTCTAACTGTTTTGGAAGCGATTGTGTGACGTTGAAGAATTCCAATTAGTCAGAGAGTGACCTCTAATTTGACCCCGGCCGACCCAGGTTTCACTCGTGTTGGTGGGGTTACAACAAGCTACATCCATGTGGGCCCCACTAATGAATCATAGCAGTAAACTATACGGAGGTCTGGGGGAGGATTTGTGTGGGTGTTTGTCTAGCAACAACACTGAAGACACACACACACATAAGGGCAGAGATGGCTTTTGTTTAAAAACACTGGCGGGTGGATGGGTCTGCGAGACTGTATATTGTGGCACATTGTGTGTCGGGCCTCCTCTGTGGCTTTGTGGGATCTGAGAACTGCTGACGTAACGGTGAGCGCTGTGGGATGGGGTTTCAGTCGGCTTTCTCTGCTGCCTTCACCGGGCACCGAGGTGACAGGGGAGGCTAAGAATGTGTTGGCTCTTGGCACAGCACATACAGTGAAGAAAAGAAGTATTTGAACACCCTGCTATTTTGCTATTTCTCCCACTTAGAAATCATGGAGGGGTCTGAAATTTTCATCGTAGGTGCATGTCCACTGTGAGAGAGAGAAACTAAAAAGAAAAATCCAGAAATCACAATGCATGATTTTTTAACAATTTATTTGTGTGATACAGCTGCAAATAAGTATTTGAACACCTGTGTATCATCTAGAATTCTGACCCTGAAAGACCTGTTAGTCTGCCATTAGAAGTCCACCTGCACTCCATGTATCATCCTGAATCAGATGCACCTGTTTGAAGTCTTTAGCTGCATAAAGACACCTGTCCACCCCATACAATCAGTAAGACTTTAACTTGTAACATGGCGAAGACCAAAGAGCTGTCCAAAGACACCAGAGACAAAATTGTACACCTCCACAAGGCTGGAAAGGGCTACGGAGCAATTGCCAAGCAGCTTGGTGAAAAAAGGTCCACTGTTGGAGCTATCATTAGAAAATGGAAGAAGCTAAACATGACGGTCAATCTCAATCGGAGTGGAGCCCCATGCAAGATATCACCTCGTGGGGTCTCAATGATTCTAAGAAAGGTGAGGAATCAGCCCGGAACTACACGACAGGAGTTGGTCAATGACCTGAAAAGAGCTGGGACAACCGTTTCCAAGGTTACTGTAGGTAATACACTAAGACGTCATGATTTGAAATCATGCATGGCACGAAAGGTTCCCCTGCTTAAACCAGCACATGTCAAGGCCCGTCTTAAGTTTGCATATGACCATTTGGACGATACAGAGAAGTCATGGGAGAAAGTTTTGTGGTCAGATGAGACCAAAATAGAACCGTTTGGTCATAATTCCACTAAGCGTGTTTGGAGGAAGAAGAATGAAGAGTACAATCTGAAGAACACCATCCCTACTGTGAAGCATGGGGGTGGTAGCATCATGCTTTGGGGGTGTTTTTCTGCACATGGGACAGGACGAGTGCACTGCATTAAAGAGAGGATGACTGGGGCCGTGTATTGTGAGATTTTGGGGAACAACCTCCTTCCCTCAGTCAGAGCATTGAAGATGGGTCGTGGCTGGGTCTTCCAACACGACAACGACCCGAAGCACACAGCCAGGAAAACCAAGGAGTGGCTCCGTAAGAAGCATATCAAGGTTCTAGCATGGCCCAGCCAGTCTCCAGACCTGAACCCAATCGAAAATCTTTGGAGGGAGCTCAAACTCCGTGTTTCTCAGCGACAGCCCAGAAACCTGACTGATCTAGAGAAGATCTGTGTGGAGGAGTGGGCCAAGATCCCTCCTGCAGTGTGTGCAAACCTGGTGAAAAACTACAGGAAACGTTTGACCTCTGTAATAGCAAACAAAGGCTACTGTACCAAATATTAACATTCATTTGCTCAGGTGTTCAAATACTTATTTGCAGCTGTATCACACAAATAAATTGTTAAAAAATCATGTATTGTGATTTCTGGATTTTTCTTTTTAGTTTATCTCTCTCACAGTGGACATGCACCTACGATGAAAATTTCAGACCCCTTCATGACTTCTAAGTGGGAGAAATAGCAAAATAGCAAGGTGTTCAAATACTTGTTTTCTTCACTGTACCAGGTTAGGATATGGAGATGGAGCACTATGGAAATATAGCTGCGCCATAAATCCCCATCGAACACTGTCACTTGTCGGGCGCCATTGTGTTTGTGCACAAGTGAAAAAAAACAAGAGTGACCCAGACAAGAGGGAAAGGCCCAGTGATGAACTCAATTACTTTTAATGTTTTGAAAGACGGACACGAATCGAAATATACCATTTTCCAACATAAACAATTCATATTTGGATTTTCTATTATTGCTTAAATGTCTTTATGTTCATTAACAAGTTGCACATAGTGAGGAGCTGTTTTGGGCTTTGTGTGAACGTCCCTGTGTGGTGTTGTCCCGTAGGCTGCACTGAGCGGCCACCACTATCTGTATGTGTGGTCTGTGTGGTCTGGCACCTCCTCTGACTCAGCCACACTGGGCCACTGCTGCTACCATAGGAGCCTGGGAACTCTTTCTCTCTCTTACACACACACCCACACCCACCAGCACACACACACACGTACACACACACACACACACACACACCACTGCTAGTCATGATAATGTAGACCAATATTATGTCAGCAGAGTAAACCAGTAAAGTGTTTTGCTTCTGTTGGTCATAGTTTCATTTCTGTAATTGTGTTTTGGCTGACTGTAAAAAAGAACAGAACTCGGAGAGAGGGCTGATTGTCAGCCTGGATGTGAGGGCATGCAGAGTCTTGGGCAGCTGCTGTTTGGTAGATACTAGTGATTTATAGGAGAGAGAGAGAGAGAAAAAGCGCCAGGGAGAGAGTGCATTTCAAAGCCTTTCTCTTATTTCCAAAATGGGGGGTGGAAATCAGCAGCTTGACTGAGCCCAAATAAGTGACTTCTCTTACCTTTTCACTGCACACAAAGGCCTAATCCTGGGACTACTTGAGCCACCAATGTAGACAGCCAGCGAGACCACCACAGTATGTGTCAGACCCTCCTCACCGCACACAAAACACATTGACTGCAGCTTTATGAAGTGAAAATGGCTCAGAGAGGGGCACTGTGAAGGAGGTGTCCACAGTCATTTCTCCCAGAGAAAGGCCACAGCATCTGGGCATTTAGAGGTAAACCAAAGGCCAGAGGCCCTGCAGAATGGACCGGGTCACTCTTGTTGTCTCAGTGCCCCGAGTGGAACTGCCTGCTTTTGTTTCAGTACCACTGACCCCTGCATGGCATTGTGCCTCTCTGTCACAGAACGTGTGGAAGGGTAAAAATTCCAGCAGTGACAGCAAGGATTTTCCTTTGGAGGAATTTTTCTTTAGCCCCCGCATTTTTTTTTCTCACAGCGGCAGTCTCTCTCTCTCTCTCTCTCTCTCTCTCTCTCTCTCTCTCTCTCTCTCTCTCTCTCTCTCTCTCTCTCTCTCTCTCTCTCTCTCTCTCTCTCTCTCTCTTTCTCTCTCCCTCTCTTTCTCTCTCTCTCTTTCTCAGCACACTGTCACTATATAAAGGGAGGATGAAAAAGCAGTTGTAAAGAAACGGACTGATTCCTTGTATCCACAGGGATGTTTAATTATGGGGAAGTGTTTATGTTCCACTGTGGAACAACAGTTGCTATCAGCGCCCAGCACAAATATAGCAATTAACTTCAATTTTCTGAATTTATTTGTACATCAAAGACCCGATGGTATCGTTTAGAAAATGCAGCCATTACGGTCAGCAGTGATGTGAATGGTCTTTGGGCACGGTTAGTATGCCTGAATGGCTGAATCGCATGTCGGCACCAGCTTTCTTTTCCTTGTTAAAGACCCATTAGAGGTAATGCTTTATTTAAACTGTTTGTATACAAAAGCTTTTTATCCACTTTTATGTACAGTGGGGCTATTGCTGGGGGAGTTGCCTGTTGTTGTGCGAGGGCCTCTGTGATGCCGTTATGACTGGGGTGGGGGGCCTAGGTGGCAGGGGGTGTAGGTCACTACTTATCGGGCGGATCTGTGTGTAGTGTGGGTGGGGGCAGCCGGTGTGCTCCGATGCTGACGTGATAAGGGGCAGACTAGGGCATGTGGATGACATCAAACAGGGCCTTGGCGACAGTGGGCCCCGGGGATCAGGAGCGGCAGGCTGCTATCTCTCTGGTTCCTGTTCCCGTCCGCCTCAGATGACCCTTCACTCTCAGACAGTCTGTTTGGCCCGGAGCTGCACACTCTTAACAGGACACACACACACACACACACACACACACAAAGGAGGCAGTCCGAAGACAACTCCGCCAACCACCGTGGCACAATAGACTTCTGTTGCAAAGGCTAAAAGTCAGGCCAACAGTAAAGTCCGCTCAGTGACTTATCAAGTGTTTGAGGGAAAGAAAAAAACAACTGTGTTTGTTTAAACAGGTCACAACAGTTGTCGCGGCCCCCGGAGAGAGCGTGGGTAGCATGTCAGAGGGTAATAGCCCGCGTTCCCCCATCTCACTTTGCAGTCCGGTGGGCTTCCATCAAGGCCCAGATTGAAACTTATGTACTGTGAAATTCTCGGGATCAGTTGTGCTCAGTAGCTTCCCCTCGCTGCTTGATTGTGTGTGCTCCAGCGCGGCAATGGTGAGACTGGTAATACCCTCTTATCTCCACTGTAAACGGAATTGAGTGGCTTTTCAACCCCCCCCCCAAAAAATTAAAGCGACAGTGAAAGTGATCATGCTGAAACGTGCGCCTAAGCTGCTGATAACATCCGTAATTAAGGTGCTAAATTAAATGTTTATCTCTGGAGGGGCTAGTTGGAGACCATTGAAGGTAACACAGGGATCCTAATCTCGGCCCTCTTAGGAGTCCTCTTTTTAGTTTGTCTCTAATTTCAAGGTAGCGGCTTTCCATATATTTTTTTTTATTTCTCATCAGTTGAATATGAAGTAGGCAGCATTGTCTGATCATTTTAGGAGTCTCATGCAGAATGATCAAACTCCGTCCCACCCGGAAGTTATTACAAGTTAATTGGACGTTGTCTTTGGACGTGATCTGCAGCCGCGGCGGTATGTGCCTACTCATTCCCATGTCATCGCGCGTCTTTATACCAAACAATAATGGACACCTCAACAAAAGGAACGTTTGGCTGGGATCATAAAAAGTGCACCCTAACCGACCTAAGTCGTCACAAAAGGCTCCAGTGTGGCCCTCCTGGTCAGTCCACAGGTGTGACCGTGTGTCAGTTCAGTGTCACCACCGGTCCCCTCTCTCTCTCAGGCATCACATTGCACGGGGGCCCCGGGCGGCTCCAGCCGGCTCAGGTAGCCCACTAACAAGAGTGACGAGTCACGGCGCGCTGTTGACTGCTCCGTGTGGTCTGGACCGCGCCGCCTTTTCACACCAGCCGTGTGGTTCCCACAGCCCCGTGCCAGTCACTGTGGCCAGGCCTCCGCTGGCGGGCTGCTCTGCCAGGCCTGGCTCGGGGCCGGAGGTGGTGACGGGGAGGCTCCTGGGAGGCTGCGACACAGCCAGGGGCCAATTCACACCTGCCATGACGTGAGAAGGGATCGCTGCGGCGGTGTGTGTGTGTATGTGTGTCTCTGTTCCACAGGCCGCCGTCATCCAGCGGTGTTCCCACACGGCAAACAGCGTACGAGGGCTTTCACGTCCACAATGAAGAGCAGGCCTCTAAGCCTCCGTGGTAGGCCACGCTGCAGCACACGGGCCATTATAGGGCTGCTGTTTGGATTCATCCACCTCTTTGTGTGTGTGTGTGTGTGTGTGTGTGTGTGTGTGTCTCTCTCTCTCTCTCTCTCTCTCTCTCTCTCTCTCTCTCTCTCTCTCTCTCTCTCTCTCTCTCTCTCTCTCTCTCTCTCTCTCTCTCTCTCTCTCTCTCTCTCTCTCTCTCTCTCTCTCTCTCTCTCTCTCTCTCTCTCTCTCTCTCTCCTCGCTCTCTCTCTCTCTCTCTCTCTCTCTCTCTCTCTCTCTCTCTCTCTCTCTCTCTCTCTCTCTCTCTCTCTCTCTCTCTCTCTCTCTCTCTCTCTCTCTCTCTCTCTCTCTCTCCGCTTGCCCAGGTGTTCCTACAGATGCTGGGGGTGATTGCCGTAGCCGCCGTCGCCATCCCCTGGATCCTCCTGCCCGTCCTCCCTCTGCTGGCGGCCTTCTTGTTCCTGCGCCGCTACTTCTTGCAGACGTCGCGAGACATCAAGCGCCTGGAGGCCACCAGTAAGAGCTCCGCGTCCCTTTTTTCCTCGCGGGGGGGAAACAAAAGGCAGAGTGCGGGAATGCTAATGGACCATTGAGAAAGGGCTCGGGTTTATTAGCATAAAGGCTAAAGGTGGCTCTGGCCCTATGGCCCGCCCACACACAGTTTCCTCAGGAGCCGGGAGTTCACGGCATTACGTACAATAGGAGAAATGGCATGAGGGCATGACTAGGCTAAAACAGGTCCTGGTTCAGCCTGCTTATTCTGGGCTGATAGCCCAAACGCATAGTGAAGGACAGGTCTCATGGTCTCGGAGAACAAAAGTACTATTTAGGAGCTCCAAGGAAACATTGCGGCTTTGTCTCTGACTCTTTCTCTGTTTTTATAAACCCTGCACACCCTGACAAAAGAACTCAATATCGGCCGTTTGTGTGAATAGATTGTGCGTGGTTCCAGGGGCACATTTAAAGCTTGCAAGGCGTTCTTTATTGAGAAGTATCGGAGAAAGGCTCTGGTAATACGGGACTGACCCCCATTATAGCTATCATAATAAAAAAATGCAAAAATATATGTTGAGCTGAACTCAGACCGGATGTGCAATCTTTACCATGTTAAAGAATTTCCCCTCATGACGTCTGTGTGTGTGTGTGTGTGTGTGTGTGTGTGTGTTGTGTGTGTGTGTGTGTGTGTGTGTGTGTGTGTGTGTTTCTTTTCCCCCGCAGCTCGGAGTCCTGTCTTCTCGCATCTGTCATCCTCTCTCCAAGGCCTGTGGACCATCCGAGCCTTCAAAGCCCAGCAGACGTTCCAGCAAATGTTCGACGACCATCAAGACCTGCACTCATGTCAGAACTGACCTTTAACACTACATAGATCAACCTTGACCTAGTTCCAAAGTGAAAATCTACTGGTCGGATAAAGAAATAAAATACTGTCACGATAACAATTCTATTCAGAGCTACTGAAATAACTCTATATGGTTGGCCTCTGTCTGTGACAGCGGCCTGGTTCCTGTTCCTGACCACCTCTCGCTGGTTCGCTGTGCGTCTCGATGGGATCTGCTCCATCTTCATCACCATCACTGCTTTTGGCTGCCTTTTCCTCAGGCATGGTACTGTAAGGGCCCGGGGGCTATCACAACAAACTACAAATGACCTTCCCCAAACATCTAGAATGAGAACTGATTGTCTCTCATTGTCTCTCCTGTTGTGTCAGACGTGGAGGCCGGCGCTGTGGGCCTGGCTCTGTCCTACGCTGTGACCCTCATCGGGATGTTCCAGTGGGGGGTCAGGCAAAGTGCCGAAGTGGAGAACATGGTAAACTACAGAACCGTGCCATTGTGTGTACATGGACAGCGCTAGATGATGGGAGGTGTTAGGACTGAATGTTGTCATCCAAACGTTTGTCCTGTCCCGTTGTGCGTGGCGTTCTCCCCCCCACGGAAATTCTGATGTGTAGAGCCATAGTAACAGTCCCATGTTGCCCCGCGTGAAATTCAGATGGTCTCTTAGATTGATAGTTTATTGTAGTCTTTGTTTAAATCCATACGGCATAATGGCGCCTAAAGGCCGTACACATTCAGAGGAAGTATTTTGAATCCGAACTTCATTGGGTTTCATTCCGTCCCCTTCTCAGATGATCTCCGTGGAGAGAGTGGTGGAGTACACGGAGCTGGAGAGGGAGGCCCCGTGGGAGACGGACCGACGGCCCCCGCCCGAGTGGCCGGAGCACGGCCTGATCATCTTCGACCGGGTCAACTTCTCCTACCGAGCGGGCGGCCCGCCGGTCCTCAGCGACATGGCCGCCACCTTCAGAGCCAAGGAGAAGGTTTGCACCCTGTACCACCGTATGCCTCGCCGAAGCCGTCGTAGCCCGACGTGCACCACCCCCTTGGGTTTTGATAGGCAGCCTGGCTTGTAGGCGAGGTGCCGTCACCTCTCTGTGTGTCATTCTTTTTTTCCAAATCAATTATTAAAAAGGGAGACACCACACATTGTGTTGCTGAATCTGGCGGAATATACCATTTGCGATTCATGGAATACATATCATGTAATTAAGACCGCTCAAGTGGATCCATTTGTTCACAATTTGCATTCTGAGTTAGCTGACTGGGACAACTGTTTATTCACTATACGAGGGCGAGAGAGAAAGGAAGAGAGAGAGAAGAGGCGGAAGAATAGCGTAGAGGAGAGGAGAGAGAGAGAGAGAGAGAGCGAGAGCCTGCCGTGGAGGTAGGCAGGCGGAGGGAGATGGTCGAGGCTGATTGAGAGTGTGTTTAATGCAGGGGGTGTATTTTTGCATGGCCACGGTTGGCCAGGGCGGCTGATTTCACAATGGATGGGTTGATAAGTGGAGAGGCCCGCGCTCGTGACAGCCCATGGGAGGGATCTTCAGCGCGCACGCGCGGGGGGGGGGGGGGGGGGAGGGACTGCCTCCGACAGTCCCCCTGTGACAGCCTCGTACCGGGGGAAACTTTCATCTGGCAGAACGCTCCCCACTCCACGTCGCACCATCAACACGGATAAACGTACACACACACACACACACACAAACACACACAAATACACACACACAGCCACACCTGAGGGTCAGTGAGAAGTGGCTCTGGGATAAACACACATCCCCGTGGATTTTAACAAGAGGGTAGAGGGTTGATTGTCAAAAGCCATTCTTGTTCTTTCAATATGTGTAGAGAAATAGTAACAGTCCCATGTGGCCCCACGTGGAAATTCAGATGATCTCTTATATAGATAGTTTATTGTGGTCTTTGTTTAAATCCAATAAGGCAAAATGTGCTGTTCAGCTTTGTCCAATCTCGTCTTTGGTGATTTGATTGTGAGCGCATATAGAAATGGAGAATACGATTGATCCATGTCGAACAAGTCTGATAGTGCTTTAAGACACGGTATGAACGGAATACATTATGATAGCATCTACTTCTGTCGTGTAAACCTTAGAGGTAGGCCGCTGTTTTAATGTCACGCGGCTGGCGCGCTGCCTTGTTAATGGCTAATGCCTTGATAAGCGACAGAGACACACAGATGTAGCAAGGGATCGAGAGTCAAGGGAAGGAGATATGAGAGGAGAGGAAAAAACGAAGGATGTGGGAGTGGGCGGGCGGTAGATAATGCGAGCTGATGAGATCGGCCATTTCAGAAAACATTAGGCATTCAAATCCTTTGATGAAGTCAGACTCTTCTGGGTTTTTTTTTTTGGATCCTCAGTGAATGTCGCCGTTTCACAGAGAAGGCCTTGATCACGATGTGCCGATTTTGACTGCGTGGACTGCGGAGAGTGTTTTTCTTTCACTGAAGAAAAAGTTGGAAAACAATTCAAGAAAAAACCCTAACAAGAAACACTTGCTTTCGTCCATCTGTAGGTGGGCATTGTGGGCCGCACTGGGGCGGGGAAAAGCTCCCTCATCTCTGCCCTGTTTCGGCTGTCCGAGCCAGAGGGCAGGATCTCCATCGATGGCGTGCTGACATCTGAGATTGGCCTTCACACCCTGCGCCAGAAAATGTCCATAATCCCTCAGGTACCTACCTTGATCCTCTTATTTCTATTAAATGTCCTGCCTAGCTACTTTTATAACGGCAGTCCATATGCACAGTCACTATAGGCTTGGACGCTGGAAGAATACCTAAACCTGCTTAGCGTAATTAAATCCCCAGGAGAATCGAAAAACAAATCTGGGAGTTTGTTACTACGGGCGCGATGCAGTCGCTGCGTTACGACCACTTGTCCGCCTCATGTTTGTGCAAGTTTCTCACTGGGAAGTTAAATAGGATGTTTTGTTTAGGCCCGCCACTCCCCAGTCGGGGGGGGGGGGGACAGGACAGACAGTCAGTCACAGACTGAACATCGGCAACCCCTACCCTCCGTCCTTGGCCTGCCTCTTAACACTCGCCTGTCCCTTTTGAAAAGCCACAGGTGACTGAGGAGACTCACAGTTGTCACTGGGGAAACGTCTGAGCGGGGAGACAAGCGGATGCCTTCAGACAGTTTCAACTTGTATTTCCGCTCGTTGAAAGTGATACGGCATTAGGAAAATGCCAGCCAGCGGGGTGAGTGTCAGCGGAGGAGAGGGGAGGGGAGAGAGGACTCCCACGGCCTGTGCCGTGAAGAGAGCAGCTCTCCGTCACTGACAGAGGATTAGCCCTCTACCCCCCCAAACATGGGAAAGCTGCTTAGGAGAATTCTCGCTCCCCCATCCCTACAGTCAAGGTCTCCCAATATGCCCTAATTGCGAGCGTTTACAGGTTGCAGCCAAGATGCCCTGAAACAGGTTCATTAATACTGTTTACGATGTGTCTGACAGGTGTCTGGCATCGCTGAGATAAAGTTTCCCCACTGAACAAAACTGTCTGGTTGAGGTGTGTGACGCTCTGTTGTTGTACCGCTCATTCTATTGGGGGTAGAGAGGGGGTAACTGCAAAGAGATAATTCTAACTTTTAATCTCGTAATAGAGATGATAAATAGGGGATCAAGGGTTTCGTTTCACCGTACTGTAGGCAGTGATATATCCTCTTGAAACTGTAAAACTTGAAATATGTCCCGAATAATTCATATAACCAGTATTGCCAAGGACAGATTTTTTTCTTTGCCCTTTTTCAGAACCACTCGATAGAAAAGGAAGAGGTCTCCATTGCACTTACAAATGTACTTTTGAAAACCATATTTTATCTTCCCCAGCTATATCTCAGCGTTGAAGGGATATTCACTCTGCCTTTCAAATGGAAAATACCTCGATGCGAGATGCTTGTTGCTTTACCCTGCGAATATGGAATCTTTAGATTCTGCTATGTATGCTATGTGTGCCAGAGAGAAGTTTTCATTATTCTCCACCTTTTCTCAGATTTGATTATGATAAACTTTTATTAGCGTGTGACATAAAAAAATAATCCATTTCAAGTTCTATTGAAACCTGAGGAATTGTCGATATAAAATGAATTCTGTGGCAAACAGAAGGCTCAGAATTGCTGGAGCACATAATCGGTCTTTAGAAACCCGTGTCTGAAAGACAGTTTTTCCAACATAACACTGAATCCTCAATTAAAGTGTGTCACAAAACTAGTTTGAATTGGGACCACAGCTGGCATGATGACAAGGCTGCCTTTTGGTGTTTTGGGAGGACAGCTTAGTAAAGGTAGAGAGGTGGAACATTTCTTTAGGCCACAGAGAATAGGATGAACTCCTCAAAGCGTCAAACTCACTGCTCTGTTTACATAAACGCCTTTCAGAATTTAACAGTTGCTCCCGGGTTCAGGGCTAACAGTGCAGTCTGTTGAGGCTTGTGGGTGTGTATTTGTGTGGTGCAGTTGTCGTGCCAGAACCCGCCCCCCCTCGCATGTGTTGTACCTTCCCTCCGTATTTAAAGTGCTCTCTTATGGCCTTGGCTTGGAGCCTGTGACCCGCATGCCAGCGACCAACAGGCCAGGGGCGTTGCCAGTCCATTATTTGACCAGTATTTTTCACATGCACACAGGCCCTGTTTTGGAGCATCTAAAGAGCAACGTACAGTATATCCTGGCTGCCCAGTCACCGTGTACTTTACTCTTGTCCCTACTAACCTAATCTCCCGGTTGCCAGGTGAACACTCGTATCTTATTCATATCTAATCTCACGGGTCAGGTTAGTTTCTGGAGTGAGTGTGATTGATAGCGTTTCCGTAACTGCGTTTTGTATTGTGACAGTGACTTCCTGCCCTCCTTTTATCTCCGTGTTCTCCGAGCCTCGTTCACGCTCGTTAATGTTCTTTTAAATGGTCATTAGGCCCATCGCCGTGCCATAAAATGAATTGTTTATCGCCGAAGAAAGCCAGCACTGTTTACACGTTCATAAAACAATGAGGAAACTCTGCCCTGAACACGCTACCTACCCTTTATATTGTTCCGTGAATGGGAACAGCGTTTTTTTTTGGTTTATGACCAGCGAGAAAAGTCCGTAAGTGTCGTGCAAATCACTTCAGCCCCGGAGCAGGGTTTTTAAGTAAATACCTGGAGGGAGCTGACATGAGGATCCTTAACTGTGCCTCTGTTTGCCAGGCCGACAGCAAACAGAAGGGCATGCTGGAACAGAGCCTTCAGAGCGCCGGGCTGCTCCCACTGCACCGTAATAAAGGGCTTTATTTACCCTCTTAAAGATGGTGGTGGGGCTGAACCTTGATACAGGTGTGTGTGTGTGTGTGTGTGTGTGTGTGTGTGTGTGTGTGTGTGTGTGTGTGTGTGTGTGTGTGTGTGTGTGTGGTTCACCATAAACACACACACACACAGCCACCAGAGACTGGGAGCGGCCTCAGATAGCTTGGAGAATGGCAGGCAACTGTTTTTGATGATTCAAGCCGGTGACTTCTGGTTATTGAAGTTATTTAAAGGTGCGAGTTAGGCTCAGAACTGAGTTTGGATAGACAAACACGGTGTCGGTAGAAACACGATAATGTGTAACAGGTTGTGTTACACACACTATATTCGCACTACAACAACGTAACATTTTTTTCCTACCTCAAACCATAGCACAAGCTGCGCTTTTCCTCAGTAAAAAGATCAACGTAGGGAGCATAGTGTGCCTGTGTATTGAATAGGGCCCGCTGAGTGTGGCGTAGCGGCCCCCTTTGTGAGCATCCCTTCCTCGCCCATAGAGGCTGTCTTAACCTTTTTAGACGTCTTCCCCCTGGTCATTGTCTTAACTGGCCATGGCCTTCTCTTTCTATATCCATCCATCCGGCAGGACCCGGTTCTCTTCACGGGCACCATGAGGAAGAATCTGGACCCTTTCAGCCAGCACACAGACGAAGAGCTGTGGAATGCACTCCAAGAGGTACTCCAGCGTGGTGGTGGCTCTGAATGATTCTGCCTCTGCCGGCCCAGGGGGGATCCCTCTGTCCCGCCACACAATGCAGCCATTCAGCCTCCCTGCTCGCCACAAGTCATGGGGGGAAATCCCATTAGGGCCATGGGGCCCAGCTCAATGTGCGGCTTGTAACTGGGGGATCCATTGAAAGTGCTGGGGGAGCTGTGTGCTGGCCAGTGAGGCTGAGCGGGGGCCGAAGGCTCTCCCCACAGTGCATGGGCTCCAGCTCCCCGGTCCCACTCCTCAATGGATTTGGTGGCCTGGATTAAAGCTCCAGGCTGGCCACCAGGGAGCAGTGGCCAAGGTCAACCACGGTCCTGGCCCTGCATTGTCCCAGCCGTTTAATGGCTGTGTTTGGATGGCTCTTTAAAGATGTCCCCACAGGAGGCCTTTGTGCAGGGCTAATGAAGGGCCCCGGGCTCTGCCCTCCTTCTCCACAGGTGCAGCTGGGGGCCGCCGTGGAGGAGCTGCCCAATAAGCTGGAGACGATGCTGGCCGAGGCGGGCTCCAACTTCAGTGTGGGCCAGAGGCAGTTGGTGTGTCTGGCCCGGGCCATCCTGCGACAGAACCGCATCCTGATCATTGACGAGGCCACGGCCAACGTGGACCCCAGGTCAGAGCACACCTCCAGTACCCACTTTCAAGAGGGGTTTAACCTGTTCCAAATGTGTGCTGCCACCATGAACAAATTATGGTTAGAACTGGCCAGTAACAGTTTGAATCAACTGCATGGCAGTAAGAGGTGCATAATAATAGGCAGGCCAAACCCGTTTAAATCTTTTTTAAATCAAGCGATTAACCAGCCAAATCTTTCGATTTTTTCATTAAATAGTATGAGTTTATTATTGAAAAACATATCAATAAATTGTCACTGTCTTAAAGTGTCAGTTCTATTGTCGCAAAAAAGGTTGTTAAAGTTGAAGTTTTTACTTCTGTTAAACCAGTAACTGTCGTCTGGAAGCACATCATACGACCCACTTTGACATTAGTGTACTTTTTATATCGTGATAAACATGATGTATATTTTGCAATAGATACCTAGTAAAGTTCATTGCCGTTCATTTTTTTATGATTGTTTACCTGGTAAAGTTTGCTGCCGTTCATTTTATTATAATAGTTTAAGGGTACAATATTGACAATATATTCAATAAGGTTCCAAAAAATCTAAAGCTTGGAAAAAGCTGAAGAAAAAATGGTGCCAGATTATTGCTGCAGCGTGTGCACACGCAGATAACATGCAGGGAAGCTTCTCACAACTCGGACGATGATCTATTTTGTTGCCTAGGATCGACT
The DNA here is from genome assembly GCA_026901105.3 of Galaxias olidus. NCBI lineage: Eukaryota > Metazoa > Chordata > Actinopteri > Galaxiiformes > Galaxiidae > Galaxias > Galaxias olidus. Next base: position 176,933 of record JAPMUY010004627.1, read on the forward strand.
TCTCCGACCCTTTGATAAAATGTCATTGAAGTCCAGTTAGAGTTTAAAGGCCCAGAATGATGGTTATAATTCAAAGTTTGATCAACAAATATGAGGGGAATAGGTTGGCAATTTATCTTGGAACGTGAGGAACTCTGCCCTTTTCTGTGCCTGTTTTACTATAAAATAGAAAGATTCTGACTGAGTCTGCCATTGACCGCCCCGCGGTGTTGAGTTTTATAATGACGATGTTCTAAACAGTAGATGTATGGAAAGATTTAACTGTCATGGGTAAACGCAATTCCTTGACCACTGTGTTTTAGAGTTCCCATTGTGTCTACATCACACTGATTAGGTTTGCCCTGCCTTTTTATTATTGATATTATTATTGATATTTAGAGCCAAATTAATTAATCAGCAAACCATTTCACCACCAGCTACATCATCAGATAGAGTTAACGCTCCGGTACAGTTTGTCATTGTCATGTCACACTGAAATCCTCAACGGTGAGTGTCTAGAGCTACAGCTGCACATACTTGCCTGTGGAGAATGTAAGTGTGTGTGTGCTATGTCGATTCAACTCCCTGCCCAGGGCTTTGAAGGAATAGAGTGTTTTTGTTCTTCCAAGTGATTGTGCTCTCTGGCTCTTCTAGAACGGACGGCCTCATCCAGCAGACCATCAGGGAAAAGTTCAGAGAGTGCACCGTCCTCACCATTGCCCATCGACTCAACACCATCATCGACTGCGACAGGATCATGGTAAGGAGGGGCCAATGGTCAAGGCCGGACATCACTAAGATTCTTCTGTCTTGAACGGTTGGGACTACAAATCCCATATCTTTCGTTGCACGGGTAGCTCAGGAGAACGGATATGTTTTATTTGATTTGATAGAGCATGAAAAGCCCTTTGAGTGGGTTGTCCAGTGGAAGTGACTTATTGTATGTTTCCCTGAAAATACTGTTGGATATCAATTTGCAGCTGAATGAAGCTCATGTTCAGATTGGAGAGGCAGCCCTCTTTAGTGACAAAGACACAGCCTACATTCTCTCAACCGTTCTCACTTCCTGTTTTGTCCGTGTGCCAGCCAGGCATTTCTCCCCGTCTCAGTGCCCACTCTCGGGCAGAGAGATGGCCGCTCAGGCCAGCCCGTGCCCCCCTTCCACTTGATCTTTGGCCTCTCGCAGGCACTGCCTGCAGAGGTGCCAATTAGTGCTATTTGCGGCGGCATTTGTTAGCGGTCCGTGCGGACCGGGCATGAGCTGGTGCCCTATGCTGGCCATTGAGAAGGATGAGGAGAAAAGCCAAATGTCCCGCAGCAGGGACTCTTCCACACCTGTGCTTGTGTCAAATGCCCCCAGATTGTCATGCTGTTCAGTTCGAGCCAACCTGGGACCTACCTGAAGTAGCTTCCTTTAAATTATAAAAGTGAAATCATTTTTCTCTTTCCTGCTGTAGCAACTCTGTGACCCGGAGACTGCGCTCCCGAACCGCTTTACTATACAGTCCGGCTCTTCACATTAAGTTGTATATTTGTAGTAATTATAAAGTATTAATAAATATGCTATTACCTGAAAATGTACAGAATTTTGCAGAACAATATGTCCTGTCTGGACATAGGAAGTGGTGTGGGTCTTAATATGGCTAATATGATGTGAGATCTCTCTTTGTCTATGATTCCAGGTCTTTATGTTCTATGAATAGGCCCTCTCCTTTGTGTGGTTTATGTGCCATGTGATGACAGAGAAATTATGGTAATTTTCCTCAGTGTGCAGAAGGCGTTATTGTTGGCTTTGACATGAGGACCACCCTTGTGCCAGGCTAAGTGCATGGCTAAGTGACTGATCCTCTGTCTGTCACTGTCAGCGCACACTTTCACACTGCTACCGGGCCCTGTGTGTTCATTGTCCAGGGCCCCGTGGAGCAGATACACGCCCTGGTGTTTGTTGTTGACGTGAGTCATCTGAAATGGATGGTTCCGAGCAGCTGAGAACTACCATTTCCCGCTCACTTTGCTTTGTCTGTGTGCACCACTCAGCAACAGTAAAACAGCTGAAAGGGTGCTTTTTAAGCGGTAAAGTATACAGCCTGTGGTCCACACGATCAGCCGCATGTGCATGTGTGTTTTCATTCGCTTTGTGTGTTGGTGATTGCAGGTTCTGGATGCGGGCAGGATCCAGCAGTATGACGAGCCCTACGCTCTTCTCCAGAACCAGTACGGGCCATTCTTCCACATGGTCCAGCAGACAGGCAAGGATGAGGCTGCCGCCCTGCTCAATACAGCCAAACAGGTGACTCAACACACACCTATCCTTAGTGTCATTTAGGCCCCTATGGTATGGTCACTAATCACGGGTCCACCCTGCCACACTAATGCTCACCTCCTCAAATGACACAGTCAACCCACAGTGGATGCTGTGCATAACCCTGACAAGGCAAAATGCCTTTCTATCAATTGGATTTGAAGTGCCTTATTGCGGCGGGCGATACACTCGTGCCGTGCCACCCCTTTCATTTAATTTGAGAAATTGCCCCTTTGTAGTTTGACATGTTCCAATGTCATCCAAAGGAGGCCATCCATATCATCTATTTCCCAAAATGTGATTCTCTGATTATTTTAGAGATGATTCCAGAAAAGCAGCTTTCTTTTTGCGCTACATCTGTGTAGAAATATTGGTTTTAAGTTCATCTCGATTTGGGATAAACTTTCTATGGGGATTACTGTAATAGAGAACGTCCATATTTTTTCCCTCCTGTGAAATTCATTTGTGATGTATTTCCCCTTCAGACACTGGCCAGATAAGGGGCTGGGTATTCATCGTTCAATTCCATTTCTATGTGCATCTGTCTGGGAACTCAGATACGATATTGCAACTTCAAACAGGTCTTTGTGAAATAAGAAAAAGTCGGCATCATTTCGTTTTCTCTCTGTCACTGCTACAAATTTATCAGCCTGACTGTATCTTTACAGGCGGGGAGTGAAACGGGTAAAATGGTGATTTCAAAGCCCCAGCACACTGTGGTATTATTGGGTGTCGTCTTACCCAGCACACTGGCGGATTGGTTAGGACATTGTTCAGGCCCTTATACGTCTCCTTTCTTCATCGTAGGATGCTCTCCTCAGATCAGATTACCCCAACTCCCATAACTGTCTAGCACCACTTATTAAATACTGAGACGTTCGGCAAGACCAGTGTGAAGTTTCTATGCTTGTCAGTCAAGGTTTAAATTCATGAAATAATCTGATACCAACCTCTCACTCCTTTGTCAGAGCTGAATGGAAAATCCCAGAGTTGACAGTGTAGCGGCTGTTGTGCTGGAATGTTTTCACCTTCCCACCTGCACGTATGGATTTTTTTTGTCACTAAAATACGTGGATTCTCATGGCCTCTCCGTGTCGTGGTTAAACAAGCATTCTCTGACCCATTTGTAGGAAAAAAATACAGTGATGTCTGATTCATTTATTCTTTTGAGTGCTCGAAATAGGTTAGACCTGTTTTGTATCCGCGACACAAGGGATGCCAAAAGCATAACACAGGCTTGATTCCACTGAGCTGCAGCGAACGTCTTCCTGTAGATTATTTCCGTGATTATCTTCCTTGCATTTCCCCCTGATTTTTTACAGTTTCGGAACCAAATAAGCCACTTTTACATGCTCCAGCGGTGACAAATCCCCGAGCTCATCGCTCCGGATTGATCACAAATCAGACCTTGACAGATTTCACCTGAGATTGCCCTTTCGCGTGTGTTAATCTGCGACACTGCTGTCCCGGTACCCTTCTAGGTTTACATGAACAGAAGCCGTCCTAATCTGACGGAATGTACGGCAGACGAAAGCAACAGCGAAGAGAGCTGTGTCATCTACGAAACATCTCTTTGACCAGCCCAGAATGCACCGCTGTGATCCAGCATGTATACTGTGCAATACTAGCCAGCACTGGCCCCGAGCCACCAACATCCCAGGTGACAAAATGTGATAATAAAAGTTATTCCTGTTAGACTCTGTGTGGACCTGTATCAGTATGTGCCAAAAGTGATTGGCACAGCCCTTTGATCATCAACCAAGCAGCAAACGGTTTGTGCCTTTATTGTAGCAAACACGGGTTTTCATTCCATTCTGTGATGTGTATATGATGTTCTGGCATCTTCGCCAGAGAAAGCTGTGAAGCGTCCTGCAGGATGCTTGACGCTTAGTATGTTCTTGAATGTGTTTATCCATTATTGCAGGCTAAGTATGTTTCTTATCCAGCATGAGTTGTTCAGGTTAAGAAAACAGTGTTATCTTGGCACTGCGAGTGTATTTGAAACCAAGTGTTAACTGACACAATATTTAAGAGGGGCCAGAAAGGAGACACTTGGTTTTCAATAATCACTGTACCTTAATCAGAATAACGACCCTTTGATAATTGTTCATTGATTGTCTTAAGACCTGACAGGTTTTCTTGCACTTGAGTAAGTAGTAAAGGTATCAAAACACTGAAAAAGGTACAATCCTTGTCAATGGATTGGTACACAGTAGTAGTGGGTAAGATTAGTTGACTACTGTCACAGGGTGAGATATGGGTCAGTAAGGGAACAAGAAAATTCTCAGTATTGTTATTATTTTTGAACTCACCTCCGAAAAAAATGAAGATTACGAAAGCATTTGCCCTTGATGCACTTCAATTAACATACGCAGTTGGTACCACTATTCTCCCAGATAAATCAATATCTTTCAAGAGTTGTCTCAAACTAATAGCATTCTGCGGTGAGACACTACGACAGACACTTGTTTGGCAACAGATCCAAACAGATCCATTGTGGATCCATAAACAAACAGACCCCGGTGACAAGCATCATACTGTGTCTGTATCCTGATTTTCGTACCTTTGTTGTTTCGAATGAAAAATAACTTTATTGCTACCTCTGTTCTTGGATGTGAAATTATAGCAAAACACACTGTATGATTGTACCTATATGAGAAATGCAGCTTGGACTTTTTATGGGGTTTTATTTACGTAGGATATATTTATTTCATTTATGTGGGCAAATTTAGCAAATAAGTTGCCACTTACGCACTACCTTTTTGTCTTGTGGGTGAGTAAGATAAGAGTCTTGGAATTGGATTCTATTTGCATTCCATTGGTTTGTAGACAGTTGCATTAAAAGCAGTAGTTGTGCAGATTATATGCAAATGGTTGTTTAATGTGTTTTGGGTCTTTATTTTATTTTCCACAGTGGACCTGGAAAAACTGAAAGGCCATACATTTCTCTGTTTGGTGTTGTCTTTGATTGTCAAAAAACATTGCATTTCAATGCATAAAATTAATTAAATTTGAATAAAACCAAATTATCTGAATTCTTGAATAGATATTATCGTCTTTTATATGATACCATTCAGCACCTTTGTCTGCAATGTGCTCATATTGACATTAATAATGTCTCAGGTTGGCATTTGAACTTGTTTAATCACTAATGTTTCTCTCTGAATTTAAAATTGTATTAGACATCATAAATGTACTGTAAATGTTCATTATTTGATTTGATTATGATTTAAGCTTATTGTTTAACTAAAACAGCACATTATATACTGTATTTGTTTTTTTAATTGACACAGTATTATAATCAGTAGTTCAATTGGAACAATTGCTGCTCTAGTTGTTCGAAGCAGTCAAAAAATGTGAGTGAACAAAGCCACATTCAAAGAGCTGTCAGTAAACATTTAGCTGGGTTTAAATTGCAGTATTTAACTCTGCCTGAGATTTGGGTCGTGAACCGGGGGCCAGAAGGTCGTTTAAAGCAGAGTGATTTACACAATTCATTAAAGCCAGTGAATCTTCCGCCAGCGTCACATTAAATGGTTACTTACTCTCAAATAGCCCCCGGGGAGTTGAATTGTTGGCTTGCGAATAGATTAAAGTTTACACTCAAAAGAGAAATTGAATTCAGAGGTAATCAATAGCATAATGGGCCAGTGAGAGAAGCCGGCTGCCTGAAATGAAATTACCATATTTTTAATCTTAATTTTCCACTCTGTTTATCTGACAGTGTGGATGTGCAATCCAAACAGATAATGAGAGAGTGGGATATTGACAGTGTGGGTCCTCTGGAGTGCTTGTTTCAGTGATTAAACGCTGTGATCTGTGATTACTTTGTGTCGGGGTGTCAGGCTGGCGGCCAGGTCTCGGCGAGACGTGGGCGCAGCAGCAGCAGCGGCAGCTGGAGCGCTGTGGGTCTCCGGGGTGCTAATACACCTGACACAGCGTTGACAGCAGTCTCAAGCCTATCCGGGAGTACACCGCACAGCAGCCTCTACAATAGCCATAGTCAGGGCACTATCTACATCACAGTCAGCATATATCCCCTCTGCTCGCCCCTCGATAACAGCCACCACAAGAATGGCGAGAACAAAGTTTGCACAATAAGTATTAACCGGATACCTTCCGACGTTGCTCACAATAGGTCCATTAAAAGGCATATCTGAATAGGTACAGAAAATAGAAATGCTGTGGACGTAGTGCTGATGTAGCTTTAATAAATAGGTGTCTGAGCAACAGAAAGACAAACCTGTCTCGCCACACAATGAAGTTAATCCCAAAGAAATAAGGCGGAAAATGTGAGTCAGCACAATGAGACGGGCCTGAATAAGATGATGGATGAATTCAAACTCGGTCTGTTAGCCTGTCCACATTTTTAAGAGACATATGATAGACTTGTGCTGATTTGAGGAAGGGGTGTTGTATTATCCACGGACAGAAGCACAATGCAACATAAAGTATCCATAACAACTGAAAGTGCTGTAAATTGTGAAAGGTGCTATTGTTGAGGGGTAATAAAGAGGCAATTTTGGGGTTAGAGGGACAAAGTGTTTTGGAGGAACTTTTTGTTGTGCCAGCATTTTGTGTGTGTGTGTGTGTGTGTGTGTGTGTGTATATATGTGTGTGTGATGGATACGGCTGTTTGACAACTGGAAACAAATTGCATGGTGGATGCTGCTGAATGGCAGGGAGTTGTGTTGAAAGACAAGGGAGCGAAATCCCCAGGTTTGTGTGGGTGACTCAGACCTGACTGATCCCAGCACAAAGTACTTGTTGAAGAGTCGGAGAAAAAGGGAGCCACATTTTGACAGGCTGCAGTTAAATTAGGAGAATTGACTATGGCGGCTTTGTTCCCAGCTGCTGACACTGGGGGGAGAGACGGGGGAGTCTTGAGCAGCTCCCCCGAGACTGTGTTCAGCTTTTCTAAAGCGGCTGCAAACGAAATATCTGACAAGTTCCCAAGGCCTGACATGACTGCCTGTGTCGTACTCCGATAAACAAACAACACACACAGCACCTTTTAAGAGACATGACCCAACACCGCACACAGCGTTATAGAAAATGACATTTCATCTTGCAAATATAGCTAAAAATAGAGAATGTATATTTTGTCAGACCTTCATTCAGATATTTCTGATGCTCTTATGTTTTCTAAGATGTAATTGTCACAACAACCAGCCGTTGATATACAACTCTCCAGATTGTTTGTAATGAGCAGAGTCTGAGTAGTCTTTGAGAACTTTGGGTGTGCCACAAATAAGCAGAAACTTATTTCCTGAAAACACAAATTAATGTCAACAGATTTTTTTTTCTACACAATTGCGTTTTTCTTCTTTTTTTATGAACTGTCAACAACTTAGAAAAACTTTAGATGATCTCTCCGACTCAAGTAATCATAGGTCAAACATGCGGGCTTGTTTATAAACCTGGACAGTGTCTCCGGATAGAATCATGGTTAATTCATGGTAACTGTATGGGAATTAAAAAGACTAACATTTATGTTCAATCCAAATATTATTTTCTTAATCGTGGGTCTGGAAATTACACACACTAACATTTTTGTTTTGACAGAAAATCTACTCGCTTTGGCTATTATATGTACTCGTGTTTTTTTACAGTTAAAAAGCAACAGCATAGAGCCCAAAACAGGAAACAGCTCAGGGCAAACAAACAGGCTTAGGCAGAGAGCTTTACCTGGCCCTACTGCTTTGAACTGGCTAAGCCTGTGGCAATGTGAAAGGCCACCAAACGGGAAACCTTTTTGCATGCTTTAACCCTAAATCCTATGCATGCTCCATCACCTTAACAAAATTCCGTTTGATTTGTCAGCTGCAAGAGAAAGGGCCAAAGTGGAAGGCCAGACAATAGGGCAGGGCTTATCTCATCAGTAAATAAGGTCACTTATTGCTGAAAGCTTTGGAAAAGGAATGCTTATTGGTGATGTCATTCCTTTGTGTTAGATTGATGGAGCTTGAGGCAAGGCTGGTGTGTTGGTGTGCGTGTTTGCGTGTGTGGGTGTGTGTGTGTGTGTTTTGTGTGTGTGTGTGTGTGTATGTGTGTGTGTGAGTGCATGCATGTTTGACTAAATGCGCATGTGTGTACGCATGCATGCTTGTGTGAGTCTAACTTTTCCCCTGTGGAACTTGATATCATTTTGAATGTATGACATCTACAACCCCTGCTACACTCTAATTGAAGGCTTGGCCAGTAACCTCTTCCAACAGCTCTTTAAAGTTCCATCTGGCCAGGGGGCCTTTATCCTTGGCCATGAGAGTGAGGGGGAGAGAGAGGGAGCGGCTGATGTTCTGTGCATGTAAACGTGCGGAATTGGGTGAAGGTGGGGGGACAGCCTGTGTCCCCCGTTTTGTCTGCCTCCATTTACGGGGGTCCAAGGGCCCACTGTGTCTTTTGGGGTTACTTTCTCATCATTCCTGCTAATGTAGAGACCCACAGGGTTGGTGGCAGGCTTACAATGCCGCCGTTGTATGGTTACTGTCAGCTCTCTCAAATAAGGCTTCCTGTTCATTAGACTTCTTTTCACCTCGGCACAATGCGCCGGCTTTGCGGCAATACTGAGGTGACGCCCATCTCTTCAATGCCATGTGAATAGTTCTAAATAGTGTTTATGCAAGCCATTGTTGCCTTTTGTTTGGCCGGTCTTAATGCGCAGTGATTGTAGCCTGGGATACATTTCTAGACCGTGGCTATAGATGCATGCCTGGCCTTTTAGCCCGTAAACAGCCAGTGTAAAAGTTAACTCCCAGTGGACAATGGTTGGAAATGCTTGATAAAAGTGGAACCGAGTGTACTAACTAGTAAACTAGACCATTTCATGTTTCTTTACGATTGATTTACAAACTACATCCAATTTCTATAAGGACTTCAAAGTTTCAGACCCTCGATCTGTATTGAATTGTGTGTCGACTCTTTTTTATATGAGGTAGAATATGGTTATTCTCAATCTTTAAATATTTTGCTGTGTAAATGTTTCACGGTGGCATTTATCTTTAAACTATGAGTTTTTTGTTGTTTTGTTGTTTTGAAGGTTTGCTATCAATGATTTGTTACCCCAAAAGACAAACTTAATTGGTACTTTGAACATTTGCATCTCTGCTTTAAAATAGATTACAAAGCTAAACACAGTTGACTTAAGGAAGCGAACTGTCTGACCTTGGTGACAGTATTTTATGTTGTTGCTAGTTGTTGTGCCTCAAACAGATTTCTTTATGCCTTGTGTCTCTATTCTTAAACCCATGTGTGTGAAACTAAGCAGGTAATACTGACAGACAGCCAACTGACTAATCTGATGCACAGCACCATCAGGGAATAAAAACAAATTGTCAGAAATGTCACAGATAAAAATCAAATGATATTAGGCTTAAATTCTTAAAGTACCTTTAATATGACCTTTTTCTGTCATCCACCAATACACAGTAGCCTAATTGACGAAGTCCCTTCAAAAGTGGAAAAAAATTAAATAGCAGACGTAAATAAAACTTTGCTGTTGTTAACTTGTAAACTTGATTATGATCCGTCCTCCATATTCTTTCTCATTTGTTTGAGAGCAGTCAATTTCTGCATCTACCGTTGGTTGGTAGCTCGTACATTTCCCTTAGTGCTGACGCCGTGCACCTCAGAGATATTGGGGGGAGTACAGAAATTAGAGAACAAGGTTTGGCAGCAGATCTTAGTTTGTATCTGTAACATTGTTCTATTGAGCATACATTATCTCTGGAGTGTAACTGAAACGGCCTAGCCTTTCTCTTTGGGTGGACACACAAAGGCAAGAGATATCGGCAGCAAAGATTACATTATACCGAGCTCAAAAGCATTCTGCTTAAAGTATGCAGAACTCCCCCTTTTGCGAGAAGAGAGAAAAATCCCTGTAAATGCTGGGCAATGATCATAGATGAGAGATGTAACTGATACGCTGGCCATTATCGTAAGGAGCCCTAGTGTGTTTGAGCCCCTGAAGCATCCTGCTGCAAAAGGGAATTGACAATGAGCCCCGGACCCTGAGGAAAGGAATGTTATGATTGCTCTCAGTGACACTGATACAACTACGCCACGCTAGACACACACACACACACACCTTGTGTAGCCACCGACAGCCTCTGAGCACAGGCGTTAGAAGGTGTGGTCCTAGATAGAGCCATGCAAGGATTCACCGTGCAGGGATACTCGGGAGAATGTCAGCGACGGGGCTTTTCATTACCCTGCCGGAGCCTAACACTGTGTGTTTGTGTGTGTGTGTGTGTGTCTGTGTGTGTGCGTGCGTGCGTTTGCGGCTTTGTTTTGATATTCGCCGCAGCCTAATGCTTCTGGTGTTGCTACTTCATTTGACCTCCATTAGCCCACCAGGTGTGTTTCACTTTTGATTTAATGAACTCTAGTGGTATGGTAATTCACTGCCTCCAACGACACTCCCTAAAGGGCCTTCCCCTCTGTTTTCTGACTACCGTACGAGTGTCGATTTGTATTGCTCCCGGCTGATATTTTCATTAGGTGCCATCTTATCAAATAATGAAATAAAGAATCTGTTTCTTGCCCGATGCGTTTGCCGTCTTTCAAATCAAAAGGTTTTTTGCTGTAATGTCTGGGTCTCTCACGCCAGTTAATTGGCTGGCCCTGCACTGCATACTAATGCTGCATTCATGAGGACAATCCAAGACAATGAGCCTGTCCCTTTTATGTGGCCATGCAAACCCTCTTAATTAATGTCAACACATAGAAACCAATGTTAATTGAAACATGAACATCCCATCTTAATAGTTTGCACAAATACAATCACAAGTGTTTTGTTCCTCTTGTTGTTGCGATACAGTATTAGCTGGTATTGTATCGCCATTTAGCATTGCATTGATCACTCTCAGCGATGCAACACAACTATAATAGAAAGCAATGGGTTTACCATGAGTAAACAGAGAGCACAATGTACGCTACTCCCTCATTGATTTGGGGATTGGCATTAATATTCACACTCCTCCAGATAATCATTGCATGGTTCCCCTGATTTGTTTTCATTGATTAAGTGACATATCCCCGGCTTCTCAGATCATGGTTATTAATAAGTTTTGCATTGATATTATTTATGTGTTAACAAGAATTTTATCACGGGAGGGAGATTACTAGACAGATGCAAAATAGGATCACCTGCACAGCGAGGAAACCGATAGCTTTAATCAGAGTCACTTTTGATACAAAATCTTTATGACTTTAATCAATCTTTATGGACAGGCCTTTGAGCCCATGAGCAAGTTTGAATAGCGCAGTTTTAAAGATGCCGGGCCCCTCTGTCAGGCTTTTTGATGTGTTTTGCAAATTGCAAATCATTCTTGGAATATCAATTAGACAGGTCGGCCAAGTGGTCCTTTCACTCACTTTATGTGCAGACCTGGCTGTATCCGAGAATTAAGCTGTCCTGCATGCGTGCATGCTCTGCAACACTGGATGTTTTTTAGGTGCTAGGAGGTATAATATTGTGAACTATTCCCCCCACAGTGGCCCATGGGGTTTAAGCAAATCCATAATGAGGTACACACCACTCACAAGAATGGCCGAAAGGCTTTTATACCAGGTATTTTGTCGCTCATTTTCCCATAAGAAATAGCTTAACAAACTAAATATTAAGTGGTTTCCTGTCTTGTCTTTGTAGTCTTTATTTTGTCTTTTCGTTTCGGAAGCCAAGAACATTCTAAAAGTTGTGAATATTCAGTGCGCTGACTGTTGGTCACGGTCTGTCATTGGTTATTTGCATTGGCATGTCCGATGAACAATTATGACATTTTCTTAAGATCAGGCTCCTAGCACCACCCACCATGGCGATTAGTCGTCTACTAATCTAACAAGCAGAACACACACGCCTGACGCAAGCCATTTCAACATCAAACTGTTTTCCAAGATGTGTCCCCTATGTTCCCCCTATGTACACTGCACAATATAGCATGTCATTTCAGAGAGGTTTTGGAAAGGTGTCCCTAATGTTAACGAGATCTTCTCACGGCGATAGAGTGAGAAACGGAGAGTGAGTGTTGCCCTGTGTAAGGGACGAGCTGGGCTGCCAGAGCCACAGTGGTTTCACATTTATCAAACTGAGACCAGGGGCTTTACCACTGTCTTAAGAAGCCTGAGCCGGGCTGCCGGGGGCACGAGGTTATCGGCAAGAGGTTAATGCTGACATGTTCAAGTTATCACAGTGACCTTCGCCTGACTCCGTTTTCTTATCACGGGCTAGACACAAATATTGAACATAATAAATAGCAAAAAGAAACTGATAACCTGCATAATGCACTCAGATACGCTGATGCATTACACCAGCAGTGAGGCACACACACACACACACACACACACACACACACACCAACATGTGGGTCAATGTAATATAGCGAGTACAAGGAGGCCACTTGTGACGGTAAACCATGTATTTTATCACGGTGGTTTCGGTGCAGAAGGTAAAGGCAAGGACGGAGTAATAAAAGCGCAAATCTATATTTAATGTATTTGCTTGGCTGAGTGTGCTTTGCCTGATATTGACCTTATTGGGGATATATAGCCACAGAAAAATATGAGGTAGGAACTTAAGACCTTTTTGTGAAAAGTAAAAAGCTAAATATCTAGAACAGCATCTAATAGTGACGGGTTTTGTGGGAAAGCCATTTTAACAGGAATATTCCTAACAAACGAAGCTATCTGCTTTCCTTATTTCTAAAAGCATTGATCAGCGGGGCATAGCCAATAGGGAGGTTAATCCATGCCACTGTCTATACCATGGTCTGCTTATGGAAGCATATTTGCTTAGGGCAGTCATGCAAATTATTACTTACTGCCCTGTAAGCTGATAACACAAATTAGATACCCATTAAAGTCGAACAATGTATATAGAATGAAGTAAGATGGCAAACGATACCTGAAGTCATGTGGTATTAAATATGTCGCACGCTTGCAAAGTTTGAAAGTGGAGAGAGATGTTTATCCCCGGGATGGGAGGAAGCATAATAGTAATCTCCTAATGCACAGAGGCAGCTGCTAGGTGGAGGGTAGCACACTGCATGTTTATGAATAGAAATCATTACGGCGACCGGGGAGCACACTCGCATGGACCAGTGACACACAACTTTTTTTCATCATCTTTAACCTGCGGGGGTGAACTTTGAAGGCCAGGCCACATTTCCATGTGCAGAAATGTCCATAGCATTTTCTTTTTTTTACCTGCATCCCGTCCTTTTTTGCAGAGTCTTATGAAGAGCAGACACAGGTGTTAAGGAGAGTTTTCCCAAGTTTCTCTTCTCCTTTAACTTGAAGGCCTGACCTGAATGTGGGGTTGGAGCCGTGAACAATGGGGCCTGTTAATCTGATCCTGCCACCTGAGGGGCCTGTGAAATCAGTGCACTGAGAAACCTGCCGCCTCTTGACGGCTCTGCCGCGACTCCACTAGGCTGCTCTGCTTGCGCCGTAGCTCTCCTCCTCAGGCTGGATCAGATGTACCACTTTAATTAACGCCCACCAAACTGTTGCTGCGAGGCCTCTCTGAGGTGGGACAGATAGGCAGCAGGGCTTTGAGAAGCTGGCTGGCTGGCTGGGGTAACTGGAAACACCGTCTGTGGTGTGTCCGACACGAATGGCAGTGCCTCTGGCCTGTTTAGGCACCCCGGCAAATACTACTTTTGACTTGCCCTTTGTTTCCTTTTGTTCCGTTTTCCCTTTCTGCTCTACTGGCTGTCTGATAGTTAGGGATTCATCTTAAAGCCTCCCCTTTGTCCGATGGACCATGGAGTCAGCAGTTATCCTCCAACTGAGGACTCTGAAAGGCTGCCTGTGAAAGTGATGAAGCTGAAACACAAAGGCAAATTAAGGGTACAAAAACACTCGCCATTGTCCCATTGTTGTGGGTCACAAATCGTCGAGTTAAAGCCACACAGCATGGTCAAAATGTATTCGCCTCCATCCCTTCCGCCCTCCCTCCCTCCGTCCCCCTCTCTTTATATTCATTAGATTCATTATAGGCCACAAAGGATTGCCAACAAAACAGCTTGTGATTTTAGTTGAATTCATCCCCCTCTGAGGCCTGCAGGGAAATTAAAGTAGGTGACTACCACTGGAGGGGGAGCAGACTTGACACATCTGAAGCTCTCAGTGATGCTAATAACCAAGCGTATCCAAAATACACAGGAGCTGACCCCAAACAGATTGTAGGGGTTTAAATCATTAGTTTGCAAATGAAGCAAAAAGTAGATTGGGTGTATGTAAGAGTCAGCCCCCTCGAAACCTTTGATTAGTGTTTGTCGACTCCCCTTTTTCCCTTCACACTCCTCCGCCCACTCACAATCCCTAAATTAATAATGGAGACATAGCGACACTTTGGAGGGGAAGCGCTTGCATCTCAAGCACCTGTTAAACAAATGCACTTAAGGCGAGATTCAAATTGCAAGCAGGTTCAAATTGCTGTAAAATCTTCATTTAGATGATGTCCTCAGGGCCTGCTTATTACTTGAGATTTATATAGCATTAGTTCTGCCTGGCAAATGTGGTGCACCCCTCCACCTCACGGAAAATATGAAGTGCCTTGATAAAAAGCCACAACAGATTCTGTCATTCAAAAAAAAAAAAAAAAACCTAAACCTTTTATAGATTCATTAATTGACCTTGTGGCGTGCAGCAGCCCTGCCATGTTGGAGTGCTTCCGCCCCTGAGCGCTGTGTGCTGCATAACGTAGGTTGAAGCTCTGGCTCATCTGGATAGGTTTGTGAACCGTTGCCTGACATGCCACACAATTTACAATCCCACCAGAATCCATCTGGTTAATTGTTGTGCATGTTCCTCCTGTAGCAGCTGTCGGAAATAAAGCCAAAAACTTTTGTGCTGGTGCTTGATAGACATAAAAGAAACTAGTATGCGCACACACGCTGAATGCGTTGCACCTTGTCCTGTAGGGACAGCACCTAAACGTAGTTGTGTTCTAGAAATAACAATCAAATAGACTGTATTGCAAACATATGCGTTCAACTGTTTTTAATAAAAAATGAAGTTGCATAATTAAAAATACATAAATAAGGGATATTGACATCAACGTTCCTCTGCTCTGTGAGTGGCGCGAATCAGTGTGCAAGGAAAGCGCCACAAAGGCATTCTAGTTGTAGGAGTCTCTCTATT
This sequence comes from Galaxias olidus, assembly GCA_026901105.3. Lineage (NCBI taxonomy): Eukaryota > Metazoa > Chordata > Actinopteri > Galaxiiformes > Galaxiidae > Galaxias > Galaxias olidus. The sequence continues at coordinate 192,357 of JAPMUY010004627.1, forward strand.
CAGTCTGTGTGTTTCAGTCACCAATTGGTTTTGTTCTCAATTCCTTTCAATTTGTTTACATTTTGCCCCTGCCGGAGAGGGACAGTCTATTCATTTATTGTCTGCGCTTCCTGAGAGCGGCGTTAAGAGTGCACCAGCCCAGCCCTTGCAACCCCCCCCCCCCCGGCCCCCCATCTTCATGCTCTGTTCTGCCTCACTCCTGCATTGTGTGGTCCTGGCCTCACAGACAGGGCCTACCCAACTATCACAGGGACCTCACAAGAGAGAAAGAAGTACCCTCCTCACTGTGCCGTAGCTCTCCTAATGTAGGAGTCCATGGATTATTTGCCTCTCAGAATATGGTGTGTGTGTGTGTGTGTGTGTGTGTGTGTGTGTGTGTGTGTTTCTCAAGTTGAGGGGCATTCTTGGAGATTAACGGGGCTAATTTTTGTTATTTTTGTCATTTGTGAATGGGAATATTAAATTATATATTTGTATATATATAATTTGTGAAATAGTATTTAGTCGAACAAAAAAAGAATATTGTTGTCAAATGATGACGATTACTGAAAATACTGTTATTTATTTTTTTCAACAGCACCAATATTGTTATTTTCCCTGCATGCAGCCATGTCTGTATTTTTTTCCTCTGTGTACTTGGTTTTCACATTCAATGATGTCTCCTTCAGACGATTGATATTCCCTTTGAAAAGCATCTGTCTGAAATTCTAAAGAACAATTTATAGGACTGAAAAGAATCATTTTAGATGAAAGTTAAAATGCGATTGTAAAATTGCCTTCACTTTTGCTTGAAGATAAACAATTTCCCATGAATATACGGCATGGCCCCTATCTCTCACCAAAATCACAATGTGTCCCATACTGAGCCTATTGTGGTCTATTAAAAGAAATCCTTCCCTGTGGCATCCATTTTGCAGGTTTCAAGTAGATAAATGCCTTCCAAGAGGGATAAGAATGCATTTCTACAAAACTGCATTAAAGAGTAATGTTTGTCAACGACTCCGATAAAAACTTCACAGTCACAATTCTTTTTCGAGGCGGTTAATGCATTGGCAAAGTGCAAAGCTGATTGGTCCGGGTAGGCTGCCTACAGGTTAGCAGGCCTCATTTCCAATCTCTGACAGCAATATGTGTCGCCATGTGCTTCATCCCGATTGCTCATGTTCAACACAAACCCTGGTCACTCTATATATGGAAATCTCTGTCTTCGGGGCGAAAAAAATTAAAAAGGTGAGATTGGCACTTTAACCTCCATGGCCCCCTGAAAATATGTTTTAGTCTGATACATTATACTAGTACGAATTATTTATCAAGAAGATACAAGCTTGATATTTCAAAAAATAATGAGATGTTGAGGTGGCAGCTGGAATGTTCCGGTCCAGCGAGCAGCATCTATGAATCGGGGGAAATGAAGTAAATATGGCGGGCAGGGATACACACCATGCAGAGAATGTAAGAGAATCTACTGTGCTGTTTGGGTGGCATTGGCCCAAAAGTTTGGAATGCAATATTGCTTTGTGATTTCAGTTTAATCTCTTTCTCAGAATAAGTGGAGCCAAATTAATGATATCATGCATATCAACTATGATTATAATTCACCTGAAATCAATGTCATTCTGGTGTAACAGTTTTGTCAAAACCTATCGTGTAATGCTAGGCTGTGCATCAACAACAAAGGCTAATAGTGCATGCAAAGAAAATACCTTTGCATTTAGAGATCCATGAGGAAATTAAAGGACATTGTTAATCAAACAAACCACAAACATGACCAGAGGAGAACCTAGAGGTTTGTATATGCCAGAGACAACAAACCGAGCAAAAACGTGTTGTGTTGCCTTCAGCTGACATTTGGAGCCCACCTTTCGACGCCCTGTATTCAGCGAGCAAGTCATCCAGTCATTGAGGTTTGTCCAAAACACATGCAAAATAGAAATCCATTCACGCCGTCTTTGAATACAGTTGAAGTGCGTCTCCCTGTAGATGACTCTGTTATGTATGGGAACAAAGCAGTGAAAGGCCTTGCATGAATACAATTCATACACCGTCAACCATTGTGTCTGTCTCCTCTGCTGCAATGGAGGTTTTATATTAGATTCTCATAATACATTGCGTTTGTCAATTGAAGTGAATACAGATAATTCAAAGACTCACTCTTAGGTTGACAATATGCCACCACGTGAATATGTTTTTTTAATTGTTTTTAATTTAATATAATATTTTTTTTTATTAAATGGACTCACCCTTATTTAAAAAATAGTTTTACTTGTTCTAGAGGTGCTGCTTATACAGATTTTTCTTATACACTTTTTTTTTTTTGACATCTTTTTTTTTTTTATCACAGATTCCTAAAAATAAACACAAAGCTAGCCCATTGTATTTCAACTTGTTGATGTATAAAGTAAATCAAATGACAGGGAAATTAATGGTTTTATTTCAGACCATGTCCCCTCCCCTTCCCTTCTTCTTTTTCTCTGTTTTGATGTATTTCATCTTCTACCAGCGTCCCGCTGCTTTTCAGGGCCTCCTTTGTTCTTGTTGAAGGGCCCTTTTATTTAGGAGAAATCTTCCATCTCAGACCATCGCTTGCCTTAATGCAGATCTTCATTAATCTCTAGGGGCAGTTGTGGGCTCTATGGCAGCCTGGCGTTTTGATGGGAATTGAATTTGATAATGCATTGTGGCTTGTGTGGATGTTGACAATAGACCGCGTTTTTCCCTGTGTCTGTGAACAATCAGAGAGACCCAATTAAATAATTTGGCACAATAAAAGGGAAGAAAAGGAGACGCAGGCTTAAAGTGAGGGCTCCAACAATTGCATTCTACCTTTTTCTGTATCGTGTTAATTAATTTGCTTTGAAACCATACGGGAATACACAATAAAAGAGCAAGCGGCTCATTTGAAGTATGTCAGGGGATGCTTTATAACCTGGTGATGTGCTAAATCAACATTTTACAAAAAAAGCGCCTCTAAACCCCCAGTGACAGATTTAAAAGTGAATGCTGTTAATTTAAATATTGCAGCCTGTTTTATATCGTTTGTTTAGTTCATTTTTTATTCCTTTTTTAAAATCTGTTGTGCATGTCTATTTTTGTATGCCTATTCCACAATAATTCCTCTAACAGGATATTAATATTCACAGCCTATATTTTTGTCTTTTTGTTTTGATTTTGATAGATTACACAAAGATAACTAGCCTGAGTGCAATGAAATATTTGAATGGTTTTGTCACCTGATCTACCATGCTCTTATCCACTCATATAACGTGACTTGCGCAATACATAACTGCTGTTGTAGGTGACAACATGTGCGCCAATATGTCATGTCCAATGAAGGGTGTATGAATTCTCCATGAGGGGCCGGTGCTAAGCGGTGTGGTGATAGGGCCCATATGGAGCCCGCTGCCTGGCGGACAGACTCCCTACGTCCAGCCTCGCCTCTAATTGAAAGAAATGAGCCATGGAGCTGACACATTAGTACTCTCCCAGGAGACTGCATGGGAAGACGGGGTGGCATGGAAAATCGGCGACACGCACGCACACACACACACACACACACACACACACACACACACACACACACACACACACACACACACACACACACACACACACACACACACACACACACAGCCACCACCCCCACCTCCCCACACACAGAGGCACACATACCTAATGTACAAACACTATCTCCGCTCTAGCTTTCCACAGCCAGGCAGTGTCAGTCCGTCAGTGTAGTGGTGGCCGGTACTGTTAGTGAGAGACAGGCTTTAGATGGGGAAGGTCTCCTCCTGGGCTAAGGGGATAATGAGAAACGGCCCTGCAGCGAGTTAATCAGCTCATCGCTCTCTGCAGCCCAGCCCATCTATTTGCTGTTTATTCCCTCTGCCTGGAGCCCCCAGGGAGAGGAGTGTCTGTGAGGCAGCACCTGCAGCCTCCGCGCTGCCTGATTTAGGGCTGTAAACGGCCGCTCGTGGACTCGATTACACTGGACAGTGATCAAACCTTATTTGCACTCTGATTAGACAAACTGCTCCCTGCACTGACCAGACTGAAGCAATTCCCCTTTGGTAATGTTATATGGCTCGCCGGCGTTAAAATGATTCACGGAGGCGGGCCGGTGTGTGGCAGGCAGTCACCACAGCAATATGCCTTCCGCGGCCTGCTCCACGCGCAACTTTGCTGCACTCGGCTCAATGGCCGACCACTATATTTAAATAATACATTCTATAGATATTAGACTTCAATCACATTTTGGTTCATTTACATTTCTCTTTTTTTTCTTTTTTGTTGCTTGATTTGAGTTGAGAATTTGATTGAAATTCGCTTTGTGTTTTTGATTGAATTGAATTTATTTCAGTCTGTCTGGAATTATATTCTGTATTTTCTTTACAATAGCTTGCTAAGAGGATGCTTTGGATATCATGGGATGTAAAGAGAGTGTCCTTGGTGCGCGGTGCTGGTTCATCCTCTGTGTGTGTGTGTGTGTGTGTGTGTGTGTGTGTTGGTCTGTGGCTGACTCAGCAAGACACCAGGCCCTTTAGCTCAACAAACACTGACACTAGCGTTTGCTCTTCTACTGTGTGATCGTATCACTCTCCTTGCCAGCCAAACAGAGTGTCCTCACATAGTTTCTAGCAATATATGTACAATCATTTCTTTTTTTTTTTTTCTATATCAAAGGTATTGCAGACAAATGTCGCTGAATAGGGGGAGTTCAGGGAGACAGTCGAATCAAGGACTTCAACATTTCACCTTATACAGTCCTGAGCGTAAAGAATGCGCCCTGTTTTCTGATCCGCTCTCTTTACCTTGATCCTCTCGCAGAATGCCAGCCTCTGCAGTCTCTTCGTCGTTTCTGGAGTATTTATTACCATATCCCAAAAGCAGGGACCCATTTACAAAGAGCACTGAAAGACAGGGAAGCATATTACGGCAAAGAGGCATTATTGTGTAGAAAATGTATAAACAGCTGAGGAGAATGGAGGGCATTGCCCATAATGGAATCTGAAAGCTTTCATTTTTGTTCTCATTGTCTCTCCTTCCTTCTCTAAACAACCTTCCCTTTTCCAGCTATCAATGCAAAGTTCTCAGAGAGAAAATGAAGGGCATTCATGCTCCCTGAAAGGGGCTTTTAAAGTTGAGTACAGCTCAAACAAAAGGGAAGGTAGGCTAGCGCTGGCCTGAGAATGACTCAATGTTTATAACCTCACCATGCAGAATTCAAGAAGGCTAAGAAATAGATGAATGCCCTCCATAAATGAATGAAACTAGCTACAGCACACATCCCCAGCACAATACTAGAGGGTCTATTTGTATTCATGGAGCGAGTTTTTATGTGGTAGCTAAAGTGAGGGTATTTGAGAAGTGTTTTCAGATTAATATATTCAAACTTTCAAAGACACAGAATATTGTTTGTGAATTTCCGCCAGCAAACCGACATTGGTAAAACGAGTACATTTCTTCTTAAAATACATTTGATTCTAACCAAAAAAAAAAAAAAAAATCTTATCTTCTTTGGAAAAGAGTATAACAGTATTCCATTGATTTAGAGCATTGAAAAGATATGCATCTTGAAGATGAATGTACGTTTGCGATAAGATACAAAGAGCATTTTTCTCAGCTGTCAGACCACTCCCCCAGCTCACAGCCCCCTGCTCACTTCATTTGGCTAACTGGCGCTCAAAGCTTCCCTGGCGCTGACCAAGCGTCGGCCTCCCTGCTCTGATAAATGGGCCTCTTTGAATTGATGGCAGGCTGGGGGGAGGAAAGAGATAATCCTAGATAATGTGGACACAGTTTTCAGTTCTTGTCACCCAATTAAACTGCAATTATCCCAAGTGCAAAAGAGGAGAAAAGTGGGAAGAATGGCTGGAGAATGGAAGACTGCAGCTCCCTGGGACTCCTTCTACTAGACACATTAGCAGAGATTTGCTCCCTTCTAATAAAAGAGGCCCTTTCCATGCACTTGGCAGTGCACAGCAAGAGGCAGACCAGCTGCAACCTGGGGCTCAGAGAGTAGAATGCCTGTACAACGTTTGTGCCGTGCCTCAAAGTGGCTGTAAAGGAAAATAGGCAAGTGTATACAGGGTGTCTCCCCAACTAAAGCAATATGGCATGTGTATGGGGGCTCCTTTGTGCCTAGTTGAGCTAAGGACATCAAGGTTTTGGCCCCTAAATAGCCCCTGTGGATTGTGCAGTTTTATGATGCTAATGTCTAGGACACATTGTGGGTTGGCAACAAAAGTGTGTATTATGAGAAAGCTTTGTCATCCATTGGTAGCCAGTGACTGGTCAATGTAAGATCCCCGGGGTGGAGTACATGGGGGTTCACAGACCTGCTAACAACCTCAGGACAAACCCAATCTACTTTGACCCAGAGCTGGTGCATGCTTAGTATTCCTCAAAGAGCTGAGCGTCTCTTTAAAACGAGACGCTTCCTCCTCCAATTGTTCCACAGCAGATGAATCAGGCCGATGTGAAATCCTCCGCTGGCACAAAAATCCAAGCACTAAATGAATGTTCTTTGTAATTAATGTTCCCCGTAGCAATTATCACCGGGCACAATTTATGGATTCCCGTATTGATTTAACTTGACCCCCTCTGCAAGGCTTAATTTGGACGGTGCGGATACTTTTGGCTTGTGCTGTCAGAGGGCTGAAGGAGCCCTTGGGATCCTATTGAGGGGGGTAATCCTGGAGGTATAATGCTGTCACTGCTACGTTGAGCCAGTGCCATCCCCGAGTTGGCCAAGTGGCTTCGAAGAGGGGCCGGCCCTTTGATGTGGCCTCTCCTATTGGGTGTAGCTCCACGCGCCTATCGACGTTTCGACCAACATAATAAGGCAAAGTGGTAGAAAACTAAGAGGAGCGTTTATAATGGCCCCTGCGCTAATCCCGACGCAACCGATTATCGCTTTGAAGTCTTTAATTTCTGAAGGCCCGCCCCCCAGTTCCTCGCTCTATTACTCCCTCCTCTCGCAGGCGCTTTAGATAAACATGGGAAATAAACAGATTATTTAACTCATTAGGCAAACATTATCGTGACACACAAACACAGACTGCCTCCTCAGAAAAGCTGATAAGTCTACCTCTGGCTTCTGCTCTGGCACCTAATAGCGTTGCAGCGAGTGTGTGCTCTGTGCAAACACTTAACGGCCCGGGGCAATAATATATTACCAATTATGGAGAGGAGAGAATACTCTGTCAAAAGGGGATCAATATGGCCTCTTCAGTGTCTCATGTGCTTGGCATGAGGAACGAGCTGATTAAGCAGCGTGTGCGAGGGCACTGTGTGAACGTGGCTCCTCCAGTGCTCTGTCCGTCAGCATATGAGGTCATCGACGAGAGCCGCTGTCACTGACCTCTAACAGAACCTGATGATAGGACACATACGCTCCCATTGATCACGCTGTCATTCAAGGGGCTATGGATAGCGTACATCAACGTGTACCCCACCCCACGCACACACACAGGCACACACACACACACACACACACACACACACACACACACACACACACACACACACGCGCGTGCACACACACACACACGCTTATGTCTTAAAACATCAAAATATAAAGCATCCCTAATATTCAAAATATTTGTTCTCAACGTATCTTTTTTGAATGCTTGCGGCGCTGGTTACGAACCACTGTGTTGTAATGTAACTAATGGCCACTTGTTTTGGCTCTCTGGCATGTCAGACACCATTGCCATAATAGGTTTACCTTGAGAGATGTGACATTCAGCGGCAACAATGAGCCATCTGCAGGAACCACTGCTATTTCACTCCATTGAAAAGTGGGGAGTTTTTCTCTCTCAATGACATGGTTATTATCCTGGTCACTTAATCTCCTCCAATAAGATTGATTTCCCCATTCAGCCCCGTGTTGGAGGGCTTCTGTGAGGAGGCATCCAGACCATGGGAACCATAGAGTTCCGATGCATCCTCACAATTCCTCCCGTTTGATAGAGGTCACAGTTACTGGGGCTGTTGCTTTGACATACTGATGAGCAGACATACAAAGGGCCTTTCATTGTCATAAGTGATAAAGAGAAGCAGGGATACATTCACCATTCAAGCTAGGGAAGAGAGATGGTGATGTATGTGTGTGTGTGTGTGTGTGTGTGTGTGCCAGCCCAGTGTTTGCATGTGGCTGACATTGTCATATGAATATGTAAGGCTTTCTAGACATGTGGAGGACAATAAGGACATGGTGAGAATTCGATGATGTAATTGTTAGAGAAATAGGTTTTTATCATGAGTTTTGTTGGACTATGAAGTCCTTGCATTTTAATTAATTCAAATCTTTCTCGATTGAATCATTCATTCAAATGTGCGTGAGTTTCGCCTATAGAATGAATAAGGATTAAAACATTTTAACTAGGCAAGGATGTTTTTGTTCGAATTTGAATATGGTCTAGGCCTCCAGTCATTCTCAGCCGTGGAGTTTTTTGTCGGAGGAATGGGAATGGGATCTGGATGTGGTTTCAACCTTTCGCATCATGCCTTTGAGCTTGTGTAAAATGTCAAAGACGAACAAGGCATCCACTCACCTTTTTTCCAAGGACGACAGCACAATAACACGGCCCAAATAGCTTGTTGCTGCACTTCCACAGGTTCAAGGAGATGGGATCACTTTTTTTTTTTTTGTGTGTGCCAAACGTCCTCAATTCTGTTACCACAAAAAAGGGAGTTGGAGACTCCGAGGAGACAGACTGAGAGCAGCCTTTGTGGTGCTGAAGGGAAAGAGCTGCTTGGAAATTGCCTGGGCGCATCAGTTTGCTCTGATCCAAGCGGCAACCATAAATGTATCGGAGATGTGAGCTATCTGTGGCTGGCTGAGCCACAAGCAGCCTTTTACTTCCCTCTGTCCCTGTGATGAGTTAGCACGACCTGCACTGATTAAGCTGATAGGAGAACTGCTATCAGGTGGCAGTCTAGGGTAATTACAACTCTCTATTTGGGCTTGTATTGCGATGCCGGGCCGATAAAGGGGATATAATGAGGAAATAAGGCCAGCGACAAAGGACTGGCGTAATGGTGGGAAATAGTGTATCGTGGCAAAAGTCATCTCGTCGCCTGCAGGGATACGAGTCTCTTCTAAGGTTTTAAACCATAGGGCTCAGTGACAGAAGGAAAATGTGTTGTTTAAGCTAAACATGTGCCCTGTGGGGAATGCGTTGAGGTATCTGACTTGTCACAAGAGAATAGCGAAGGTCCTTCTTAAATGGGGTGGGAGGTCTATTTTGCTGCCCCTGTTGTTTGTTTGTGCCTTAAGGTGTGAGTCTCACTCCTGGAAGGTTATGCGGTGACGAGACCCGGGTTATAGTTGAAGGTCTTGTCAACCTTGTGGTCTGCTTGGCTTTTCTATACAGCCTTTCTTTTTCTTTAATAATGTGCTTTCAAAGTTTGTTTTGTCTGCAAACTCGGGTTCACAATGATTGAACTGACCATCTCTCGTATTCTTACCATGTTTTTGTGGAGTCTGTATTACTCGCTTGTATACTATTATAAATCTGTTTTTTTTTTTTGTTGTTTTTTTACAAATCTACACATTCTAACACATACAAACACTCTCTCTCTCTCTCTCTCACACACACACACACACACACACACACACAAATACGTGTCTCATATGTGCACTTAGCATTCTATCTAGTAAAATTCTGTTCCTTTGGCTTGGATTCTTTTATAAGGACTGTAAGACCATCACACTCAACATAATATATTTTCACACTAATGTGATTAAGCTAATACTGCTCTATGAAAGGATTATTTCTGAATTCCTCTTGATATGCATAATATTTAGGTTGTGGTGGAGTAAATATTTTGGTTCTTCACTAAAATAATTCACATTGAAACAAAGGCACGAAAGTGTGCCCTAAGGAGCAATGAAGACTGTATAATTAGAATGATTACAGAACTGCAGAAGTCATTTGGCACTTATTGAATATGTTTTGAGCGCACAGCATTCAAAATAGGTCAGATTAAATTTTGAAACCACAATAAAATGCAAACTTTATTTTTAATAATTATGATTTTATTCTAGCATATTAAGGCAATATGACTCATTAGAACTAATGCAGGGGACCATATTTCAGATTTTCCAATCCTATCATTATGGTATGCACCATATTTCCTACGTATTGTACTAACCATAGTGCTCACACAGGGCGTCAGACAAAGTGGGTACAATCTAAATACAAATATCTTTAAATAGTAATCAATTGGATTATACACACGGTTAAACTATAAGAGCCATTAGCTCTATGTCAGAGGCTCACTAAGATAAGATTCTGAAGCGAAGACATGATGGGTGACAAATTGACTTTCAATACCGTTCGGCTCTGGAGCTCCTGGGTAGAACATTTAGTCCTCTACAGAATGATTAGTTCAACTCACTTAAAAAGGGATATTTTATTTCCATCTAGATTTTTATTTTCATCCAAAGCCTTTCGGTCTTATTTGCTAATGCTGGTTTAGTAAGTGCACCTTAATTTCCAATGCTATTATGTCCAACGGTGTTGATTAAATAAATATAGAAAACGATGAAACAAAACTAACTGCATTTACATTTTTGGTGAAAAAATAGGGTTTTTATTTCTTTCGATCAGTGTCAATTCCTCGATAACAATGAATACAATCAAATAGCGTATAAATATATCATGAAGCCTATATGTTTATGCCATTAATTAACTGAAAATCAAAATGCATTGGGGCTGATAGGAGATGATTAGTGGATGAAGACAACAACCACCTCAGTCGTAAACGGCTCACCCCCTACTGTACGTAGGTTCTATAGCCCTTGTTCAACCCTGTTGAGCTCTCCAGTGGAGCAGAAGTCATGTTGTGATCAGACAATCGCAGAAGACCACCACATCATGTACACAATCTGGACCTCACCCTAGCCCCTTTACCGCTAACCTCAGGGATAATAGGACAACTTTCATGTTGCTCTATATACACACCCTGGTCCATGGGTTTGAAGTGGCTCACAGTAGACTGTTGTTTATGCACTTGGCTTTATTCTGTACAAAGAGAAAATGATCTGATAACAAGAAGGCCACTCATGTCCTCCTTGAAAGCAATTTCCCAATTTTGCTGAAGATATGATCTCTCCCACTTTGGCTTGAGAGAAGGACAGTAAACATTTAGATTACGTAATTATATTTGAAAGGAACGAGCAGATAACATGAACTATCTCTCAAGTCTTTTTGTAGATGAGTGTGTGTTTATGCCAACTAAAGGTCTAAAGCTGTGTCTTGCCCGACTCCTTATCAATACTCTACATTAAAATATTTGTTGCCTGCTCATGAAGTTAGTAGGGTGTAGAATAACCAATCGCCTCTATCTTCACCTTCCCCCACCTTCAATTGCAGACGGGTGGCTCTGACTCTTTGAAGTGAACTGTGTGTGTTGTGTGTGTGTGTGTGTGTGTGTGTGTGTGTGTGTGTGTGTGTGTGTGTGTGTGTGTGTGTGTGTGTGTGTGTGTGTGTGTGCGTGTGCGATCTTACAGGGTTCAGAAATGTCCCCATATGCTTGTTGTGCTGATGTCTGCCTTCTATTTGCATGATATTTTTCTATTCAGTCTTATCAGCGGCAGTGTGCTGGGAGGCGGGAGTGCTGGCTGGCTCCGTCTCAGAGGCTGGACCCAAGTCTTTATCGCGGGGTAATTCTCCCACTCTCACGAGCTCATCTTGAATTATTTAAGTGTTACTTCTAGTCCCCCCGGGAAAGGTAAACACACAACTGAAAAAGGAAAAAAAAACACTATTGTTCAAGTTAATTTATTAGATCTTAATTACATGACATGTGTTAAGCTGATTTTTTTTTTTACATGAATCAATTAATCATTAGCATTATCTGCATATGTAGATTTGCTCACCTATAAATTAACATATACTTGACTTCACAGTTTAAAAATCCTTACAATTTGGCTGTTAAGAAACCTTTTTTTTTTAACACAAATTTCGTTTCATATCATGTATATTTGCCTCCCTAGTACAAAATGGCAAAGATTTTACATGATGCACTGAACTATGGGGTACTCATGATTAAAGAAAGATGAAGAGTATTGCTTTGTGTGCTCATTGAACTGTACACACCCTATCAACTCCTGATAACAACTTTTCAGTTAACTTATTCATATAATTCATAGCTATTTGCCTGTTTGTGCCATAAAAGGAGATGCTCCCGCAGAGTGATTGAAGCGCTTCATTGCAGGAATGTTATCTCAGGCAATGACATGCCTACAATAGGGGCACACCATAGTGTTGAGAGATGAGCGCGCTTTCAGTTGAGGCAGCAGCTTGTCTCTATGAGAAGCGTCAAAGTGCGCTTGTCAATCAACGGCGGCTCCTTTTGACGCGCAGCCTCTCGTCCTTGTCATCACGTTTCCCGGTTGAAACAATCGAGCGGCCTCTCAGTTACTATAGCACCAGTTCTCTTATACCAAGAAGCAAAATCTATCGTGCTCGTTAGCTTATTACATTGGAAAATGTATATCCCTCAAAGACGAACGAAAGCGATATTTTACATGATAACGCATTCCATCCACTCCCATTCTCCTTTTCATTTTCTCCCCGTTAATAAATAATGTGTAATAGTAATCATAATAATAATATTCATAATATACCATTATTATTATTAGTAGTAGTACAGTAGTATTAGTAATAATTACAGTTATTAAAAAGCATTAGGCCTTAATAATAATGTGGTCCTGAATTGAAATTAAAATGTTCAACTCTCTACACAGAGGTGCATAGCAGGTAGTCGACGTACAGTAAACTTAGGAAATATTAAACAATACAAGTATTACGTTTAAATATGGAATTCATACATGCAAAACATAATTCAACTTTTACATTCATGTTTGTTGCAGCTCTTTTCACTTTTTCCTTTGGATAATTATGCAAAACAGAGAAGGTATGGTAACAAACCACTTTAACACACAATTTACTCAAAAAGTCCTTTAGATAACTGTAATTGCATAGTTGAATATTCGACAACCTCATTTCAGTTGTCGATTCGCTGCCCTTGGGAAAGTCCTTTGATGTGAAAGTGAAAAGAGGGATTCAGGAAAATAATTAAATTCACTGAGCGCGATTGAGGAGGCTCGTATACTCTCCTCAATATTTAGACATATTTATGACAAATGCCCTTGCCCAATTTCAAAAAATTACAGAAGAAGGAATTATTTGCCCCTTTATCGCCTAGACATGTAAACTAACATTTAGGTGTAACCAGCACCACCCATGGAGAGAGGATCGGAAACACGCGCGCAGACACAGACACCCAAGATATTGATGAAGATGGAGTTTTTAGACCTGTTGGTTCTGACTGTACCTTGATCCTCTGCATCAGAGTAAATAAAGGGTATTTAAAATAACAATTATTTTCCGTTGGTCATTATTTTAAGTACTTATACCCTGACCTTGACTTCTCGTAGAGTAATTCCATGATGATTCATTATTTAATGAAAGTTGTCCATTGCCGAGTACAACTTGCATGGGACTTTCAATAGACAACTTTCTCAATACAAGCAGTTGAGTGCTATTTGCTCGTTTTAATGGCATAACACCTTAACACACTCTCAAGGTTCAAATTATTTAGTTATTTTGTTTAATTGCTATTATATTAAAATTCCCCGATGTTAAAAATCTGACCCCAAAAAAAACGTCTGCTTTACAAACGCTAGGCCTTCTTCTTTATAACTAATTCCATACATTAATTTTGAGCTTTTCTAATTTTTAATTTTGTATGTCCTAACTGGAGATATAACGTGATATGTTTTCATTTGCTCAGTCTCGGTCCACACGGGGTGGGATTAAACGATTGCTCCGTATGTGTCGAACTGCGCATGCTCCAGATGTACTTTCACTACCTGCCTCAAAATCCGTATTTCACATGGGGCTGTCCTGAGTTATCATCCATTTGCGTCAATGCTGGATTCAAGTGCTGACTGGCGGTTGACAGTTGCATGCGACAGGAGAGAACCAAGACAACGTTCTAGATTTTCATTTCTTCTATCGTTCTTGTTGGATATCACCATGAATCAGAAAACATAACTTTTTACGTGTAGGTTTATAATCGGGACACTGCTTCTTTAGTTTTCCAAAGGATAACCAAAGGAGTAGCCTAATGAAGAATTGAAGATCAAGTAAGTAAACGTTATGCCTATGTTTGACCTAGACTATTTACAATAGTGATTACCTAGTTGTTGTAGTATAATTGAATGTTATATAGAACTGTTCTCAGTGTTACTTCCTAACGTTATAATTCCTTACTTTTAGGTAATAAGTGTTAGTCAACATGTCTAAACCAATGGATCACGTCAAACGCCCAATGAATGCTTTCATGGTTTGGTCCAGAGCTCAGCGAAGGAAAATGGCTCAGGAAAACCCTAAAATGCACAACTCCGAAATAAGCAAGAGATTGGGAGCGGAGTGGAAACTTCTCACCGAGTCAGAGAAAAGGCCATTCATTGACGAAGCTAAACGACTGAGAGCAATGCACATGAAGGAACACCCAGACTATAAATACAGACCAAGGCGGAAGCCTAAGACGCTCATGAAAAAAGACAAGTTTGCTTTTCCGGTGCCATACAATCTTGGAGAGCATGAAGCGCTTAAAGTTAACGCTCTTTCGAATGGACTTTCTGAGTCTCTATTAGGACACCCTGACAAAGCCGCCGCTGCTGCTGCGGCCGCAGCGGCTAGGGTGTTCTTTAACCCGTCCATGTCGAACCCTTATTCCTTTTTCGATCTTGGGTCAAAGATGGCAGAGTTTTCCCCAACATCGTTCCCTTATGCATCTCCACTGGGGTACCCAGGTGGAACGACGGCGTTCTCTGGAGCCGGTGTTGGAGGTGGAACGCACACTCACTCACATCCATCCCCAGGCAATCCAGGCTACATGATCCCCTGTAACTGTACGGGTTGGCCCTCTGCTGGACTTCAGCCACCGTTAGCCTACATACTTCTCCCTGGAATGGGTAAACCTCAACTCGAACCTTACCCAGCATATGCTGCGGCATTATGATAGGCCTGTTTTGGACTCCAAATAAATTGAAATGTGAAAAAAAGATATTCATGCAAGAGTTTATTATGCATGCACAAACTTGTACATGTGATGAAGTGCTCGTCGTCTCAGATATCACATGTGTATGTATATTGATTAATGCCTTTATCTAAGGTACGCTATTGTTGGCCTAAGACTTTAGAGAACTCTCTAATTGGACATTCATCATATATCCTAGCCGAAAAGAATGAACAAAATGATGGTGAAAATCTAACAAAGCAAAAAATCATAACAGACTAGTTCCTTGTCATTATAATACTAATTTGAAAGGGGCCCTCTTTAGTTTCTATCTCTCGAAAGTAAATCTACTGAAGCACACTTGTTGGACTTAAGCTGATATATTGATGAGTCCTAAATAAAGACTCAATATCAGCATCCATTGGTCATAATCATGCATATGTTCTCAGATCATTTGAAACTATTGAAGGATATTATAGCTAATTATTCATAATCAATGAGTATGCTTATAGATCCGCTGTTATAACTGTACATTTTTGTACAGATAAAGGATTCTAGTTAATTTGCAAATTAATGTAGTGTTTGAGAGGGGCCTAAACTATGTATATTTTGGATTTTTAAATAATGTTTTATAGATGTCTGTAATATTTATTGTTTAGTGAACAAATCGGTGACCCAGACGTTTTAAGAGGACAAACCTTGCCATGTAACAATTGCACAGGAAATATGAAGTGCTTAAAAGATGTGGTGCCACCCATGATTTTAATTTAAGTAATCGGCTTCTCTACTAGTTTATCGACACCAGTCCCAGACATGGCAGGTTACTTTTACTGAGGCCTCAATTTTGTTACATACATTTACAAGCGTGTGCATAAGGAGAAGGAATTGTTTTACTAACTCTTATTGAATTTGTATGTTTTGTGTTTTATTTAACACCATTATGTACTTCAAGCTATTAAATGTTCATTTGTTGAGCAAAGGACTACTACAATAAAGCGTATGCGGATAAACGGAATGAATCGCGCTGTAGTTCCTGTTGAATTGCTAGCATGATTTTTATCTGTCCCTGACGTGGTCACTACAAGTGAAGTGTAAGGTATCCTCCAAAGGCTTCTTTTGTTCGCGATTTGAAAAGCATTACTAGGAAATCTAAATCAACCCATTGTAATCAAGAGCCAAAACCTGATTTATCACAATTTTTACCATGAATAGGCAGGAAGATAAAGCTGAGTGGATTTCTTTTAAGGCCTCTATTCACGGTAGGAGATGTATTTTTGGTCTGCAGGGGGGATAAACGCATCTCTTAGGTTTATGTTTAGGTTTAGGTTAAGAAAAAGTCGATTTTCTATCGCCTTCAAATTAAAAAGCAAAAACGAATTAGCCTGACTAAAAAAGACACTAACTTCAAGACTCCTCTCAATCTCTCTCTCCCTGTCTCTTTCTCGCAATGTATTTTTATTTGTGTGTTAATTTTCCCCTGTCTATTATTGTACAACATGTAAAATACATTGGACAAGTTATTTAAGCAAACTACCCCTCCTCGATTACATTAAGAAGTTAATTCATATGGATCAAAGCGATTATGCAAAACTAATTTGGACTGTCCAGGGATAATTATCTCCGTCACGGTTAATTTAACCTTTTCACCACCATGCATTCTTTATTGTAACACCCTGATCACTTGTCTCCACGGAATTTTCTATACTTGCCCTAGAAATAAGGCACAATCAACAATATTGCATGCAGTTCTAAACAAAACAACAAACGAAACATGCTTCATTTTCAAAACGGGTTTAAAAAGGCTAGAAGGTCGAATTACAGTTGTAACGCGGCATGTTATTTCACATTATCTCACGTTGTTGGCAGTTTCATAAAATAAATCCACTCGATTATTGTTTGAATTTTATTATTTTCTCAAGGGATCCAGCCACCAACAGTTATCTGGTCAAAACCAATGAAAAGGTCGTCAGGTTGATAAAATAACTTGCATACTAGCTCAGTGACCATTTCCCTCTCTTTCTCTAACCTTTTATTATATTTTACTTGAGGACAGGGAAAGAAAGCTGAAAGAACTTTTCTTTACTCTGGGAGCGTTTAGACGGTCGAGGGGGTTTTGTCTGGGAACAAAAACGCGGGTTTGGAGGTTTGTGAGAGTGTTGTTTGTTGAAGTGGAGCTCAGCAAAAAGCGGCTGCTTTCCCTCATTGTGATGAAAGCAATCAGTGGTATTTGGAAAACTGTTAGCATTGTGCACTTCTTCTGTGTCCATTGTGGAGGATTTCTTTTCACAAGGTTTTTTTTTCAGCCGATCCAGCTGGCCGGAGTGAATAGCACTGCAATGTGTACACGCTTTGTCCCTCCTAGCCCTTCAAGTAGCCCACATTGAATAGAGTGAGTTGACACTGCATGACAGTGAAACAACATAATAAAAAATACATGAGCACATGAATAGAGGCAAGCGCATAAATAAATAAAATGGGTGGCCAAAACTGGATAAACTGAATGACAAAACGGTAAAAGGGGGACAAAAAGATATTTAACACGCTAGATTAGCATCAGAATGCAATCTACAAGGCAGAACAATTGATGAATAGGTGCACTGGCCAAGTAAGAAATGGACTAAATGCCTTTTGAATAGATATACTTTTTTTCAACAACAAAAAATACCAAAAATAATAAATGGCAAAAACTACTAATGCATATAGCTGGATGAAACTTTTTTTTTCCTCCAAAGCATTATTTAATTTTTATGTATTTGTTGATTTAAAACTACAGGTCCTTGCAGTTGCAGCTAATAATTCAATTATTTAATCAGAGTGCAAAAATGTCATGGCATAACAACAGGTGGCATGAACACACCAATTCAAGGTCGAGAACCTTCACCTTGCTCTGATAATGGTACTTTTTACCCTCCTGTAGCAAATTCATGAAGTATGTGACTTCAAGTCAATGTTCACAATGTGCCCCTCTTTCACATTATTGCTGTTACTTCTTCTCTGTTATTCACAGGAACTAATTTGTCTTTGCAGTTGTTATCTCACTATTTTAAATAGTTGTTGGTGGATGAACACTTAACTGGATTGGATCTCAAGTGAGACATAAATGACAATAATTTCACCTGAGTAGGTACCCACCCCAAAGTATCCACTCAGGGACTAACTGCCCTATTCTAAGGCAATACATTTGGTTTTCACTTGTGATATGCTTTAGTTTCTTGGTTTAGTCCGTTAATTAACCAATTGTGTTGCAGCCCAAGTGTTTATCCCTGAATAACACAGCCATCTCTCAGTGCATGCCATAGGTAGCTGAAGTCATTTTTTTAAAGCTCTACATTGTAGGAATGTGTTATACCCCCGATTGTGGTCATTATTGGCCATTTAGGTTTGTGTGTAAATCAAACAGCTTAAACTAACAAGGTTGAACACTATAAAGTGAAGACATCAGTAATAACAGAAGCCCAAGTAAATCAAACATTTATTTTTAAAACTCAAAGTAGGTGTGGACACTTGCTTTTATGTGCCACCTGTCAAGATGTATTTGGCATGCAACACTTATCACTTATTATTATTATTACATTTTAAGTACCCAAAATACATTTATATTAAGCTTTTTTTAAAGCTGGAATTTCTTATTTTACATGTGTGTATATATATATATATATATATATATATATATATATATATATATATATATATATATATACACATATATATTATACTAATACATATATATACTTTTTTTTTTTTAAATAAATAGAAATACAAATGATCTCATAATATATAATTATCTAAACCTTTTGGAATACAATGTTAGTCCAAATTAAAATAATGTGAATACAATCATAGTACATTTGGAATGTACAGTATTTGAATGTGGTTACTAAAATGATAAATAAAGAAACCAACACAATATGCACATGGAAATTGCTTGCTAACCACAAATAACATCAATCTCATACTGAGAGACAACATAAAGGGTCTCTCATAAGATTTGAAGTCATGGCTGTCTCATGTTTCCATGACACCCCCCCCCCCCCTTCTGATGCCCAGATATTATTATGTACTAGTGTTAAACCCTTTATGTGCCTGTAAGACATTTGTAGAAGTGAGATTAGGCACATTTACATACATATGTAGCACTGGTTCAACCACGTTGACCTCAGAGGGGTTTCACACCCCTAAATTGCCCAGGGCTGCCCCACAAGGACATGGATTAACACCTAGCTTCCATGGCTTAGATGGATCAAATTTAGCATTTTTCCCTTGACATGAATAATAAATGTATGTCACTTTCTTTCTTTCTTTCTTTCTTTTTTTTTTTTCTTCTTTTTTTTTTTTTCTTCTTACATTTTGTTTGCTGGAGACAGGCAGTTTGTCGGGACAGTAGCGGTAGATGCTGAGAGCCCTACTGCTAGGTCTAGCTTCTCTGTCAGCAACCTCAAAGCCTCTGATCACTGACTCCCTCTACTTCATTTTAGGCAAATCAAAGTGTGAAAAGTCTCTCCTGAAGCAATATCTCTATCATCGGGTTGTGTCAAGAATGTTTATGAGGGCTATGTGCCATATTACCTGTAATCTCCAAAGAGGGCCTGCTGCATTCCCTGCTTCTCTCTTTGCTCCCAGGAGGGTAAGAAAGGGCAAAATTATCTTGCATTGCACCTTTTCCGCAACACCTTAACGTGCCAAATCAAAGCCTCAAAACCACACATGTCACTGTGCCCAAGGTCACCGGAAGAAATGAGAAACATCTGGAGGTACAGCCCATGCTCCAAAAAACAGGCCATGTCTTCTGAAGTCTGGATCCACTGATTTCCAAGTTTGTTTCAAAGTCCATAATATGGTAGGTGGATGGAGTCCTGCTGGGCACAAGAAAAGATATGCCTGAATTTTGTACAGAGGGGATTTGCTGAGAGGGGCAACTACTTTTACAGGTGAAAAGCTGGCGCTCTTCAACCAAAATCCTTTATATTATCTATAAATGTGCTTTACATGCAATATTTCCATTGAAATCTTAAATAAAACTTGTGGCTATTGAATTAGGCTTGGCATATTTAGTTGTTGCACAAACGGCCATAAATGTATTTAAAACTACTTTTAAAGTATTTATATAATCGGCTTTCTGCAGATATGGACAGTGAAAAGTGCAATTATGTAGGATAAAGTTGGAGATAAAGTTAACCCTATTAAGTTGAACAACTGCATAGTTATTGCTACAGATGACTAACACTCGCTGCAGATTATGTCAGCTATAACCTCTTAGGCTTCTAATAATGCGCTATATCCTACAAAATATATCAACTCATTTTTATAGTTTTTTTATTGTATTAGTCTGGGGTTTCCAGTTATTGGTAGAAACTTTTACAGTAATGGAGGATTATATGTTAAAGTCTGGTCCTGTGAGATCACGTTAGGACCAACTCCTGAGTATACTCCATTGCCCCAATGACATTCACATTTAAACTAATGTACACGTAGCAAAGTACCTTTATGTATACATTCTCTCACCAACTGACAAAATACTGACTGATTGACACTCAAGCTCCCACTGCTGTTGGAACGACTTCACTACAGTAACACTAGCTAACCCATGGGAGTTGGACATTCAACAGGGAAACATGAGGATCAAAATAGTTGTGTCACAGTCATTAGATGAGCTTATTACCACAATATATACCAGAATAAAAGTGTATACTGTAGGCACAATCCACCATCATTCAGATTATAATAGATTGGACTGTGTGGTCTCAGTATCACTATAAACCCACTTCAGAATTTAACATTTTAAAATATGAATCACTTGATTACCTTATGAATCTATTAATAAATTACAATATGACTGAAAGTGGTCAACTCTGAGAAAAAATACCCCAGTAAACTACCTTTTTTTGTTCCATTTCGAAATGACCGCTGGCAGAGATTGTGAGCTCTCGTATTAAATTCACAAGTATTCAGGGCAAAACGTATCTAGAAAGAAGTAGAAATAATGAAGTTGAAGAGGAGTTGATGCCCTGCGGACAAGTCACAAAGAATTATATCCTTCTATAACACAGGCAAAAGATAAGTACCTGTCAGTTGACATACTCGCTGCTACATGTGCCTATCAATAGAACGGATTATTTCCCCTGGTTATTACATAGGAGATCTGGGGGGGCTCTAGATTGCACCTTTAATGAGAATGAATAATTCCTGCACATTCTCAACTCCACTTGAAGTAAGTGAGATGTAATGCTATCATTCCCCCCTCTCTCAATTTCTCCAAGCACTTATTAAAGTGAAATCTCTCTCCCACATTAATTCATCTGCTTTATTTATTCACATTTCAACAGGATTACGATATGCAGAGCATGATTTGAGAGTCCTCCTCTTCATTGTGATATCGTGGTTTTGCACACAGTTTCTGTATACATTCTGTAATTAACAAAACTGGCAAAATAAGATCATTGACACATTGTATGTCGCTGCATAGATAATCTTTCCATTCCATCTTCCTCAGCCCCCCTCACCTGTGGATAGTAACTCTTTGGCCAGGGCTTTATCAGTGAAGGGACGGATGTCACTGAGCTTTAGCTCCTCGTCTCAACACTGGAGTGAAAAAAGGTGAAGTAAATCCAAGTCTCCCCATGGCTGTTACTGTGCTTGGTGATATCTCAGAGTGCGACTGAAAATGTCATACAATGTGGGTCCTACCCATAGAATCAACATTGGCAGTCCCACATTCAAATGTCAGAAACAGTTTGAACACGTTTGACGATGTGACACACTTTAACTACCATACACATGCGATGGCAGTACCGTATACGAATGATTGTATACACTGAGTCATTACTGATGGATGGAACTACCTCTCTTTGGTTTGCATCCTCCCAATCTGTGTCCTGTCACAGTGCCGTGTTCACAGTGAAAGATGGGAGCCATGACAATCAGCAGAAAATTCGAACAGAACATCAGAACACTTGCATTACTCAACTTTAATCTTCTTGGAAAAATTGGTCAGCATATCAAACATACCATTAGTTATAGTGCTTCAGGGGCATGACTTCGTACCTTAATTGTGAAACATTGTCAAGGTCGTCAGCGCAAATCTATTACAAATGGTCTTTTCAAACATCACAAACGTTGTAGCCAAACATAATGTTCAGGGCTCTGTTGTAATTTTTCAGGTTATTCGTGAGTACAAAGGGGCTGCGTAGAGAGATAATAACTTTAAACTCTTTTTTTAATTTGCTGTTTGAAATGTTGAGTATCAGAGAACACAGAATAATCTGTAATGCTCGATAGAAAAAGGAGGTAATTAAAGAAGCTTCCTTCGTTCTGATTGTAGCAACTAAGAAATGCAACGCAAGGCCATTCAGAGATGACGTGGTTTAGGTATTTGTGGACACTTCTCACTATTGAGAGGCCCTCCACTTTGAATAAATTGCCCTTTTAATATTGCATTGCTTATATATAAGTCTAACAATTTGCTTTCAAATCACCATTAGTAACACAGCACGTACTTGGATTCTTTTTATCAGCAGTCAGTGTGTACCCACATCGCAGCTATGTAGCCTACAAGTACATTGGGAGGTTTTTTATTATGGTTTAAAGTGGGTCATAGAGAGCTGTTTTCTTTCATTTAGTCATTATAGGTTCAAGGCAAAAAGTTTTTTGTATAATTCTGAGAAATAGAACCAATGCAAACTCTTCAGGATATGAAAGGTGTACCTTACATTAGAAAGAAAATCTCTCTCTATAGGTGCCTAAAGAAAAAAAAACAGACAAGTCTATAAATACGTATAGTTGACATGTAGCAATAATGAGGCATATATTTATGTATGTAGGCCACTAAAGAAAGGCAGTACCTTTGACTTGTGTGACAGCTTATTTTTGTTGTTGTGCAATTCAGCGTGCCAGTGTACATTTCGCTGCATACTGTCGATTCACCCATTTTATATACAGTACCACATTTAGATTCCTGACATGCAAACAGATGTTTGAATATCATGCATTGTTGGGTGTCCCTGTTAGTGTCTATTTCTGTCAGGTAAACACGCTCAAATATGTCCCCTTAATTTGATGTTCAATGTATCATGACGGCTGATTCAGATGGCGTAGATTTAGGGTGTAGTTAGTTATTCAGCACAGACAAGGTAGGCAGGTGAATTCGAGAGACTTTGGCAAATTTCGACAGTCTCCCAGACAGTTTATATTTCTATCAACGTGAGCCAAAATGATCTAGTCGATCCAAACTGATATCGGCTTACCCTGACCTTACCTAACCCATTCCCCCTCCAGCCCCCATGGAATCGTACAGTCAATATAGGCAAGGCAAGGCAGCAAAGTTGACAAGCAGTGAATGGAGGGTGTATAACATTGCATTCTGCAGCGATTACAGAGGTAACATGAACACTGGGATCAGATAGTGAGACAGATCCTTTTGTGGCTCCTAAATTGCTGGACAGCTCCGGGGCTGACATTTAAAACACAACATGACCAAACAACAACAACAAAAAACATAAAAAGAGAATTGCAGGGGGGGTCTTAAAAGAAACCAAAAAAAACAACCGGAAATTCAAGTTTTGGCGACTGCAACTGACCCAAATTTTGTGGCCCGTCTTCTCCTTAACATGCTTCTGCAAGCCTAGGCCCCGGGGTGACATATCCCTTACACAGGGATTGCCAGTGCATTTACATAACATGGTTAATGAGAGATCAACACCAGGCAAGCGCCTTGAAAATAAAGCTTTCTTGTAAAAAATAATGAGCGAGTGATTGATCCGTACTCATACAAACCGGTTTGCTGAGTTATTACCAAAGGCAGATTATAGCCAGTGCCAAAAGTGCCTTGGCATGCGACGCCTTTCGCTCAGAGGGTCCCCAAACTTGTCATCACATTAGCCCATGGTCAAGGAGTACATCCTGCCACTCGCCTAATCTGCTTTCCTGCACAATTAGCTTGCTACAATAAGGCAGTTGCCTGACAGACAGAAAGAAGAAAAGGGGGGGAGAATCAGTGATTTCCACAGGGGATGGTTAGATCGTTCACCTCCTCAGAGATGTCTTCCAACTCCTTAACGTGCTCTTAGCCTGCTATTAACTTAGAATGTTTTGACAATATGGATACGGTGCTTTGTGGTTCCGTATTTTTCATTGTGCTTTGATGAAGCTAGACAAAGAAGGACGTGGAAGCAGAGAGCAGAATAAAGAAAGAGCCTGAGAGTGTGTGACAAAGGTAGTGCGAGAGAGAGAAAGAAAAAGAGAGATTTGTTTTATTTACAGAAATCTGATGCCGGGGAGGGTCGAATAGCAGTGGAAGAAATGACAAGTTTTCTGAACAAAATAATAGATAATTCCATCCTGACAAAGGCGAGGAAACTATGGGCAAGAGGGGGAAAATAGCAGGAAAGGATGGAGAAGTGAAGGGGTATGAAAAGAAGAAGAAGAATTCAGTGCTGCTTCTTGCAAGGAGAAGGAGAGAAAAAAACATTGATGACACCCGGTTCCATTCTTTCGCTCTCCCCTTTCTCTGCTCCTCGCCTCGCAGCACGGCGGGCTAAGCTGGGAGCTGTAATGTCATTAAATTGCAAATGCTTTTTTTTTTCATTTCCGACACACACTGTTTACTTATCTGGCAAAAACATATGTTGGAAGGAATCCGTTAAATTCTGCCCATTGCCTTGGGTGAAAGTGCAATAGAAACGGGCCCACTGAGCTCCTTCTGTCGTCTCCTTTTAGCACTTTGCCTTATCTACAAGGCTGCTTAGCAGCAAACTGGCGAGTTCAATGAAAAATGAAGATACAGTGCAAGATTAGGGAAGAACAGTGAGGGGAGAAATGCTTGGAGAGAGGGTCATCCCATTGCAAATGATTTCACTCTTCTCCATCTGCATAAATGACTATTTTTAAGGCATCTCCAGCGTCTGTATATTTTTCTCACTCTGCCACACATTTAATTTCACGCCCCGTGTTCTGAATATGCTTAAATGCATATCTCTGATGCACCTTTAAGCCAGAGGAAAGAGGATGGGGGGGGGGGGGGGGGGAGTGGGGTGGGTACGAAAGCAAAATTAAAGATAAAATGGTGTGATTTGCACTACAAGTCTATTACTTTATGGCATTTACATATAGTTCACCTCTGCAATTCCAAGATTTTTTCTACCACCTTCCTATCAGTATTTTGCTTGTATAAATATGTATAAATCTTTGTTAAGAAAAAATAGAATTCCCAGTTGCTCCCGAAAGTTTAAAAGGGTCGACTTTTCTTTCTTCAACTTCTGCTCCTTCTCCATGAGCCTCACTGGCAGTTTCTCTGTGTGGGGCAGGAGGGGGGAAGCGGAAGGGGGGGTGTTGCTCCACCAGGCCCGCCTAATAAAGTAACGGGCTGCAACAAGCCCTTTGTGGCCCCCGATACCCCAGCACTCCTCCCTTTGGTGAGGTGAAAAAGAGCGTGGGGTGGCTTGGGTCAGGGCTTGGCTAGGACTCTGTCAAAGGGATTGGCAAAGCTTGGTTACAGCAAGGTGGGGTATCCCAACTGAGCTGTAACCAAACCCATAAACATCCCATATCCACATCAAGTTAGCACAGTCCACATTATCAGCGGAAAAAAGACCCAGGCTAACACAGCTGTGAGTTTCCCCCAAGTGACACCTTCGACGGTGGCCAACGCGTCAGACTTTGCTATGCTGTCCACCGGCTGTGTTTGTTCTACTGGGCTGAGGAAGTTTTTAAGTGAGAGTGGAGAGAGCCCGCCTCTTAGAGCAGTGAAGGAGAAGGCCTTGGATTGGTCTGACTGTGAAAGGGAGAGAGAGAGAGAGAGGCTATTCAGAGCACGATTTCTTTCCCTCATTGTCTGCCCGCTTAGATTTGAATACGCTCTCTCGCAGCAGATGAGAAAAACGCTTCAGCCGCCTGCATTGTTGGCTTTCTCTCTCTTCTTTTCTATTTGCAATTAAATGCATTTCAAATGGAACAACTGTACAGAAAAGCAATTCTGATAAGAAGGAAATCCATTGCTTTTAACCTCCTTTGTAGTGGTTTTGCATTTTTCAGGCATTCTTATTATTTCAAATGCACGATCCAAACATATCTCTGGAGAGAAAACACCATACAACTTAAGTAGTGCTTCATTGAAATTAAATTGCATTTAGAAAAATAAAATTTTTTTTGGAGACGTCCCTGTCTTTCCTCCGGTTCAGATCAGCCCCCGTGGGTTTTTGTGGTCTACTATGGGCCATGCAGTGTTGACGGGACCTTTGTGTCCTGAGCAGTATCACACGTACCCATCCTTTGCATGGGATTGGATGAGTCTATTAGAATTTGTGTCATATGGTCATTTACAGCTAAATAGCCTCCACATGCATTGTGTTTGCTTTGTGTGCAAAGCATCAACTGCAAAAACCAATCTCATCCCCCAGACATGAATGTTTTGGAGGATTTGAATGCTGTAAATAACTCCAAACCCTCTCTTACGAGGTTTACCCCTGGAGCACTTTGTAACTTATCAGGGCTGCCTTGTGCCTCCTCTAATGCCGGCATTATGCTTGAATGTAAATCGGTAAGCTGCCAGAGAGGTGGGCGGGAATTACTGAAGAAAGAACCACTGAAGGGTCTAGCCAATATTCTGATTGGGGCATAGCAAAATAAACAGTATAGTTTTGTTTTAGGCTGCCGTTAAAGAACAAAATAGCATATTGCCCTGCTCCATAGTTGAACAATGCTCCTTAGGTTTTGACAGATCCACATATTCTGTCTAGAGAAATGGAGAACAAAATCACACCTTTTAAAAGATTACGTGTTTGGCTTTTGACAGAGCTGATTTATTGGGTTATGATCAGCAGGGGTTGTTCAAGAGTGGATACTTGTTAAACTCCACGATCATATCCATGTAAATTCAACTTTAATGTATTCTGATTGAACAGTGCCCACGGTCTTTTTTGTATATATAATTTCCATCTCTAATACTACAAGGGAGAGATTATTAATTAAGAACGGGGCCATTTAAATGAATGTAATGAGCATAATAGTTTGTGCATACACCAACTAAATATCGCTCACACTGATGGGAATGGATAGCATCTTCCTCAATTTGAACGCATGTTGACCTTTAATGGCAATTTATCACCAACACAGTTTGTCATGCTGCGCGTCCTTGAATTTGCTTTATATGATGTTCTGATAATATCATAGGAATCTTCCAAATAATTGACCTGGAGCGTGTTTCATGGCATAACTATTAATCTTATTTTCCAGTGACTAATTAGAAGAGTTGCAAGCAAAATAGGATATACAGAGTACAAACGGTTGTAAAGGAATTGTGGCCTTCCAGATATTAGTTTGAAATTGGATAGACGTCTTTAAGAGGATTAAGACTTTATAGCAGGCTACTCAATTTATATGTTGAGTCCAGGATATACTGTAAGTCATTGCTTGGCATGGTTGAAATTTGAAATGGTGACAGTTAAAGTACAAAGATGTCCGTCCCTAGACTATTTCATGGTATGTTTGGTAGAGCATCGTAAAGGTAACTTAGGACCGACGGCCAATAGCTCCTTTCAGCGAGGGCCCACCGAAAGACAACAATACTGCCCCCTTTCAGTTGTTGACAGGAACTGCTTCTGAAATAAATTCTTTATCCATCTCATTCTCCCTATTGTGATTTGGAATGATAGTATTCATTGCGTTTTAATAAACAGTAGTAAGGATCCCATACACAAACATGCATGAAGCTCTCTAAAATGTTGTACCAAATTCATTGTTTAAAGGGCCATTAAAGTTAGCTTTCAAACACTCTTAACTCAAAGTTAAAGGTTTCTGTAAGGTTTGCACATCCTATCAAGCATAAACTCCGGGCTTAGATAATTTAACAACATAACAATAATGTGCAGGACTAAATTATGTTTCGTGGAACTCCACCCTTATACCAAGTCAATGAATGAATGTATGATTGTAATAACTTTGATATACATCAAGGAAAAGAGATTAAAATAAAGGGATTTAGTTCTTTTCTTTATGCCCTTGCTAGTCACAAACTGCCCTCCAGAATGATTAGGATATTTCACATTAAATGTGCTTTTAAAAATATATGTGCCACTTTTTTTTTTCTTTTTGAACTCTCGCTACTCATATTGGCTGTGCACAGTCCTGGGAAGAAATGTAAGTGTCAGTAATCCTTAATTCAACCGTGTGAAGTACGGTGTTAGTTGGAACAGTAATACATAAACTCATTCCCTCGCATTCAGAGCACAGAGCTCTGTTTGTATTCAATGTAACTGAAGTGCTCTCGATTACAATTAGAAAAGACCCTTTCTTATGACCAGCACATATTCCTGGAGATGTTTGAGGAGTACAACAACCTAAGAGGAATATTCACCTGGCCAAAAATAAACGTGATGCATTTTGCCATCAGCAATGTGTTATGTAGATCATTTCACAAATAACATTTCACCTCCATCAGTGATATCTCTTTGAAAAGCCATTAGGAGCGAGTTTTCGCCCTCGCCACTTCAAAGCCTGAGCACTCTCTTTTCGCACAGTGCTGGACTTTCATTTAGAGGTTTCCATTTTAAAACAATGACAGTGCTACTGTGAGGGATACTGAGGACCCTCAACACCACCAGGCCGCATTGTCCCCCACTCACAGGAGGACAACACTACATGCAGATTTGATGCTGGTGCAATTAGTGGCTCAAAAATCAACAGTGCACGAACTGTTCTGATACAATGCTCAACCACTCAACACATAATTAAAGCGTAATATCACATTCATTTCAATGACAATGGGAGAGGTGGAAAATGTGGAGAAACTGAAGTGTACACCCTCGCCAATGTCTTGAAAGGATGAGTACATATTAAAAGACGATGTAGAATATATTAAGCCGACAAACAATTAGGCCTCTAAAATATAAACTGGAATTTGTAGATTTTTTTGGGGGACATTGATTGATTCATGCTAGATGCATTTTGATGGTTTTACATTAAATTACATTTGATGCCTCGGCTAAGACAGGGTGGTACTTTCAAATAACTTTCAAAGAACTTGCTATCAATATACAAATAATGTAATGTGAAGCTGTTGAACAATGCTGTAAAATGAGTGCACCTACTTCTGAAATGAACCGTGGAACAAATAACCCTGTAGTACTTAAAGGCGGTGTAGTCTTAACTATCAGTACCTTTTGTTTTATTTGGAACTGTTGTGTTTGTGTCAGAAATGGGTCTGCAGCTCCACCCTGTGTCCTTGCTACAACGGCACAAGTGTGCGCAGGAAGTCTTCAAGTCTACTGTTGATACATATATCATGCTTAATAATACTAAGAAAAAGGAACTGTCTATGCATTCCATGAAAGCTTCTCTAGACTGAGAAAAGGAAAATAATGGAGTGCTGTTGACGTATAGGAAGGCAGAGCCTTAGGAAGGTTCAGAGACGTTTTAACTAAGGATAATCCACGAGGAGAGGGGTCTCTCGTGCTAGACTCATGATACACCAATGTGGGTTTCACCGACGCTTCAGTGGCTTCCCTGGAGGATATGGAAAAGTAACGACCTCGAGTGCAAAACATTATGGAAACCGTAACCATTTAGAAGCCTTTTATGCGTCACTTGTATAGCTCTTGATAGATGATCTATAAATTGCTATAGATGCTGATCATCAAAATGTAATACTACCATCTTAATATCACCCTTAAAAAATTGTATATATTAAGGACAGATTTCGTTACAATTTCAGAGGATTGCTTTTTTAATTTGTAACCTAGTTATTTGTATTATTTATCTTGTAAGGCAGAGAAAAAGTATGGTAATGGGTTATTTTTATAAACTGAACATTTGCAGATTGTTACCCATTTATATTGGGCGTTGTTAGCGTATATTTTCATAAGTCAATGACAATACCAACCAGTTATTGACATCACCAAACAATTACTACAAAATGTTCCTTTTGAATTCTTACGGGAATTCTTCAGTGTAATCCTATTAGATGCAGTGAACCTCAGAGGACCTGTTGAGTAATAAATCTCTAACCAGACAGAGGGATTTTCTCAAGGAGTTATTTTATACTATATATTTTTATTTTATACTACCTGAATCTCACTGTTACCACATTTTCTGACGCTCTATAAATGTATGTAATTCACTATTCCATTGACTTGCAAGAGCATAAATATGATAATAATCATAATCATACCATAGAAGAATGTAATTTCATAGAACTTGTTCCAAATTGTTTGTTGGATTGAGATACCATTTACTAAAAAAGGTGGTATCACAATTACCATAATTCAACGTATCATGAAACATACGTAGAAATGTACAGACACCCCCGAGGAAGTGCAGTTTATTCATTCCCTTGAGTCAGAGAAGTTCACATTCTTATGCTCCTGACCTAACCATCAGTTGTCACATGTTAGGCTAACGGGCGTCAGAGAAAGGCAACTCACCAATGGGAGTGTTTGACATGGAAGCACAGCGACACCTCATATCATATGCCTTTTTAGAAGCTCATGTTTAGAACGTTCCATACAAAT
The DNA here is from genome assembly GCA_026901105.3 of Galaxias olidus. Classification (NCBI taxonomy): domain Eukaryota; kingdom Metazoa; phylum Chordata; class Actinopteri; order Galaxiiformes; family Galaxiidae; genus Galaxias; species Galaxias olidus. The sequence goes on from JAPMUY010004627.1 coordinate 222,893, forward strand.
ATTGAGTTGTCTAGGCACAAAGTTGTTTAAACTGAATAGCAGTTTCAAATAATAGATATTTTCATCCATATCACATCAGATCGTTCATATTGATCACATAAGGAACAATGGACATTGGCCACTTTCACTTACTGTGTATCACCTGTCGTGTATATTAATAATATTACAACTCATAGCGTGAGCTTTGACTTTAGGTGGATATCAGATCTATTTTAATTTATTGTATATGTACAATTTGAAATGAGCAAATAAACACATGGCTGGGTGGCTACACAATACATTATGAATCTAAATAATCTTTTTATACTGTGTTAGTGTAAATGGTTTGAAGACTGGATTATAGTAATCTTGATTTACAGACGTGATCTAAGAAAACAACACTGAAGCCAATTCTGAATCCATTTTTAAAATCTATATAACGCAGATTAATGTTGAGAAGCAGTACATTAAATTATAACTTTCTTTCTACAAGCGCCTAATCTTTTTATAGGGATTACAGTAATACTTGTTTTAGAGGAGAACACAGACATGCATAATACTGTACATAATTTAACACAACTAGATTTATGCAATATATTTCGTATTTAAAGCAAATTATATTTCAGAATTTAGCTTTCTTTGCCAGGATTTATTAAACTGTGTACAATACTATACTATACTACTATGAACTATGAACCTAGATCTGCTACTAATGAGATGGCCAACAAGTCTGTCCTCCTCAGGCATGTTTCTGGTATTAGCCCGTTCTCTGTTCTGTTTGTCAGGTGATAACCACGAGACCAATGGTTTAATCCTTACTACCAGCACAAAGAGCAGCCATATAAATTGAAGCATTTCTAAATGACTATGAAACTAACTGGAACACAGTTTACTTGCTCTCCGGCTCTTTTCACAGATGTTGAGGTTATCACTGTATCAAATTCCAAGATACACAACTGAAGGACCATTACAGGCACATTCCATGCTCTTCTTTCAGAAACTAATTGACACCATCGTCGCAGTGAATTGCTGTACAAACGGATTCGTCTGGAAGTGGTGAGTGGAGACGGCGGTGTGTAATATGATGAAGTCACTGGCTCTGGGCTTGTTTTGTTTTTTTCTGCGGCCCGACGTCACCGAGGCACAGTTCCCTCGGGTCTGCTGTACCGTCGAGGGGATCCTGTCCAAACAGTGTTGCCCTGCGCTGGGCCCCGACGCCGCCGACGTCTGTGGGATTCTATCCGGCAGAGGAAACTGCTCCGCTGTTCACGTGGACAGCAAACCCTCGGGAGGACCCTATCGACTGAGAAACGTGGACGATAGAGAGAGGTGGCCAACCAAGTTTTTCAATCAGACGTGCAGGTGCAATGGTGAGTAGCGTTCCTTTTTCTGCCACTGAGTATTATTTAGCCGAAGCCCTGGGATTTTTAGGGGACAACTTAAAGTAGTGAATGTGAAACAGCAACAAGTGTGTTAAACAACTTTAACAAAAACCTTTGGTACACCTGTAGGTATTTTGAAAAATGAAAAATACACAAAGGAAATGGTAATGTAAACACAGTGTGCGCTTCCCCTGATGAATCCAGGTAACTTTGGAGGATTTGACTGCGGTCAGTGTAAATTTGGATGGACGGGGCCAAACTGTGACCAGAGAAGGGCCCCCGTGGTGAGAAAAGATATACACTCCCTGACCCAAGCAGAGCTCCAGGAGTTCCTGAATGTGTTAGATCAGGCCAAGAACACCACCCACCCAGACTATGTGATCGCCACCCAGCATTGGCTGGGCCTTCTGGGGCCCAATGGAAACGAGCCCCAGTTTAGCAACATATCCATCTACGACTTCTTTGTGTGGCAGCACTATTACTCAGTCAGAGACACACTCTTAGGTACAAAAAAACTTCAGAATCAGGCAACAGGCATGATCTACTTATTGAGAGTTACATCAAATCTTTAAGGCTGTTTTTTTTGTTGTTTTTTTTTAAACCTAATGCTGTTGGTTCCTATGTAGGTCCTGGTCGTGCGTTCAAGGCAGTTGATTTCTCCCATAAAGGACCTGCATTTATTACCTGGCACAGATACCACTTACTCAGTCTGGAAAGAGAGTTACAGGTACAAGCAGATCTTTAAGCCAGCAAACATTTTTGGAACACTGCAAAAAAAGAAGCATTTAAGAATAAGTGATTTGTTTATAATAATTATTAATTATTATTACATATACATTATATATTGTATTTTATCTCTTGTAAACAAGAATTTGAAAAACAAAAACAAATGACACCGTCCCCATCCAAATAAAATCCTATTTGTGCTTTCCCTCTCTCCACAGAGGCTGACTGGAAATGAAAACTTTGCCGTGCCATACTGGAACTTTGCCACGGGCCAGACGGAGTGTGACGTTTGCACAGACTCTCTGCTAGGCGGCCCCAACCCAGATGACCCGTTGCTCATCAGTAACCGGTCCAGGTTCGCCAACTGGCCCTTGGTGTGCAACAGGTCGGTCCAATGCCGTCAACCCAGAACGAGAAACAGAGTCATCCCATAACTTGTGTTACTCTGCGTTCATGATTAGAGTGTAGTGGAACTGCATGTGTGAACATGTGACTTACGCCCCCCCCCCATTCACCCCCCCCCCCCCCCCCCAGCTTGGACGACTACAACCGCCTTGTGACCTTGTGTAATGGCACTAACGAGGGAGTCATTAGGAGAGGGATCACGCAGAGGCGCAACATAAGTCTGCCCACCATGGATGACGTCAGAAGCTGCCTCAACCTCCGAGACTTTGACAGCCCTCCCTACTTCACTAACTCCACCTTCAGCTTCAGGTCTGCTCCCTACTTCAGCAATCATACTCGAGTCATTTTTAAATTTTTGATAAACCTACGTGTTTCTGTGATCTTTCCTTTTCTTAAATGTTAAAGGTCAATGTTCTGCTGAAGGACGGTGCAGCATACTGTATAATTGTGGTGGGGGTCTGTTTTAAAATGCTTCCAGGAATGCTTTGGAAGGCTACGACAAACCCAATGGGGAACTGGATGAATCCGTGAACAACCTTCACAACCTGGTCCACTCTTTCCTCAACGGGACAAGCGCTCTGTCTCACTCCTCAGCCAACGACCCCATCTTTCTGGTAGGAACTGAGAGATCCACTGGTGTTTAGAAGAGTGGCTGTCGGCATCATTTAGACGGCCAAGGATAATGACTGTCGCGTGTTTTCCACGTTGTAGGTCCTTCATGCCTTCACTGATGCAATATTTAACGAGTGGATGAAAAGGTCAGTGCCACCAAACTCCAGCTTCCCCGACGAGATGGCGCCGATCGGACACAACAGAGACTTCAACATGGTACCCTTCTTCCCTCCTATCACCAACCAGGAGATCTATGTGACTTCAGAGCAGCTGGGGTACACCTATACCCTTGCTCTTGAGGGTATGCATCTTCGCGAATCAATCTTAAGCATGCACAAGAATATGAATGTACTTGGTTTCACGAACTGAAATTAATTAAAGATAAATTTAAGATGTTTTTTTGTGAATGGTTTTTACATTTTCCTAACATTCTTCTCTTATCTCACAGAACCAGACGACAATGGCACAGTGTTTCTGCTCGGGTCCACTGTCAGCGGCGTCTGTCTGGGTCTTCTGCTACTTCTGCTCATCCTGGCGCTCTTAATGCATCAACGAAGGAAGAGAGGCTACGGACCGCTGATAAACGCGGAGCTCAGCTGCCAAAGATACACAGAGGAAGCCTAGGGATCGCCATCTTTGACTTGATACTTAGGCGCACTGTCAACAAGAGCACAGCAGACATTACACTGGCCCCATGAGAACATGGATAGGGTTGTGATATACACGGCACACTGCAGATGTGTATTTTTGAAAGCAGCTGTAAAATGCACCATGGATCATTGTGAACAGTGAATCACTGTGAATCCCTTATTTACTCAGAGTAACCAATATGTGCTTAGTTTCTGTTCAATAATGCCATTTATTTAAAAAGCTTTTTCCAACAAGGCACTTATAATAGTGTCTGCTACTGTAAAGGATAAGTACGCCTTATATACTATATACGTACTGTATGTATACAGATTTGGCCAAATATCTACGTATATTGGTTATAATACCACACATAGATCATTGCATAAATGTGTATGGGTTCAAGGGGGAATTGGGGTAAGGGGAATAGTATGGGACAACTGCCTTTTTCCTTTTGATTTTAAGTTCCAGGACGTCATATAAAGATTCCTTTTTTTGTTGCCATTTCAAATTTAGTAGCAAGGGATAGGCGCCTATGCAGCCTTCTATTGTAAGCATGTTAACTTTCTCTGTCTGTGTTCACATTCCTTATCTTCATTTTATTTCATAAGAGTCATGGAAGGTGTTGCAATCTTATTAACAAGTATTTATTTGCAAGAAAGAGTAATAAAACGCAAATGCAACTATTTTCATTTCATTAAAAACAGTAAGGCATATTTGTTTGAATGTAACAAATAAAGACAAAGAAAGGACATGACTTTTAGCAGATCCTTGATGAAGACGTCCATGTCAGAATAGTTTCTCAAACCAAAATTAGCATCAATAGTGCAATGTTACAACGTGGAAACTGTAATTCCTCTCAATACAACATCTTCCCCAAACACGCAAAAGACACAGGAGTGTCACCATTTGTGGTCTCCACATATGTCTCCTTACAGTCATACAGACCCAACAGTTCTACAACCGTGTAAGGATCAGAAGGCAACAAAGCTCAACAAAATGGATGTAGTGCAGAACTCAATAGATAAGGGATGTGTTATATTTAATACTTGCTAATTCCCTTGATGTGTAAGCTTAGCAGGCCTCTGTGCTTTACTGGGCTGATGGGCTCTTTGAGAGCAGTGGATGTCCAATGCAGTACAGTCCTGCTGGAGACTGATTTTGTCGGCTGGAGTTGGAAGGCTGAATAATAACGGTCCGCCCCCTTTAGCTAAGCCCAACCACTCTCTGTCTATAGTAGCATGCTCTGCTGGGCATCTCCACCGGAGCATTCATGCCTGGCAGGACACTCTCTGCCTCTTCCTATTCTCATTTCACAGGTGGCTGTGGTCGGCTTGAAGCTGCAGGCACAGTCACTCAAGCTCCAGAGATAACGCAGGGACACCTTTTTTGCATTTGCTAGTCGTCTAGTTTTACGTTCGGCACATCCTCTCTCCATCGCTATAACTGTGGATAGAACGAGTTACTACTGAGATGTAAAATTAGCTAAATTATATTAAGACTGATGGATAGCATTGGTCCAGTTATTTATATCATTTTTAGTATTTGACAAAAATCCCATAAGGCTTTTATCTGGTAGAAAATGCTATATGGATATATAACAAATATATTCTTATTCGTTTAAGAAGGCCGTTTTTCATGCCCAAATATTTTGTCAATCAATGTGTTTTGCTCCAAAATAATTTGAAAAAAGTAGCACCAAGTAGATACCAGCTGTGGCCAAATAAAGACGGTTTTAGATATACTGTTCCAGGCAAATAATTACATATTTAGAGATTAATGCATGAGGGGTTAAAATGCCCTACCCCTGAGCTGTACTGTCAGGAAAAGGTCCATTTTAGATATTAAAGTAATATATATATATTTTATATATGTATATTAAAAAAAATTATCTAAAATAGAATAAAGCTGCTGATCACATCCAGTTGCGTGATTATAGCATATGAATGTACTTAACTGGTGCAAGTGCCTGCAATGGAATTTAGGGACATTGCTGCTGTTAATGCATTTATTAAAAGAGATAAAGAACCAAGAGAGTGTGGTGGCAAATGTGGACATCCTCACAGGTGTTCAAGTATGAGCTGGTGTTCTAGTGTTGGGGAAGGCTCAGAGGACATTTTTTTGGGGGGGGTACACGACTTTGACCCTTGTAAGGGAAATTCTGGCTTCCTCATGGATGTTCAAGCCTAAGCTGTTGTTCCAATGTAAGGGAAGGGTCAGCGTGAAGACCAGGTCACAAAAGAGACAGTATGTGCCTTTTGGAGACACTGAAGGCTAAAGTTCTGTGTCTTAGACATAACATAAACACATCAGACACATGACTACATCTTGACAACTCTACTGATGTTATCACATAAAACGCCTTTCTTAACATCACTAGAATGTGCGTGTCATTTAAGGACAGCCATTCTTTACTAACCTCACTATAAGACAGCATGTCACCTGGTTGTACATACTCTGATTATCTTTTACCCAAATTAATAGAATGCAGCCATTTGTAAAATAAATGTATTTGATAATGTATGAAGTCAAACCCATCAATAAGCATTTCAACTTAAATAAAAAATGTCCATGTAAAAAAAAAAAAAACTATCAAATTTGGAATATAAGAGCAGGAATCAAAAAGAAATCAACATTCAAAGTGGCAGCCACATATGCAGGTGTGATTTGGGTTGTTGTTAAACACCAATCAACGTGCAATTCAACTTCAACGGTTTTAATACGCTCTTACAGAACTAATAAAAAGTGGTCCAATTGTGCCTTCTCTGGTTGCCTCTAGTTGAGACCTTTCCCTTATTATCAAAATGGTTCAACGTTCCCAAAATACTTTCATGTAGCCTAAAACAAGTCAAAACAGTCAAAGTGCTTGGGCTCGTTCTCATGGAGACCTCATTGGCTTTACGCAAGACAAGAAGAAAGGATTTTCCGCCCTGAAAAGCTGAATGTTTGATGTGGTGGCTTTCGAGGGAAATGGCTAATTGCTATCAGACATACAGTCTGACTAATGATGGCACTGCACAGTCTTTAGGCGCTGCCGGGAACAGGATAAATGGCTCGCTCTGTCCAGAGCAGAGCACACCCCACTTTTCCTGGAGGCGATGGCTGCCTCAATACTGTCTGTGTGACTGTACGTCCAGTCAGCCTGAATATAAAAAAACAGCGAGTGAGAGAGCGCGAGAGAGAGAAATGTGCTCCTGCCACTGTCAGTGTTGGGCCACTTCCCCCCAGCATTATCTCCATAGCCAGTGCAGTGCCAGGGCCAGCAGACCCGACATGGCTGGCCAGGGGAGGGTGGCTGAGTCCTTCACAGGGTCGCTGCGGTCTGCTTCTACCACAGGGCCCTCCGTGCTGGCAAAGTCCGCCTCAGTGACGCAGGCCTCGGTGCAGCCACTGCCACTGCCCGAGCCACTGCCCTCGTCACCTGCAGGGCAGCAGAGAGGCAAGCCAGGGGAAGAGGGAGCAGACCAGCCAATGTCATATAATCACACGTTTACGTTAGAACAACTTGTGTCAACATAGTGTCTTCAATCATTTGAAAGCAGCAAATAGCTTCTCTTAAAGCAAGCACTTTGTAACTGCAAATAATAAAAAAAAAGCGTATTGGCAAATTGCTTACTTGAGTCTGGGAAGTAGATGTCGTTGCCATTATAGGCGTTTTTCAGCTTGTTGGTCATTACTCTGAGAGCCATGATCTGCTGCCGGATAAATGTATCTGGACGGGTGATGTCAACGCCGACCTCAGGGTTATTCAGCTGATTGGTCAAGCCATCCTTCAAAACTTCTGGGAAATACCTGCAAGAGTACACAACGGTATGCCCTTGTTATTGTGGAATATTTTTCTAATATACTCTAATCTACTACAATGGCCAAAATACAGTTTAAAGGTGGGAAACAAAAGATAACAACAAAAGATAACACATGATAGATTTCCTTCCCCCTCTAGTTTCAGTTCTTGGCTATAGTAGTCATTTTTCAACCTTTCAAAAAAAGGGGACAATTGTGCACTGTGTTACCTCACTTTCAGACATAAAAAATCCTTTAAAAAAGGTTTTGTAAAGCACCTTCAATATACCGTCAATCAAAAAATAAAAATCCCATGCAGAGCAACCAGCATATAGTTTTATATACTGGCAGAGCGGCAACTATTCTTAAGGCAATTAGTAAAACATTCCATGTGGAACACTGGTCCAACAAAGGAGGTTTCATTGTATGAGTGTAATTCCAGCGCTGGTAATGACACTAGACAGCTTCATTAGAGTCTATTTTGGCCTATCTGCTGTGATGGGGCTGTCACAAAAGAATTCTCCGGAGCACAGGCTGAGTTTTTAGTCCCATCAGAGTCTCCGGCTTGAAGAGAAAGGTTAACGTAGACCTTCCATGTTGTTGTGGTCTGCTTGGTATTGTAAGAACACTGATGAGGTTGGTCAAACATACATGCCCCTGCATAATTCTAGGACATGCCTCTTAGCACCATGTGAAATCTGCCTCTAGAGATGTTTTTGTAGAATAGAATAGAATAGAATGCCTTTTATTGTCATTATACACAGGTACAATGAGATTAAGCAACCACCAAACAGTGCAGTACAGATTAAAACAGGAATAAGATAAGATAAAATAAAATAAATAAAAGTATAAAATAAGATAAGATAAGATGGGTACGTAGTCCCGATAAAAATATATCCACATGTCTATGTACATTGCAGTAAGAAAATATCTAAATCTATGTATGAAATTCACAGCTGAAAAATACGTCTATACAGGTATTGCACGGAATTAACAGGTATTGCACGGAATTAAATAAATATACCTATATGACTATTGCACAGGGGTTACAAATTTGAGTTCAGCAGGGTTATTGCCTGGGGGAAGAAGCTGTTTTTAAATCTGTTTGTTCTGGTCTTGAGGCACCTGTAGCGCCTCCCGGAGGGCAGCAGGGCAAACAGACCAGAGCTAGGGTGAGAGCTGTCCTTTTGGATATTTTTGGCTCTGCAGAGGCAGCGAGAGGTGTAGATGTCCGTTAGGGAAGGGAGAGAGCAGCCGATGGTCTTTTGTGCTGTCTTTATGACTCTCTGTATCCTCCCCTTGTCTGTACAGAGCAGCTGCCATACCACACTGTGATGCAGTATGTCAGCAGGCTCTCGATTGATTAGAAGGTCAGCAGTAAGGTGGAATTAGCTTGTGCTTCCTGAGGATTCTCAGGAAGTGTAGCCGCTGCTGAGCCTTCTTGATGATGGCGGTGACGTTCTCTGTCCAGGAGATGGTGGCCGAGATAGTCACGCCCAGAAACTTGATGGTGCGAACACGCTCCAACTCTCGCCGTTGATGTAGAGGGGGCTGGGTCCGTGCGGTGCCTTTCAATGATGATCTCCTTGGTTTTCTTGGTGTTTAGAACAAGATTGTTCTCACTTCAGGACCTCCTCTCTGTATTTAAGCCCTGGAGATGAGACCGACCACCGTGGTATCGTTTGGAAACTTGACGAAGAGGTTGTCCTTGTGGGCCGGCCTGCAGTCTTGGGTGTAGAGGCAGCAGAGAAACCCCTGTGGGGAGCCGATGCTCAGCGTTGATTTTTTTTCATGCTGGTAGAACTTTGGGAGTACAGTCTTTAGATTGGCTTATAAAGTCCCCTGCAATGATGTGGACACCGTTGGGATGAGCCCGCTGTTGTTCATTTACGGTTTTGAGCAGAGAGAGAGAGCGCCGTGTTTACACTGGCGTCGGGTGAATATACGTATGATGATCACGACACTCAGCTCCCTCGGCAGAAAAAAAGGCCCATCACACATCCAAGTCCGGGCAACAGTGTTGGTCTATTATGAGAATCCATGCTATTGTGCTCCACACAGAAGGCAGGTTTCGGTGATAATCAGCACACAGCACTCAGAAAAGACGATTCATTATGACTCGGGAGAGTTGATGCAGCAAGGTTCTCCTCTGCCCTCTTGGGACAGGAGAAACATTTATTCAAAAGCATCTGTCTCGCATTGCCCATAGTGTACAAAAAAAGAAAAAGATAGAAAGGAAGGAGAAAAGAATTGTCAAACATTTAAATTTTGATACTGTAGTTAATGTGCTAATGCAATTATCGTATTTCTTAGATCACGAGGCATCCTGCTGCAGAGAAATAAAAAAAAAATTTCATTCAAAAAAAATAATGGTTCAGAGAAATACGACAACGAAGCAACATCAAAGCAATCGAGAAAGACGATTCATTATGACTCCAGTTGATGCAAGGTTTCCTCTGCCCTCTTGGGACAGGAGCATTTAGCTTCAATTGTCAAACTCTCCAGAGACGGGGCATCCTCTGCTTGAAGACTCACTCTGGTCTGAAGCTTGCGTGTCGCCCCACTCCTCGGAGCACTTCGGAGTGCAAAACACATTTGTTTTCCACTTGTGTTGGAATGCCTCCCGACAGCAATCCCATTCAATAGAATGTCAGGATTTTTGAACTGCTACTGGATTTAGGGCATTTGAAATGATCAGCTTCTCAACTGTAATCTTTATGGATTAAACGACAGCAATGCGGGAATAGCTATTGACCCCCAAAATGGTCTATTATTGTTGAGTTCTAGACAGCCCTATGGCCTTACCTGCCCTTGGTGTAGCCATTCCAGCATTGCTCTTCATTGGTCTCTCCGGCGGTGATTCTGTCTTCCACGCAGATGTCCTCTGGCAGGCGAGACCAGAATTTCTTGGACAGCTTCAGTTTCTCCTTGATGTCAATCACCTTGGCAGAGCAAGAGGAGACTAATCATACCAGATGTTCACGAAATAAATGTGTGCTGGGCTTTACTGAGCTACAACTTGATAAGGAACCAATATAAATCTAAGTGAATATCCCACTATTCAAATGAATATTACATCTGTATTCTGCACACATTCACAGCTAGAATCTCAACGACACAAGCTGGCACTTAGTAAAACCCTTGAAAAAGTTGCGATTTGACCTATATTCCCACAGAACTTGAGGGGATATCCTGATAGTGTCAGGTCTGGTTCCATTATCAAGGCAGCCCGGGCCTGGTGTGGGGCTGAGGTGAAATTGTGTTGAACCTGCAGCTGAACATGAAAGGTGCTGTACTGACAGTGCAATGCTGCTGTAGGCCCCTCACATGGCTTTTGATGTGTTAATCCTGTCACACGGATGCCAAAGCACCTTAGAAGCTCAGATACTGCCGGGAGGGTCAAAGACCTCCACTTATTGCGGCTAAGTGACCGGACATGTTTCACTAACTAGAGCACATGTTTACCTGCACCGAGCTCGACATTTCAAGGAGTGAAAGAATCAACACAAGAATATTTGAGAAAACAAAATAACCAAAGCAAGTCGGGTAAACCAGTCAAAAAAGAATTTATATTAAATGTTGTAAAATTGTACGATTATTATTGAAAGCAGTTTCCTCCAAAGACATAGGAGGGAACATAGAAAATTATAGCATTTCCTATTTCATATTCATCTGTATAGCCTATTCTCATTAAGCAATAGAATTCACCTTAGCTGTAAATAGAAAGGGAATACAGAATTGGACTTTCTGGCCAATGCTTTATCCAACCAAATAATAAAGAGAGATGAGGAGAGGAGAGATTGAGCAATTTCAGAAGAAGCAAAGATGCAATTTAGGTCTTCAAAGTGTCTTTGAATTGAAAATCATCTCCCTCTTTATTGAGCATTTTCCATGAATAAATAAAAAGGTATGAAGCGTGTGCGTCAACAGATAGACTTGTCATTAGACATCAGAAACACTAGATGGCACTCCATCTCCAAGAATATTTGTGGCAACCATAAAAAATAAAAAAAAATAATATATATATAAATAAAGAGGGGAAGGTGATGGAGGGGGAGCAAGTCGAGAACTCACACCCGCCTATGCAAACACATGCATATTCAAAGGAAAACACAAACATGGAACGTGTCAATCACAAGAGGGAATAGGAGTAATCCTAACAGGCCAGGCTTGTTGTAACAAATTGGCTCATGTAAATGTGACCAAGACAAGTGAGAGACAGCACAAATTGTGACATAGCAATATGTAACAGGAGGAAAGGATTTAACTCTTTGTAACTACTGTAGTTAAAGATATAGGGCTATACGAAACGGAGTATTAAGAGTTACGAAGTAGAGGTTTGATTTATTTTATTTTATTTATTATTATATTTTATATATTTTAGATAAAGAATACTTTAGCTTTTTCCTTTTCGAATTTTGTGTATCAGAAATTACACAAAACGAATGCCCTGAATACCCTTTTTATAAGTATAATGATATCATCATATTGTTTAGGGCAGAAAACCAGTTCTCCACAATGCACATATCATATATGGTTTAAAGGTACAGCAATGCTGCTGCTGTTTGCCAGGGCTGAAATGGATGCATGTGATTAAGGTAGCTGTAGGGTTATCAACTCTAACTCACATCAGGAAATTAACAATATTCCCATTTGCAATGGCATCCAAAATGAAGGCAATCAGTTTGATAACCACAATTGTTCGGGCTAAAGATCAAATATAAAGTGCATTTATTGATTTTACTCTCATTCTGTGATCATAGCAGAAATAGACAGTTGATACAACAATTGTTGTGAGCTATCAGCAGAGGCAGCTAATGTTAATTATGTTATTTCCATTCCTCTCATGTTAATAAACACTTTGAGCAATCAGCTACATACATTTTCATCCAGCACGTTCTGATGCCTTATGTGTAATTAGCGGCACAGCATTACACTTCCTGTCTCCACCCGGCTGACAACTTTTGTTTTCCCTGAGGAAACAATAAATAGCATCACAGGATTTACCAATGCTTCAAGTGTGCACAACAAGCAGTGCCATTGAGCAATGTTTTGGTCAGCAAATTGAGAGTCAACATTTTTCTAATTTCGATGTGCTTATTAAAATGCCTGAGCTGGCCTCTATGGACTGGCTTTCTGATTCCTGTTTCATGCATCATATTTATAATCTATTACCATTCAAATCACCTTTAGGCTAATTCACTTTTTATTCTTTTTTAATACCTCCAGACTATGCTTGCTTTGCGATTGCTTTCAGAAAATGGCAGTAAAATGTGTCCAAAACGTGGTCTAAACAAAATGTGAAATGTGAGATTGTTTTAGGATTGGTCAGAAATAAAACTTCAGAAGTTAGAATCAAAGCAAGGGAGATATAATTGAAATGAAACATGCACGGCTGAAACCAAGCCTTTTGCTTAAAGGTCATCGAAAGGAGGTGGGGTCTTATGGGTGACATAAGTGAGCAAAGGTTTTAGGATTCAACATTGAAAGGATCAGTAACCTGGCTTATCTGCGATAGTATGTGTCATCCTTCCTTTTCTGAGCAATACATTACCTGTCCCTGTCCCTTTGTACAAACGTCCCCTCCCTCACTCCATACTCCCTGCCTCCCTCCCTCTCTCTCTTTCTCTCTCTGCAGCTGTCTGGGGAAGGATTACCAGTGGGAACACAGCGGTTCAACAGCCAGAGTGGGGATTAATTCGGCTGTAAACATCATTAAACGAGAACTTGTTTGTATTTGTGTGTGTGTCTTATGCATACAGTAAGTGAACGCACAGCGTTGCCTGTCATACACATAAAGTATGGCCTTTACTTTAATACTTCATCGCATTACTCACAAATAAGGCTTGGCACTGTGTGCCAAGTCAAACATATTGCTAACACAATGTTTACTCCTTGCGTAAAATAATTGGGTGGCTAGATATGGCCAAATATTTACAGACAATTATCTATAACAGACAACAGCACAAGTCATTGAGATGATGATACCAGCCCACTAATCATGTGCGTTACAGTAGTCACAACTATTTCCTCTATTCAAACACATGCGAGTCTAGAGAACGAGCTATTGTGTTAAAAGTATGCGCTTGTGTGTGTGTGTGCGAGTGTGTGCACGTCCAGGTGTGTATTGATCAAAAGGTAGTTGCATGCCACGTTTCAGCTCGCCATACAAATGGGAGTCAACTGTCCCCAGCTGGATGGTGTTCAGATGCCCTTGCTGATCTCAGATCAAACGCTGACATGTCCATGGCTTTGAAGCAGCCGGCCCTCCACCTATCGCCCGCGCTCTCTGTCCTTCCCGATATCAAAAGGCCGGTCTCCTCTAACTTATCTTCCCTAAAGAGCAATCGGCCTTTCAGGTCTCAAAATTGTTAGCTGTGATAGTTCTGTGCAACTCCCCCCCTCCCCCCAGCTACACACACATCAATACACACAAAATGCACACATACAATAATATAATACCAACCAACTAAAATACTTCTGCAAATATCTTTAAAAACACACAGATAATCAGTAAAATAAAAATAAATGCAAGATCACATGCACAATGGATGGATATATACACACGCACACACACGGACACACGCACACATAGACGTAAATGAAGACCATTCACACAAAAAAGCTAATGAAAGCATTATCCTTTGTGTTGTGCTCGTGTCCAGTTGTGCTACAGCTGGCTGCTCGACATAAGAACCAGCCATCCAAGACAAACGTGCGCTAAACGAGGACATACAGTAGGCCTAGGCATAGACTGTGGAGCAGGTTTCCAAAACCACAACTCGGGTAGACAACTCGGTGATCGCTATATTTTCCCCTGGCAACTGTAGTTCCTGTCTGCATTAAAATAGGTTTCTCATTTGATACCAAAGCTATGTTCCATGTGCGACGATGCACATATCCATTTCAGAGTTCAAGGAGTTCATCTCGTCTTCCTCAGAGCACCCACCCAGCTATAGGTCTGTCGACATCAGGGGGCAGGCAGGCAGACACAGACAGGGAGGGAAGGGGAAGCCATTCAGCTCCTTCCATTTGACCTGCTGAAGCTGTCAGAACAAAACCAAACTCGGAACGTGGTTTTCCCCTTCTCTTTGACCTAACCCTGACTTCTGAGAGACCTTGTGGTACTTTATTTGGTCTAATCTCCTTCGACCCGTGAAAAGTCGAATTTCTAAATATACACACTTTTTTTATAACAGTCACTTTTTAATCATGTGTCACTTTCCAAAGAAAAAATGAACGATGCCATGCTGCCGGTCTCCCAGGAGGTTCTGCTGGCGTTAGTGCGTGCCTTCAGGGTGGGACAGACAGAGCTCCTCTCCCCTGTGGGTGTGTGTTTCCCTCGACACGGCTATTTAATCACCGATGTCTAACACCTCATAAACCCCCCCCCCCTCTCCTGCTCCTCTCCCCATTAAAACCCAGAACCCCTCAACCACGACCTGCCATCTGTCTCCACAACACTTTTTGCATATTCACGGAAAAAAAACAACGAAAAAAAAACCCAAAATCTTGGGAGCAAACAACAACAGAATGGGAGATGGAACGCACACACAGAGAGAATGACCTGGAGGTGGTGAGTGCAGCATGCGCCTCCGCCACGTGACTCCCCCTGTGCATCGTCCCCTTTGTCCTTGTCTGGAGACAGGCCGCTGCAGCCAAGCTGAGGGAGGTTACTGCTTAGGCCAGGTAGCACGGAGTGCACATGAACGTGGCCTCAATCAATATCCATCAGCAGAGGGAAAATACAAATATGCTTCCCCTCCGGGACTCCTGTATAGGTGACTGCTGAGAGAGATCAACCTGCCATTTAGCTCTCCCAGGCACTGCAGTCTAGGCAATGATGGAACAGGCCCACCTACACGCATTTCTCTTTGTCAATTACCACTATGGCAAATTACACAGTGGATTCAATTAGAGGCAGAAAAGGGCTTTTGTTTGTCAGAGAGTAGACAGTGCGTATGACATGCTAGTCTATTCTAGAAACCGCAACTTTCAGCCAGATTTCAATGTAACCCACCTCCTTAGGTTTCCCTAGGTCCCTGTCTTTGTTTTGGCCCTTATCCCGACCTGTCCTCAGAGCACCAGCTCAGAGCCTTGGAGCCTACAGCCCCGCAGAATACCATGCAGCAACCCCTCCGTGTTTCAACACGAGCCCCTCCACGTCTGGGCACTAAATCTGCCCCAGCAGACGGCCTATGATTTAACACAGGGATCTCAGCGTAGCGGTGTGTTGGCCAACCTGGATATTACTGGGACAGGCCCAAGTGATGGCACACCATGTGTCTGTGACAGCCTTGTCTCCGCTCACTGTTAGATTACTGTTTTCAGGGCCCAGACCGTCCGCCACAAAAAGTGCATTCCCATTGTTATTCAAATGCCGCTATTATTTCCAGGTTGGTTTTATTTTAACAATAGAGCGTGTTGGTGCCGTAGTCGAACGGTGTCGAGATCCGTCTTAGTGTCGTGCCTGACAGAGATTGAAGGGGTGACACAGACGCAAGCCAGGCAACACACACACACACAAAAAAAGCCAATGAATATTTATCACCCTTCACAAGGCGTCAAATGCATGGCTTTGTGAAATATGCAATGAAAAAATCGTACAAAAGAAGATGAGGTGCTAAAGAGATGATTAAAGGATACTGTATTTTCACGTCTTGAGTGTACATGCCTTGGACGGGACTTGTGGAACACCAGCATGCCGAGTGAGTATGATCCAGAGATGGGTGTCACAGAGTGTCTCAACATTTCAACAAACAGCTGATAGGGTCACAGGCCTCTCAGGAAGTGTGACAGCCATTGTCAACGGGTGTTTTCTCTGGGCTCCTAAATATATCATGTGCTGAATAATGCAGGGAATTAACGGGCGCGGCTGCAGCCCAAGGTATGCCTCTACTCTGGAAGTTTCCACCCATCTCCATAACTAGCGTGGGAGAAATAATTCATCACACATTTTCATTTAATGTGTGGCTGTGAATCTTTCTCTTCAAAAAAATAAAAATAAATAAAGAGCAGGAGTCCAAAAATATCAGGGCCAGTGTTGTTTCAAGGGACGCATAATTAGCAGCTAATGGCTTCAATCTCAGTGGGCTAATTTGGTCAGGTTCCACCACAGTGAAATCTACCCACCGCTGTCTTATATCAACTAGCTCGTAGAAACAGTTCAGGTGTTAACGCAACGCTGCAGAGAACACACACTTAAACTAACCGATATGCGCTTTAAAAACAGTGCTGTGGTGCTATGCCATCTTCAGTGGCAAAGATAACAGACACCAGTGGGGAATTAGTCTCCCGCAATAGTTGAGTCTAAAGAGCCAGGCATTACTTTGATGCCAATATAATAACCATAAAAAGGAGCATTTAAGTGTTCCACATTGGCCTATTAGTGGCTGCATTGTAAAGCAGAGGCAGTCAACTATGCCGTGACTTCTCTCTCTGGAAGCTTTTCGTATGCTCCAGCCATAATTTACGCAGTGTCAAATTCTTTCCATAGCCAGGCTACGGTGTGGCACTCCCTACATTTGCCTCAAATCCTTACTCTCCGGCCCAGGTTACTGTGCCGTTTGGCACATATACTTCATCATGGCACGTTCTATTCATCAAACACGCGTTCCCTTGGTGAGGCAATGACAGCATATTGATGGAACAGCGGTAAGTTTACGCTCGTAATTTGCCCTAGGCCACAACGGGAGAGGTAGTTGAGCGAGTGAGATGATTAAAGGGAAGTTCTACCATGCGCTAGAGAAGAACTGAGCAATCAGTGGGCCGGTCTGCTCTCTGCTCCCCCCCACACCCCCCAGGGAGGTAGACCCGGCCACACTGTAATGGGGCCAATGTGTCTCATTAACGTATTGACAGATATGAAGACGAGGACACAACCCTAACGACACCCCCATTAGTCACGATGAAGGCACGCTCCCCAGACGTGGAGCTCAGCTCTGATCAGCAACAGAGCCGCGTGAGGAAGGAGCCCCGGACGTGAAACTGCCTGGTGTCGACGATGACGAGGACTTATGAAATATCTGTAACGTGACAGGTAGCTCCGGTCGGGCTGATATCTAACTAGCGTCTGTGCCTCCGTGGTCACATGGTGTCCCTATGGTGAGAGGACACCATAGGAGAGCTAATGGCACGCCGGAGGGGGACCGGGAAACTGTGGAGGGGAAAGGGCCGTCTAAGAGCATCAGGGATGCCACATGCCGCGTGCGCTGCCAGTACCGCTCAGCTGTTCCTATCTGGAAGGCCAGCGGAGGGGCGTCCAGTAGGGAATAAGTGCCACTTTCCCTCTCTCCTTTCCACCAGCGTGCGCCGCATATTCCGAGGATAAAGCTCGGTGATAAGCCATGTTGTTGGAAAAATATTCCAGGCTCCACTTTTATCATGAACATAGAAAGACACCATTTTCTGTTCAAACAACTAGTGCACTATTTGATTAAAACCTCAAAAATAACCACGTAGTTACAGCTAAATCATTCCCAACAGTTAATCTTGCTAGGAGAACGCAAAGTTGACACTTAAAGTGCCTTGAATACTTTGAAGGAAGGCTTGACAAGTTGGACACCTCCGTGCTGATTGTTTTGTTGAAGCCTTTATAGCGGTGATGGCCATGGGAGGTTATTCATGATTACCTGTATTGGCTGTATTTCTCAGGCTACCATTTTCTTTTATGCTAATGCACTTCTCCCTAGCCCACCACCTCTCATGCAGACCTTCATAAATACATTCTCAAATAAAACGATTGCTTTGCCCTGTTTATTTTCCTGTGGCCTGAGAAAAAGCAAAAATTATGCGGACTATCCGCGGGATCTACATAACAGCATGACTGTGGCCACAGCGGATGAACAGTACAACCGCGAGAATGGAGATGTGGATAGGCCCACTTGCTCCCATTAGGCTTCTCTCAAAACAAGTATGTCGAGCCGTTTCATAAAGGTCCAGCACAGCAGCATGATTACGCATGGGCCGAGGCTTTAAGGTGAGCCAACAATCAATGTTTCCTGGCAGTGATATACTGCATGACGTCGGCAGCCAGCTATACTGGCATTTCCCTCTTCCCTTTTGTGCAGACTCCAAATCATGGAACAATGCACAGGGACATGTGCTCCGCAGTGCTCTAGTGCCGCTCGACCGAACCAGACCCTGCGGCATCGTCTCCTGGGAGCGGAGCGGGGAAGTATGCCGGACACAAGTCTCTAGTCGGGGGAGTGATGTGATACCTTCAATGGTTGTAATCAAAAAGCAGGAACTGAAGACAGACTATAACAGACTCCCATTCTCCGAGATGATGATCACCAAATTAAATTGTAGCCCAGTGTCTATGGCTGTGCCAGGGACCTATCCAATTTCCTTTACTGCTCACGAGGCGCCACAGGCCCACAGTGTGGGACGACGTCAGGCTCCCAAGTGCAATCAATGACGGCAGGGCGGCTAATTTCCGTCCACAGCGAGTTAAATGTGGGGAGCACGTCAATGCCCCACGTGCGTTGAAATGGATCAAAATCTGATCGAAAAGTTGAGTCCAAACAAGGTGAAGGATTTTGCTTGCAGTCGTCTAGAACTAAACATTTCAGAATGTTGAAAAAAAAATTTTTTTTACATGCTTTTTTTTAGGCAATCTTCAAACTAACAATCTGCACGGCCTTTATCGCTCGTTGGACTTCCACCGTTTCAACGTTTCTCAGGGAGCGGTGCCGGTGTGCGCTGACAGAATGTCAAGCAATTAGACCGCCATGACTCAAGGAGCCGCAGATCCACCGTGGCAACAGGCACACATAGCGACCACCCCCCCCGCTCCGCCTCCTCCGTCCGCTCTGCCCGCTCCGCCCGCACCGCCGTCCCTTAACTTACTGAACCTGGTGTGTCAAACATCGAGTCCTAATCAAAGGAAACTGTAAGCGAACGCGCCGCGGTGTCTACAACAACATCAAGCCCGCGTGACTGTCACCAATAATTACGATGTTCCGGGATGTAAATGAGGGGGCTGGGCCCTGACAAATTTGGGGCAGACGAGCGAGAGAGAGAGAGAGAGAGAGACGCTCCCTCTGGGAATCTAGCCTGGCCTGCTGACGGATAAACAGCTAGTGGCTGTGGCAGTGATCATTTGCCGAGCTGCAGGGGTCTGCCACGGGAGGAGAGCCTGGGATCCTGTTTAATGGCTGGCAGCTGGAGGTCCACTGCTGCACTGAGGGGAGGGAGGAGACTAGAAGGGAGCTAACTGGGGCAGGTGACCCCCCTCGTCCCATCCAACAGCCCACTGTGTCACAAACTCCTGCAACGGGAGAGCTGGCATGGAATGCACTCAACATGCAAAGCAAAACACATACTTCTGGCCGAACTTCTGGCTGCATGAATTGAAGTTCGATAATTCCATTTCGAAAACAGCTTTCTGTTCTGATCCATATTGAGCAACGTTTTAATGCGCTCACACTTATCGATCAATACACCTGACAAGATAAGGCCAAATCTGTAGCATTTTCAGAAGAGCTGTGTTTTAAAGTGGTTATACAATTGCCTTGAGTGAATGTAACGATTATTTTCAGGCTATAATTTGTTCCACATTATGCTCCATGAGAAATTAGTTGCCATTCAACACAACATGATTTGCCCGAAAACAAAATGGCATTCAATTCAAGACTATTCTACCATTAAGAGCTTTACACGATGCCCAAGATAGCATAGAGTGAATCACACAATCACACCTCTCTCCCCCACATTATCAAGCCTTTCAAACTAGCAGCACTGACCTGGGACCAATTTAGCCCTACCGTGCCTTAAAATTTGATGTTCAAGAGGTGTTTCTAGATCTGCACCCCTGATCTGTGGAGCCGAGTGGCCACTGTACAGGAGAGCAAAGGGATGCTGACAAAGACGCTCATTACTCAGGTCTCCTTGTCTACACATCCCACATCCAAAATAAACTCATGCCACCCATCTCCATCTTGAGGGATACTCCCAGCGGCTAATTGCCCGGTTATTCATAAGCAGTCGGTGGTGCTCATTTCGCTATTAGAGCAGAAGGTGTGCGGAGGCAGACTGACTAACTGACTGACAGACACAGAGCTCTGCTCGGCCAGCTCTGATGGACTAGGTCACCTGCTTATTGGCTGGCCTCCTCCAGGAGTTGACTCCATTAGCTAAGGCAATAGAGGTCTCAGATGTGTCTGGATAGATCGAGTGGCGGAGGAAAAAAACATTCTTTGGATTTCTCCAGAGGAGAGGAATCACAAGGCCGGAAAAACTGCTGCGCACCTTGCGTCTCCACCTCCCGCAGAGGGAATACTGGGTGGTATGGAGTAATGTTTATCCTGTGTTTGGAGGAAACTCGAAGGTCTGGGTAACTCGAACATTTAGCCTTTTATAGCTAAAAACAAGGACTAGTCCATCATAGTAGATATATAAGCTTGTGTGAGATTTGCTCAGAGGGAGTCATGCTAAAGTGGAGGTGCCGTTCAAGACACTAACTGCATCAGGTAAAACTTACTAGAAGGATTCAGGAAACCGATGCTCAAAATACGAACCTATATCGGGTGACTATGAGACGTAAACACACACATTTCAGTAACACACATACAGAGCAGTTGTATTCACACATGATGAAACGACTTGGGTTCAACCAAAGAACAGATGAGAGGAAAAAGAAAGAGCTTACACTGTGCTGCATTTCACTCCAAACAAGCCTCTGGTTTGCAGCATCGAAACAGAAGGAAGAAGGGTTTAATCGTGATGTCAATGAGACAGTAGTCATTATAATCGGAGAATTAGCAATGCATACACATTTGAAGATTTTTTACATAAAATATTCAATATATTTGGGACAGAACAAAGTGGAGAGAAATCCTAATTAGGTTTTATTAAAGGGTTGGACGAATGGCTCTGTTGATGCTGTATGATTGAATTCCGGCAGTAGGCAGGCATTTGTAAAGCTTTTAAACCTTCATGTGGACCTTACTTTTTAAGCCACCTGTACCATGCTAGTCAAAATCAGTGAGATTATTAGAAGCATTGCCTAAGAAATTCTTAATTACTTTATAATTTTGTATTGTGTAGACATGATTGGTTTAAAAATATATGTCTTTGCTGCAGAAAGAGTACAACGGGAAGTAAAATAGGTTTCTAATGTCAATTGTAAAATAGCAGTACCATTACCCAAGAGACTTTTCAAACGGGCCAATTTAAAGTAAGGCAGACTGTCTGTGTCACTCTCCTCGCTCTGTGAGGATAGACAGGAGTGGCTAGAGAGGTAATCCATGATGAAAACTGTCCCTCATCTGAATTGGTCTGTCAGTTCATGTTACCCTTTGACCTTGCCGTATTATGCTCGACGTCAAGGTTGTTTGAGATGGAAATCCAGTCAACGTCATCCATATCAAACAAACACAGCTAATCTGATTGAAGCAGAAGTTTGACGCGCGGCAAACAGCTGACTTGACCAATCTCTTCACATCTAGGTGTCTCTCCTCTTTATTGGACACGTGTATGGAGACGGGAAGGGCACGGGACGAAGCATCCCTTTCCGTGGCCATTTCGAGAGAAAGCAGCTGATTTGTTTGCAAACCGAGATCGATAGACGGGGACTAAACAGAGGACGGCAACAAAGAATTAATTTCCGGCCCCGGGGTCTAGCTAGCGCGGCAGACCCCCAGCTTTAATCAACAGTGTCAAGACAGGAAGACAAACAGTGTTTACAATGAACAGCAGTCCAGTGTGTCCCGGCGTGAGCCCGGCAGCAGTCTTACCAGTCGGTCTAGGCTGGTGCCAGCCGCTGTGGTGGGCCGCTCCTCGGGACTGTACGGTCTGAAGCGCGCGTTGAACACATCCGAAATGCCCCTGGCAGACCTGCCCATTCCGGAGGGCTTGGGTTGGCCACAGCCTTGGAAAACCTGCAATTACACAGAGATGGGCATCCAACCAAGGGGAGCCGGAAATACTGGGGATGTGGAGAAGAGGAGGGACACATTGTTTTGTTAAGGCTGCTCGGTGGATGGCTCATCCCCCCCGGGCTAGTAGCATGACACGGCTCAAAGGCACACTGATTTCTCCCCGCACTGATAGATTCCTTCAATTCGCTATCGACGGAACGCTCATGAAAGTATGGAGTTTTGTACGTTTTTACAGGATTACCACATGTACTTAAAAAGCTCTTCTCCACGGGCTATTTGCCTTGAAAATGTCAGCAAAGTATTTAGCCTTGAACGGGAGCAGCCGTCCAACAGTGTGTAGGTTAAAGGCTCTCAACCACTCAAGTTTTTCTTGCTGTGACTACAATTTTGTGGGCAGTGTAAAAATGCAGTAAAACCCAGGAAGCACATTAACTACTGTTAGTTGAACTAAGATTATCTGACCCAAAACGTAACATGTAATTCACATACAAAGACCTCAAATTTAACATAATTAGACCGTGGTGAAACGTACACCGATGGATGCAATCGGGTCGGGTCTGAAATCATTCATGGCAAAACACAAACATGCCTGATGCTGTTTGGGGGGTTTCACATCAAATCTGTTTACTCTATGAAGCCATCTGAGAGGTTTCCTTTCCCAGCCATATCAATCACCGGTTGTGTTCCTGACTCGGGGGAATCCGCAGTATTTCCATACCCTGTAGGAGACCTGGGCGCTGTTTTCTTGCATATTCATAATGGCCTCTGAGATCTTGACATCAATAGGCTCCATGACAGACTCTATGTTGAAAGGTCCCTCTAGTCTCTGCGCCACCAGCAACATGGCATCTGTCACAGCGTAGGAGAGGAGGAGGAGGGGCAGTTAAAGAAAGACAAGAGGCAAGGCAGAAGAGGGGGGAAACAAAAGAGAGGTTTAGTTCAATATACAAAAAACAACTAAAGGGATAAAGGACCATACAAAGGTCAGTCAACAAGGTCTTGCCTAAGTTTGAAGACCTTATAAGTCCTTTTACTAAATGGAATGTGAAGAATGTTTTATTTGTATTTATATGATTTACTAGTTTTACTAATAATTTATATAATTATTATTATTGTTTGTAATAGTCATATAGCGTTAACATTTGGAATCATGTAGAATGAGGTTTCTCATGACAAGTAGCGACGCGTAATTATGTAGGATGAGGGCTCCTGCCGCTAAATTACATTTTTATGTAAATTGTTTGTAGAGCTCAATTGAGTCAATAAAATTGAGTTATATGGAAGTCAATAAATAGTGCTGATGAACGAGTCAGTGATTTAATAGAATTTGTGAAAGCCAAGCACTGGAAGGTCTTATTTACATCCGCCAGGGACATAGCTGTGTCGAGGTCAACAAACGCCTCATTAATATCTGTGTGTCAAAACAAAACATATGGCTTGGTATGAACAGAGGAGACGCTTTGCATACCATTTTGTTCATCACTCTATTCAGTTGAACAGGTCCACAGAGTAACCCCCTCAGTGTCTTAGGGATCCAAACAAACACATGGTGCAGTGAAAGAAAACAGGCTCATGTGAATCACAATGGCAGAAAAGACGACGCTTCATGCAAAAAAAAACAAAAAAAACATCCATTCTTGATTTCCCCTCTTCCAGTTCCATGGGCTGATAGATCTTGTCATGAAACAGTGCTGTGGAGTGCTGTGCCTTTTGGGGACATGTCATGTACGTTTGCGACAGTGGGCCAGGAGGCAGTGGAACGCTGGGCCTCAGGGAACTAAGGAGCCAGGGCCTAGGCCGCTCCAGCACTGGGTCACTCCCAGGCCTCGGCCCAGACGCTCCAACCTGCCGGCGGCCTGTCGGTCAGGGGGAATTCCCCACTACTGCCTCATAAAGAAACCTCCAAGGACAAGACCTCCCCGGGAGCATCCTCTAATGACTCCGCAATTACCGTCATACTGAGTGAGGTCACTCGTTAAGTTTAGAGGATGAGCAAAAATAACCGCTGCCTGCTCGTAAATTCTGACGCATTTCCAGAAGAGTTCCACTGATGTGTTTAAGCCTGTATTAAAACACCGGCGGTAGGTCAGTGTATGCGGCTCGCTAATGTAGGTCCACCACAGATGCTCTGGCTGGATGCCAGTCTACACCCACCTACCACGGAGGCCATCTCTTTGATGGGAAGCTACACTACAGAACAGTGCCGAGGATGATCACAGAGAAGGGGGGCGGGGACTCGACACCAAATTGCCAGGACCGAAGAAAACAATCTACTTACTGCGATACCGAAAAAATGAAAACCAAAAAGCTTTGACGGGAAACATAAAGCCTGGCAGAGCTCCAAATCACATTACACCACTTCCTGATATAGCGGCGTCCCGATGCCCGGCAGATGTGTGTCTTTGGGGACCTGGGATCACTAATGGTGGGGGCTGAGCAACGTTAGCTCAGCTCGGGTGCCATTTCCTTTCCAATTATGTCGGCGGCCGAGCCTTTGAAGAGCGCTTTCTGTTTGTTTACACTTGGGGGGCTGCTGATAGGCCACGATGCTGCTTTCGATTTCCAACAACAGACTGCCGAGGTCAGAGTCCAGGGACCAAGATGGGTTTTTAGTGCTTTCTATATCACGCCACGGTACAGAATGGAGATAAAAAAATGCAAACGATGACATGCAGCACTTCACAGCGCTTGGAGATAACACTGTCGAATGGGGACTGCAACCTTCACAAAAGCGCTACGCGTTCCGTACTCTTAATATCGGGTATTTAGATCACCTGAACTCAAGGAGAAGTTAGCAAACACCGTCAAACATGTCTAGTGACAATTCAGGTCATAGCGTAACAACAGCCAACTGTGAACTGCTCCTCGTATCTCCGAGAGAGAACATGGAGGAAAGATTGCCTTCAGCCTCAAAGATGATGGCTATCTTCTCCAGCCGTGTTGAGTTAAGATATGTTTATCAGATGGGCTCAATAAATAGAAGGAGCTGAGGATTCAGTAAGTGCCTGGTCCCATACGGTCCCCAGTGAGAAAGACTGTGTGTGTGTGTGTGTGTGTGTGTGTGTGTGTGTGTGTGTGTGTGTGTGTGTGTGTGTGTGTGTGTGTGTGTGTGTGTGTGTGTGTGTGTTTGTGTGTGTGTTTGCGTCTGTTTGTGTTTGGGAGACAAACAGAGCCAGAGAGAGAGCCCTGGCATACTGAAAGAGACGAGGGCGGGGGATGGGGGAAGGTGGCGATGCTGAATCGGTCAAGTCAAGTCAGGCCAGCGCTGCTGCCGCTCACTCCCTGGAGACAGAAAGGGACTGCGTGGCACACTCCACCTTCATTGTGAATTAATGACTCTCATTTATGAGGAGCGCACGGAGTCCGGTCCACTGTGGCAGGGCTGCTAACGCGAGCCCAATCCCCCCCCACCCACGCTCCGCCTCATAACGGTTGTGGAGCAGAGATAGGCCCCTGGCCAACCGGAGGAAATCGACTTATCATATGCACACGGCTATGCAAATGGCCGCATGTTGGCTTATTTAGAGACTGTTAAAGCGAACCAGGCAACAGTGTGTTTCTTCAAAGCGAAACATAAGGAAGTTAAAGGCAACATGTTCAAACCAAAAACACATACAGCATTGTTTAACATATTATTGCAATAGGGCCCATTACAGTGGTTATCTGTGTCCACATATCGTGCTTGTAACACAAAACTCCTTTACCCTCTGTCCTGGCCAAAATGAAACATTATGCTATGCCTCTTTATTGAGATTGCGGCCCACCAAAATAGAGGCTATCAGCCTGTCGACAAGGACAAATAAGGAGCATGAAAAGGCCCATCTAGGTCTTCTTGCCTCTGAAGAGAACCCGTGGATGAAAAATGGCCGGAGTGTAATTTGGATTCTGTAAAGCATAGCTCATCTGCGGCTCAGTCAACCAACTAATGGTGCTATATGACAAAGTAGAAAAATAGTGAGGTGGAAAGCATATTGTTCCTTGGTCACAATTTTTCCTGATAAAAAGTCCTTGAACACAGACAGGCAAGCATGCACACCTACTGTACAACCACAGACACACACACATATACAAGACAACACACGAACACACAAAAAAAAAGACTCTACAAGACAAGACAAACTATTCTTTTCAAACTAACACCTAAAAAGAAGATAGCAGTTGGATCTGGGATTGGACTCGTTCCATCTCTGTCTACTCAACCTTAGAAACGTTCAAACAAATGATTTCCTTTTTCAGCGACATATTTTCATGCCTGAAACTGATCCAGTCTGCCACATGTAAGTCAAATTCTGTAAACGGGCTTAATGAAGACTACTGTATATACTGTAGCAGTGAAAGTATAAGTGACTATTTGAGCTCTGACAGGTTCTCTTTAATCTGGTGAGAACACAGGGGAAAAGCCTCTTTTTAAATCAACCCATGAATATTTTATTTAAAAAAAGAAACCCTGCATAAAATATATCTGCCTGAGCTCTGTGACAAAAAAAAAAGAAGGGCCCTTGTGAATTGCAGCAATCCCACTAGTAATCTCATGAGAATAGGAAAGACAACTGGAATAGTAACGGTAGTCTTGAACCCATGCTGCACACTACCCTTTGGAAAGCATACTATTGTAAGAATGCAATTTTTTTTTACTTCATACTTTAATACTAAAGCACATGTATCAGTAGCCAATCTGTTTCTCTATTTGTTGTATTTCAATTTTCAGAAGTTCCCGGTTTTCAGGATGTTGTTAATGACAACCAACTCATTATAAAAAAACGCAGTGTACAGTGTCTACAAATCCTCAAAATGTGTCCTACACCATAGTGATGAGACCGCGTCCTGTGAAACACCTCACTATTGGCTTTGGAGTTGCCATGGGGCATTGAGTGTTTGACACAGAATCTGTCCATGGACCTCTAGTGCACGTTGACATGGAATGTTTCAGCCATTCTGTCCACAAGAATGTTGAGGAAATCCTTCGAGTTCCAGTCAACATCCATTTTCTCCCCGTTGAGCCACATGTTTGAAACGCAGCATCACCACAGAAACCCCAGCCATGCTGTGGACACGGTTTCAGCAGCTGGCCATGTGTATATCGAGATCAGGGCCGGATAAAGCCAATGCAAATTAAGTTGTATTGAGCCACACCCGTTTCAATGAAACTCACCCTGGAGGAACATTAAATTCAAAAGACGTTAGTGTGTATAAGCGTCATTCTTTAACTGTAACATATTATCGGTTGCTAGGGAATTGTTACTAAAAGAGTGATGGACTTGGATGTGAGGTGTTTTTTAAGGGAAAATAATTAATAAATAATCACTCACTTTTATAATGTTATTTCTTTTGCCATGTTCGTGTCTCACAATGACAGCTT
Organism: Galaxias olidus; assembly: GCA_026901105.3. Lineage (NCBI taxonomy): Eukaryota > Metazoa > Chordata > Actinopteri > Galaxiiformes > Galaxiidae > Galaxias > Galaxias olidus. Next base: position 250,648 of record JAPMUY010004627.1, read on the forward strand.
ATTTAAAGAGCTGTAGCCTATTAACAGCATTAGTGGTGTTCTGCATTTTAGCCCTATCGACCTCACTAAGTCAGCATGCACTCCTAACCACCCTGGGCAGCCGACTCTGGCCTTGTCCAAAGGTATCTAACAATTTATTCCAAGTGCTATCAACCATGGCCACATATCAGAGAGGATAGAGGATAACTTATTTGTACGTGTTTAACCTCGTGTCAACGTGTGCTGAAACAGGCCAGATATATTAGCCTGAGCAAACAGTCATTATAAATCCATTTAGCCCGGGTTCTAGGAGTGGGCTGGAATGCTGGTATGAGGTGCTGTTTAATCACCCATGTTCAAAAAGCCTGCATCCCATTGGACGAAAGTGCAGACCCTACATGACTCAAGAAGCAAACAAACCAAGCACACACACAACACACACACACGGTCACTGGAAATACAGGGCGGGCAGAGTAGATGGCGTTGTTGATACTTCCGACTAATTTCCTCGCCACATTGCACCACGGAGAGACCTGATACAATCTAAGGGCAGTGATGGCCTATCAGATGAGGCCTAGAGCAAAATCTACATATTCAATTCATTCCTAAATCTCTCTCAGTCATGGCTGGTGAGAATAGGGCCGCACTACATGTGTCCGGGGAGTCCCCAGCCTAGCGAGAAGGCTGAAGGCAGTCGCTGCTGAAGCACATCCCATACAGCACCATTCACGCCGCCCATATTCCCTTGGACAGCACAAATCAAATGTTTTATTTTTAGCCAGATCATCAAATTGTGTGTTAACCTCCCTGGTCCTTTTTTTTTATTAAGGGAGAGTAGTGAGAAAAGCAAAGTGTCTCATCCCGAAAGGGAATTGTCCTCTCAGAACTTTCAGATGGAGTCAGTTTTGAGGGGAGGTGCAACTAGAGTGATAGTTTTCTTGTCATTTTTTGGACGAGAAAAAGCCTGCAGACCATGTACCTATTGTCCTTCATTTTCTGAGAGAGACTGGTACAAGAAAAAGCAGCAGACTCCTCTGCTACAGTCTATGAGACGAGGCTGTAAAAGCAGAATGGCTATATCAGGAGTTTCATCGAGGATAGATAACCTATCAAAGGCCATGCCTTTCATTCCAAAACAATAGTCTCGATCATATTCACCGTTCTAAAAGAAAATGCATACTGCAGACAACAATCTCAGATTCTCAGGCTTTTTCTGAGGGACAAAGACAGATGGACACTAGATTAGTCAAACTGTGTTCTCTACTATTTGACCCTCTTTTCCGATTTGATTTACTGGTCTGGTAAGGCAACTCATTATATTGTTGTTTAAACAAATGTAGAAAGCAAAGCAAATCATGAACAATGCAATCCCCAACTATTCCCTTCAGTGCCCTTGCAGAAAAGGATTTCTTTTTAAATAATGAATTAATAATTTTCAGCCACGGACAGTCCCCTTGTGGTTCGTTGGGAGATTTTCACCAGCAATATTGTATTCATAAGGAAATCTTCACAAAGGACAGGAAAGGTTTCTTATTGAATTATTCTTAATTGTCAGGTTATGGCAGGGCTTTAGTTATCAAGTAAAACGGATCACAAAATTTAAGAAAAGAATTGAGTAGATCAAATCGATGCAGACCACTAGCAATGTGGTGGCTCCTCAGCGAGAACCACTCTGGGCAACAGTTAGGCCAACTGGAAGCGGATCATTTTCCAAATTGGGTTCCTTTAATAATAATAATAATAACAATAATAATTCATTTTATTTAGTTTTTAGCGCTTTTCTCGAGACTCAAAGCGCTTTACACAAATTGGTCGCCAATTAATTACACAGAACGAACAACGAATGGACCGACAGCTATCAAACACAGCACTCAGTCTGAGTGATACCACGGCAGCCAATTTGCGCCAGACATGCTCACCCAACATATTACGACAGACTTGTTCAAACACATAGGACACACAGACCGACTCCAGGTGAATTGGCAGTTGCTGGTCAGGGCACTGGCAGGAGAATGGAGCATGTTTTTTGATGGTGGAAGGAAACTGGAGTACCCAGAGGAAACCCACACAAACACGGGGAGAACATGCAAACTCCACACAGAAAGGCCAAAAAACAAATATAAAAAACAAATATTCCTCAGTACTGTAAACCGATAGGTAGCGTTCCTGCATTACCACACAGTGCACACAGCCAGGAAGAAGAGGCAGTGTGTCTACCCGCACTGTCAACCACCTGCCACCAAAAAGGAATTATGATGGCACGCAGGGTGTAAACTACAGAGCGCAATATTCATCCCCACCGCATGTGACCGGTGTTCAAACGTCATAGAATGATGGAGACACCCAGTCCCCAAGACGAAAAAGAAAAAGAAAAAAATAATTCAACTGACAAACACTTTTTCTGACCATTAAATGTCTCAAAGACAGATAAACGCTGTTTAACCGGACACCTTAGAAGGCCATAAATGACGCACGCAAAGGGCTATGTTGCAGCCCAGAGGAATAGGTAAACACTCACTTGTTGTGTTCAGCATGCTCAGCTGAGGTGTTTACCGGTAGCAGTTTATTAACTCAACACTACAGATTCCTGATTCCTCCTATCAAAACATACATTGACAATATTCTAGTAACTAAGCTTCATGCAACATCCTTGGATTCCGTTCTTTACACAAGTAATGTAATGCAGGATATAGATTATCTAATGGGACACAATTATTTTAAATCTGACCTCACATTATGGATGTATTACTGCTGCAGAAATTACTACAAAATGCACGTTGAAAAAAAGGATGATGCCAGCCACCTGTTTAAATAATTCATCAACAGAGATATTCTTGCTTTTTCATGCAGAATATGGAGAGGACAGCAAGGATTTATTCTACAATAGGAACAAATAGATTAGCGACCAGCTACTCAGTGGAACCAATATAATCCATGCCCTGTTCCTTTTACTTTAATTACATGAATACCTAAGAGGGAGGAAAAAGCAAAACCTTTAAACATTTTGCTGATGATGAATTTGCACGTATGCTCTTTTCAAGGGAGCGTCTAAAACAAAAGACATTCATGCATTAAAGGCTTATGAAACAAATCGCCAGAGCAGTATATTAGAACTAAAATTAAAGATTAATCTTGTATCCCATTAACCTATGCTGAAATACATCATATATTTAAAACATTACCATGGTTACATACATAGATCAACTATATAAGGACATTCATCTAAGGCAGAAAAAAAATCCTTTCTAAAATGCACTTTTACATAATGGTTACAAACCCTCTTGTTTAAGTCTGACATTGGTACTTGAGTCCTCCGTACATCACTGAGCACTCTAGAAAAATATGTAATATTTCATTCACTTGACCCACTGGTTTCCTGCCTGGGGCAGATATATGTGCAAACTTGTCACCTAGAAGCGGATGGCACCAACCAAATTGAGTTATTAAAGATCAATTACTGAGGTGAAGCTCACAGGGGCGTGTCATACAAGCTGTTTGTGCACATAGACAACGATGGCCCATTTGATTGCCACATGTTGAACAACACAAGCATAAATACAAAGACATGAACTGATCCACTGTGCAACTTTCCGTACTAACACAATCACTATTCATCTTGCATCTGCCAAGCCTAATCTCTGTTTTCATAAATTACATAATTAATTCCTCTCAAGAGTTGCGAGCCAATTCACACATACAGCAACATAATACAGGCTTTATGCAGCCTCTTCTTTTTCCTGTCTTCGGCAATGCGTAAACGGAAGCCTTGAGTTGGCACACAGCTATTACGAGAGGACTTGGGTGTTTTGGAGCATTTAGCTTTCCTGCCTGGGTGAATGGAAACACAGCTGCATTGAGGGAACATCTGTCTCAGCCAGAGCTTGGCAGTGCTGCCAGCCCGTGTCCCTGCACCCCACAAAAAACCCACATAACAGTACAGATAAGGTTAGACCTTTGGCTAATGTGAATTGGTAGCTCTTTTGTTCCCGTTTTGTCAGGAGTTGGAAAATACCTAGTCTTGTTAAATCTTGTTATATCCTGCTGGTGAATGAATGCGGGGAGAAGGTGCAGGAGGGAAAAATCATTACTATCAGGAGCTAAGCCTCCCAGCTGTAAGGATTTGTCCCTCTCCGGTTGAATTAGAATCACCTCGCTGCAGTATCTGGTCTTTTCCGGTTCGTGTAGCCGGCATATATCACTGGTTTAGATAGATGGCACTTGAATCAAGATGAATATCTTAGCTTAAGCTCTGTGCTGTGTACATGAGAGCTTGTATGGTGTCAGTGTTTTGTTTTATTCAAAGCCCTTACACTACCATCCTCTCTCTGCAAGTGCATGAACCTAAATCTAGGATTTCTGTTATTGAACACACTTTGAGCGTACCCAAGCTTCTTGTAGTTGGAAAACTGATTCAAACTTGCAGATTACAAAACTGTATCTGTAAAATAAAAATAGGAAGTACCTCTTTGTCAAAATGTATACAAAGTTGCAGCACGCACGCAGGCCAGCAGATGAAACAAAGGGATTGCGATCTCCAACACAGTATTTAGCCCCCTTAACTTTTAGCAATGTTGGAAGTTATCTTAACTATGTGTTTTCCAGTAAATCATGTTTTATTTACGGTTATATTTTTTATCAGCCTACGCTCTCCTTTCGGGAGGCTCAAGGCAGAAACCCCCCTAGTATACACATACAAAATTCAGGTAATCAATTGAGCTCCATAGCTGACAGATGGACTAAAGGCTGCAGGTCTTATCTAGTTGTGAGTTTGACGAATATACTCTGACTGAAATGTAAAACTGCATGATCTCAATGCCTTCGGTATGCAAGGACCACGCATCTGCTTCCCCCTGCCTTGTGCATTAAAAGACTGAAGAGGAACCTTTCACCAGTGGAGGGACATTTCAATGGGCTCTATCTTTCTTAACCAACACACACAGGGGCTGGCAACACACACAGGCCTTCCTTTAGTCTCTGAGAGCCAAATCAATATCTCTTTGTGATAGGACCTTGAGCTAATTGAAAATATATCGGCCCATAATGAAAATGAAATGTCAGACAGCCAAAAGATATAGAAATGACATTTAATCCTCAGTCTGGGAACAATTATCCCATTTAGAATAATTCTGTTGGAGACCTATTTAATGTGATACTGACTAGGAGAGGACTCACGATGGGCTGGTCAGAGATATGCCTAGCTCTGTCTCAACACCGTCACACGTCGGACCCACACTGTAGTGACCCTCTCACTTGTGCCCTATCATGATCGCAGAAAACCTATGTTCAATCTTTTGAAAGTCACACCTTATTAAACAGATGAAAAGAAGTAACAGCGGCGTCATGCCTTTTGATGACGGCTGTGAAATACTGCTGGGAAGGGCATTGATGAAATCTCAACCTGTGAGGCTTCCCAAAGTGAAAATACAGCGAGCTATACTCAATGTCTAGAGGCTGTCATATTGTAAGCGCGTACTGATTGGATACTAGAAGAAAAGTCACCGCACTCTTCAAACATCTTACAGCGCAGCACTTTAACATGGAACAACTATCCAGAGAGCTATGGCCTCATTTCAACTGTCTTTTTCCTGACAGCTGGCTTGTCACACATCTCTAAAGTACAGTGCGCTCTCCCACTTGCTACCTCAGCTCAGTCTTGATGCGTTGACATATCTAAATGATGGCAAGCCTCTGAATTAGGCATTCTGCTGAATAAATAAATGTTATGTTATATTCATGTTAGTAATATTTTTTTTTGAACCGAACAAGCTCCTATTGAACTGTTTTTCACAGGGCTCCATGTTCCCAGTAGTCAGGAACTGGCTGAGTCAGATTCCCCATTTAACTCAGTAGGGGACCAGAAGCCAAGAATGAAGCCCTTTAATCCAGAAGAAATAAAAGAAAGATGATTGACAAATAATGCACCTCCTCTTGGTGCTAGGGGGTGTCAACGGTAGTGAAGCTGTCAAATAAAACTTCAAAACGCTCTAAACTACAACACCATCAAACAAGACTAAGTGTGTGAGTCCTCTTGCACACGGGCCCTGTTCCCATTCGTTCTAATAGCAGAGCTGTCTTACCGAGGTACTGGTTCCACTCTGGGTCCAGGTCGGCCTGGTTGGCCAGGCAGCCCTTCATGACGTTGAGACAGTAGTTGTTGCAAGGCCTCACCGCTGGCATGGCTTGGCAGAAGGGGCAGTACATCATCTTGGTCAGTGCGCGGATACACGCTGGGCTGCAGCTCACCTACGGGGGAAACACAGGTTGGATGTGGAACCATCAGCTACTGGTTTAAAGGGTGGGTCAAGAGTACAAAACAAATTGAGTGACTATAGTGAGTTAACTATAGTGGTATTTGTTGTATAATCATGATGTGCTTACCAATTCCATACAATTGAAATATTATTATTACATTCACTATTACAATGCAAGTTCTACATACCACTATGGATATTGTCTAGCTTATTCACTTGAGTAGCCCTTTACATTTGAGCAGTCAGTTAATTGGAACAACACTTGTGTTATACACAAATATTCCTCCCGAAGAAATAACAGGCAACACACTTATCACAAATACTGTGTGAACAATAGCCCTCTTTTCATTTAGAGCGGCAGCACAACAATTCTCCAAAGGTCTTTTTAAGTCGGAGAGTGTGTGTGTTTAAGAGGATGCAAAAAGCACGCTGCTTGTCACCACCAGCCCTATCTATGGTACGTTAAGGGTGCGCCACGTGTGGAGACTGGAGAGTGAGCACACCAAGGGAAAACAAAACATGAAATAGCCATGCATTCGATGCATTTGAAGTCACTCGGCCAAATGCTAATGACTTTTATCACTACTCCAAATGGCAGCAAATCCTCTCTGATACTGCTTTAGCCAGCTGACTATATGGCAGGACCACTATGAAAGCTATTCCCGAATCCTAATCTCAGTGAATATCAGTATGTATGTGTGCGTGTATGTGTGTGTGTGCGGTGTGTCTGTGTGTGTGTGTGTGTAAGCACACACAGGTGTCAGATCCCAGATTCTTTTTTTTTATATAATATGTCTCCCGTCGTACTTATTTTTGAAACATTCCCAAAAAAATTCTCTAAAGGAATAAGAAAGCACATCTCAGCAGCAAGCCGAAGAAAACCACAGCTTCTTGAGTTGGATGAAACCTAAGCTACCTTGTGTACTTTCTGCAAAATACATTAAGAAGAAGAAGAAGAAGAAGAAATGTGAGCTGTGTGTCACGGGAGAAGGGGTGCAGACGAAGCTAGGTAAGTGTTTTAGACTAAGCTAAGTAAGTGTCCCAGCGCTGCACGAAAGCAGGTGTGAGGAGTGGCGGGACTCAGCAGGAAGCCCGTGTTCTAAGTGGTTTCTGAGCCGTCTTCATGTTGGAAGTGACTGGAGCCCCTGCCTCCCTCCCTTGTCCACAGGCAGCGATGTGCAAAAGAAGCGGACGCATCCTCTCTGCATGGGCAGACCCAAGGAGCTCCGATCATATATCATAGGCCTTCTGGGACAGAACCACACGCCTCACACAAAACACACTGGCTCGACCCAGTGTGGGAACCCGACACTGATCATTATTCACCAAGCCTCATTGAGTGGCATCTCTCAGAACACATAGGTCTGAAGCAGTCTGACAGGCTGGACACCGCAGGGGAAATTATGGACTTCAATCAATAAGCTGGCTCATGGAACAGTAGCCATGCAAATTCTCCCAGCCAAAATATGACTAGTCATCTTTTAATTGAATCACAGAAAGACATGAAACAAGAAATGAAGATCTCTGCATTATTTTTTTTGTAACTGCAGACCAGCACATAATATGTTGCCATGCTGTCTCGTATCAATTCAGCCACGTACATTGGGACAGCAGTTAGCTTTGAGTGCATTACAGGATCACCCATGCAGGTAGGTAGTGTTGCTCCAATAGAGCGCATTAAGTCGTCAAACAAACAGGGTCCCATCAATAGATCACCAGACCCCCTTCGCATAGCAAGTTTACCACCACGCCCATAAACAGGAATAGAATCTGAATCATGAGTTAGTTTGATTAACGGGGTTGTGTCTGGGCTGTGTCTGCGCGGCGCTGCACGCGCACACACACACACACACACACACACACACACACACACACACACACACACACACACACACACACACACACACACACACACACACACACGGCAGACTGTATTTGGTTACCCGGGCAGCCTCCGGTGTTGTGTCTCCTAAGCTGTGAAGAGCTGTGCGATGCCCTACATCCAGCTGCAGCCACTGTAATTCAATAGAGGCAACAGGGCGTGGATGTGACATCTCACCGTGGCTCAGCACCATGTAGACCCCGGTCCCTCCAGGGTGTCTTATTTCATTATGCTTACACCCAATCCCCACTGATGCGTTTAAACCCCCTGGATCAAAGGGCGGCCGCCCCCGCCACATGACCCGTGCAGCAAGCGGGGGCCCCGTCCAAATGCCAGAGGTGAGCCAGGGACACGCCGGCTGCCAAAGAGCCAGAGTTGTGACTCACTAAACGGATGCGGCCGACTCATCCGCAGAATGTGTCCCGCTCATACATCAGCGAATGAGAGGGGGGACAGGAGTGATGGGGAGATCCAGCCGGGGATCAGATTGCTCTGCTGAGGGTATGCGTGCCTGGGATTGCAAGCCATCTGATTTAGAACTAAACACCAAACCAATGCAAACCAAGCTTGAGAGGTTGTTGTTCTCCACTGCGAAGAAGATCTCCAGAAAAAAAAACATTATCCGTGATGTTGAAGGGTGTGTGCGTGTGTGTGTGTGTGTGTGTGTGTGTGTGTGTGTGTGTGTGTGTGTGTGAGGGGGGGGGGGGGGGGGGGGGAGAGAGTCGCTAATTCTAAGTCTCTTGGTTTTTCCTTTAATATTTCTTTACATACGATCGTAACAGCACACACACACACTCCCTGGGCAATATGATCTGGTGCAGCAGCAGCAGCAGCCGAGGCATGGAGATTACATCACATCAAACAGAATACTAAGGTTAAGGCATGATTAATGGCTGCTGTATTCCGAGTTAACAAATATTGGCCGATGGAGAGAGATAGAGATGCAAACAGCCACAGAAAATACTCTGTTTCTCTGGTGGTTCGCTGGAGGCTAGCTCCTCTTACAGCGCCAGACTCCACCTGCTTGGCAACCCCAGACCCCAGCAGTGATTGTTAGAGAAGTGTCGACGAGAGCAGCCTGGGGCCCTGTACTCAACTACAAACAGACAGACAGGCCCTGGAAGGTAAAGCGTGGATGCTAGGACAGTGTAGGTGTGAATTAGAATGCAGTGCGATCGACTGAGGGAACAGAAAGCCCCCAAACAGGAAATGTCCATCAATCAGTTGGTTTAGTCTGATATTGGCCTCAGTTAAATTCACAGTGGAACCTATGCAGGAAGTAAGCTTGTGTGCACTTCGGGCTGGGTGTAGTATGGGGTGTGTGCAAGACAGGCCACGCCATGGAAGCCGAGATTGAGTTCTCAGGACTCACCTTGGACACCCGGTTGGCCACCTCGCGTCCCACCGACAGCCCCTGGACAAACGTGCGCGCCGCGATGAACGCCCGGGTAATCTGAGCCTTCAGCTTCCTGGGCACGTCCCCGAAAGGCTTGAGCTGGTCCGTGTACTTGCTGATGCACTCCAGGTAGTCCTCGGTGATGAGGTACTGGGAGTTGAGCAGCGTGAACATGCGCTCCAGCAGGCGCGACCAGAAGTCGTTGAGCATCTCCTCCAAGTTGACGTTGCCCCCGGTGTAGTAGCGCTTCAACTCGGCGAACAGGTTGTGGAAGACCTCCGAGTTCTGCATGTAAGGCTTGCCGTAGGTCCTCACAAACATCTCATTGAGGGAGCGCTCGGTGTTCTCCAGCAGCTCCAGGAAGAACTCTGTGTCGAGAAAGAGCGGAGCTTAGGTATCAAATGTGTGTTGGGTAAATCCCTCAATAACCCTAATAATGATTAAGTGGCCGATATATTACATCACAGCTATTTGACCTTAGCACAGGGCACGGTCTTACAGCCATATGGTATTCAAGTCACAGGGTGAGCTTTAATTAAATGACACGCTCACATGTTTCACAGGTTAACACGTCGTGTCCAGGGCTATCGCACTGAAACTCTCACTTGTCAATTTCCTCTAGACATCAGCAGTGTTAATGACTTGGTAGCCTGTAACTCTGTGGAAGTTCAAATAGCTCAGTGTAAATCAATTCAGCTTCTATCAAAAGGCAATTACCTCTATTCCGTTACTGGAACCTAACATTGTTCAAATCAAGCAAATGACAAATGACAATCTGCAGAGAAAAAGGCAGTAAGCCCACTCCATCCTTTTGGTGGCAAAGACAAATTTATGAGCAAACAAAAGTGTGCCCTGTAAACATAATATCTAGATGTGAATTTTATATTAAATTGACTTTACGTGTTTGTTGAATTTTGTCTCTACATACAGTTAGGGCCAAAAATATTTGGACAGTGACACAAGTTTTGTTATTTTAGCTGTTTACGAAAACATATTCAGGATACAATTATATAATCAATATGGGCTTAAAGTGCAGACTCTCAGCTGTAATTTGAGAGTATTCACATCCAAATTGGAGCAAGGGTTTAGGAATTACAGCTCTTTAATACGTAGCCGCCTCTTTTTCAAGGGAGCAAAAGTAATTGGACAATTAACTCAGAAGGCTGCAAAAAAAAATAACAACGCTGCATGGGCTCTTCCCTCATTAACCTGTCATCAATTAAGCAGTTAAAAGGTCTGGAGTTGATTCCAGGTGTGGCGTTTGCATTTGGAAGCTGTTGCTGTGAACACGCAACATGCGGTCAAAGGAGCTCTCAATGGAGGTGAAACAGACCATCCTGAGGCTGAAAAAAAAGAAGAAATCCATCAGAGAGATAGCAGAAATGTTTGGAGTGGCCAAATCAACAGTTTGGTACATTCTGAGAAAAAAAGAGTGCACTGGTGAGCTTGGGAACTCAAAAAGGCCTGGACGTCCACGGAAGACAACAGTGGTGGATGATCGCAGAATCCTTTCCATGGTGAAGAAAGACCTTCAACCTTCAACCTTCACAACATCCACTCAAGTGAAGAACACTCTCCAGGAAGTAGGTGTATCAGTATCTAAGTCTACCATAAAGAGAAGACTTCATGAGAGTAAATACAAAGGATTCACCACAAGGTGCAAACCATTAATCAGCCTCAAAAATAGTTGATTGACTTTGCCAAAAAACACCTGAAGAAGCCAACCCAGTTCTGGAACAGCATTCTTTGGACAGATGAGACTAAGATCAACCTGTACCAGAATGATGGGAAGAAGAAAGTTTGGAGGAGAATTGGAACAGCTCATGATCCAAAGCACACCACATCTTCTGTAAAACATGGTGGAGGCAGTGTGATGGCATGGGCATGCATGGCTTCCAATGGCACTGGGTCACTTGTGTTTATTGATGATGTGACAAAAGACAGAAGTAGCCGGATTAATTCTGAAATGTATAGGGATATTCTTTCTGCTCAGATTCAGCCAAATGCAGCAAAGTTGATTGGACGGCGCTTCACAATACAGATGGACAATGACCCAAAACATACTGCAAAAGCAACCCAGGAGTTTTTTAAAGCAAAGAAGTGGAATATTCTGCAATGGCCGAGTCAATCACCAGATCTCTCAACCCAATCGAGCATGCATTTCACTTGCTCAAGACAAAACTTAAGGCAGAAAGACCCACAAACAAGCAACAACTGAAGACCGCTGCAGTAAAGGCCTGGCAAAGCATCACAAAGGAGGAAACCCAGCGTTTGGTGATGTCCATGGGTTCCAGACTTCAGGCAGTCATTGCCTGCAAAGGATTCTCAACAAAATATTGAAAAGTAACATTTTACTTGGGGTTATGTTTATTTGTCCAATTACTTTTGAGCCCCTGAAATGAGGAGCGTTTGTATAAAAATAGCTACAATTCCTACATGTTTAATCATATATTTTTGTTCAACCCCTTGAATTAAACCTTAAAGTCTGCACTTCAATTCCGTTGTAGTTGTTTCATTTCAAATCCAATGTGGTGGCATGCAGAGCCCAAATCATGAAGATTGTGTCACTGTCCAAATATTTTTGGGCCTAACTGTATATCACCTTTCAAAATAAGGTCAGGAAGCTTTCCAAGTTTAATTCTGGGAAGCAATAAGGCCTGTGTTTGAGATAGAGGATGCCTGTGTTTGTCCAGAGCGTGGACTGCCATCTCAGAAACACCACCAAGCATTTTCAAAGGATGCGAACTGCTGTACCTTTTCATAAGATTTTGACTGTAGAGCGTACAAATAAAGTAAACAAAATCACATTTCAGATATAGTTACTTGGCTATCATGCAATATGGTAGTGCACCTGCACAAAACAAAACCAATCCCTAAGAGACGATGTTTCCTTAAGCGATGTGTTTTACGCCTGGTTTTAGTATAAACCTATATGATGTCCCAGAGTTTCTCTAATCCGTCTGCGTGCCTTCCCTTTCCCAGGCTCAGATGATTGCTTACTCTCTGAACTCTACGGATCACCAGATCCTGGAATGAGGTGATAATGTCTCGCACCATCTGCCCTCCATGTTGATAGGGCCACCTGTCAAGGAGCCCCATTATAATTAAATAGGGTTCACTACACGTCCTCTGATTTGGTTGCTGAGGCCAGGCTGTCAGACTTTAACAACGATCACACAATAGACCTACATCCTGAATAGAGGTGCTGCTTCTTCCTCTCTACCTCACAGTCTGTTTCTGTTGTTGTTGTTTTTTTACAACTATGGACCTTGAGATAGACACTAACATACTAACTCACAAGTATATGCTTGGGGGCAAATACACAGAAGTTCGTCCTTCGATTTCAAAGATGACTGCGTTTTCAAAGAGCATCAGAACACACAGACACGCGCGCACGCGCGCACACACACACACACACACACACACACACACACACACACACACACACACACACACACACACACACACACACACACACACACACACACACACACACACCAACTGAATACCGTATCCACTAAGATGACCAGAGCGTATCTCTTCTTTCCTCCAGATCCAGGCTTAATGAACTTTTGATTTGGCTCAAGTTGACACTAAAAAAACAACAGTGGCTGATCTAGTTTCTGCTCTCACGTCCTGTTTCCCTGTGAGGTTATTGGACCTCCTCAAAGTGTTTTCGAGTCCTGTAACTATTAAACTCAGTTACAAAAGAAAAACCCATTAGCAATCCACATAGTCAGGAGCCCGGGCCCCAGAGGCTGTACCAGATCAATTAGAATGTAGCCATAGAGCAGAACAAAATAGAGAATAAACTACTGAACGCGAGACGCAGATACATTATGTGCTCAAGGCAGAATAAAAAGGAAAGTTGTGAAATAAAGCTGATGATCCTCTAGACGTCATGTTATTAATCTAAATTAAAGGTTCTTACAAAAAATCATCCAATCAACACCAACGTTAGACACCATGGCAAATGCGTCTTACCTGCCTGCCCCACAACGTGAAACAAATCTGTTGATTGTCCAATGTTTATTCCTCTGAGATTTCGATTAAAAGAGCTTCTGTTTGACTTTGGACAAAAGGGTAGCATTCCAAACATCTAGGAAGAGGACGAAGTAAAGGCAAGCAGTAAACAATATTTTCCCTGCCTTACATTCGTTTATTATTAAAGGTATAGCTAATAATACCCTGTAATGCTTTCTAGCATGGCATACTATTACAGTTTACTATCTACAAGTAATGGCACAGTCTACAAACAAGGGTCTTACTCTTTGAGATCCTGCGGGCGTTTTAGTTGTAGAAATCCCTCAGTGATTGTGTTGTTGCATGTTTATTTGTGGAGGGGGTGTTAGACACCCATGACATGTTTGTGTCTTCTGGAATATCATTACAGAATATGGCTTTTTCAAATGAGTATGCGAACTGAATAAATGCGTTCTTGCCCCTCATTTGTACTTTCCTTAAGTTCTCTCACTGGTGAAGCAACCCCTCAAAACAATGTTTTAGAAATGTTGAGGGTTTATTGAGTATAAAAAGTAAAGATAATTCTATAGTACCTTTTAGAAAACAGACCATGCCGCCTATACATGTCTTGTATTTTGTCAGCTTGGCGTTATTTGATATGTGATATACCCACTGATTTCTGAAAGCCTTGAAACTAATTTTAATATAATAAAATTATTAAGAATATCCATTAAATAAATAAGAAAATATCTGTGTGTGCACTTAATTCTTCTCCCTTTTGGATAAGCTGAGCTATTAATTCGAACGTAATCAACATAATTGAGGCTGAATTCATTTGAAATATAGTCAGAATATTTGATACATTTCCAAGCTCTATTACTGAGCGTTTAGATTGAATAATTAACTCTCGCATTATGGGTGACCTCAATATAGTTCAGTGAATAATACATTTAGCTAAAAAAGACGACTTAATATAATTACTGGAAATCCATGAAGAGGATCATATTTTACAATTGAGTACTAAGGGGAATGTCAGAAATTGCAAATTAGGAGAAAAGCTCCCTTAAACCCCGGATACATGTTAGTAATTAAGAGGACCTCTCAAGTGAATAGCTGCAAGCACCGCTAGCAGCCAGGACAATGAGCCTGAAATGTTGTACAAGACTGATGGTAATACCCCTAACTTGCCTGGATTACAGTTCATTACTTTCCGCTGATTAAGCTCAATATGGTGTCCGTTGCCACCAGCTTGCAGAGGAGTGCAAATAGGGCTAAATGAAGTCTATCTGCCTTTGATATTATAGAGTAAGGCTCTGCCTGTCTGAAGCAGAGATTCCGACTCTCAAAGTTATCGTCTACTGGCTCTACTTCTCTTAGCTGACAGCAGACTCGGAGCAGCTGCAAACACAACATTCATTAAGTCAATCCGAGTGGGTACAAAACACAACACACAGCGACTCTTTCTCTTTACATGTCTTTCATTCAAAATCCCTCCAGTGTCTGGGAACTTGGAGAATTCTGCTGCAGTGCCAGACCATCAGAGGTGGCTGTGGATTGGAACGGGTTAGCAGCACGCTGCTCTCTGGCTTTGGTAAAAGGGCCACAGTGTAAAGTGGTCCCCTGCAGACACAAGTTAATTACAGATGAGTCCCCTGGGCAGTAGCTATCCCTAACTTACACACAAGACTCTGCAAATAACAGCAGAGAAAGTCATTGGAGCGTGCAAAGAAACTATGGGCCCTAATAGGAGGACAGGCATTTAAAGACCATCACTATTCAACACATTGTCCTTTGGATTCCCTATAGACAGTTGACGGTGGCAGCGTTGGCCCCTTGGCTGCCAAGCACAATGTTGTGATGCTACTGGGTAACGACCGCAACTTCACAAGCCTGCAAGCCGACAGTAAAAATATGGGGGTCACATAATTAAGGCAGCACGCAGGGAAAACAGCAGACGGTTTCTGTGGCTCCATCCATCAGCAGCTGGCAGCTCATTTATAACTCCCTTAACACTAAAGATGCAACAACCTCAACATTGACCTTAGCTGATTATCATTTGGCAGTGGCTGGTCCTTAGAGGAGGAGTGTGATAAGAATTGCAAAGCAGATCCCTTCTGAGTGCACCTTCTGACACTCCACTCTGGGAATAACAGACAGATTTAAGAAGCACAAAAGCAACTCAAAATGCTTTCAAGTCCCATGGCTGCGGTTGCAAAAGCAAATGACCCAGTTTGAAAAGACGGGTTCAAAGTCATCTCAATGTGTAATATCATAGGATGTTCTTGCCACAAAACGCTGCCATTATCACCACTACCAGTAGATCATTTCATGTAGCACCTCCATAAAGAGCAAGCCTCGTGCACCAAACAGTGTGAAAAGAATAAAGCCTTCGCAGAGTTTCCAGTTTTTTTTTTCAGGCAGATATTACGCAAATTATTTCCAATAATTTTTGGGCCAGCAGAGCCAACCTAAGCCCCAGCAGTGGCTTAGACATTGTTCTCCATAGCCAAATCCCACAAGAATATCTCTCCCTCACTGTATACCAGGGCTGGATTTAGGACACAAACTTAGGGAATAGTCTCCTCCATCTTTAATGCCTCTGCACTCTGAGTGAAACCTGTACTTTCCATGCTCCGGGTCCAGGAGGATCCCTGTCCCACCTGTCCATCAGCGCCTGCGTTAGCGCTTGGTCCGACAGGTGGAGTGGCTCTGGAAGG
This sequence comes from Galaxias olidus, assembly GCA_026901105.3. Lineage (NCBI taxonomy): Eukaryota > Metazoa > Chordata > Actinopteri > Galaxiiformes > Galaxiidae > Galaxias > Galaxias olidus. Next base: position 266,836 of record JAPMUY010004627.1, read on the forward strand.
GACAGGAAAGTGTCTAGCCGGAGTGCCGTGCTTCTGAAGAACAAGAGAGCTTGACCTTTTCCGTCCATCACGCCAAGGGATTATTCCTCGGCTGTTCTGAGTCACAGACTGTTGTTACGAGCAGAGGGAGACTAGGGGAGCTAGGAGACGCACAAGAGTTAAACTTCCTTTCAACTGGGAGTGACAATAATGAAGCTGTCTCAGGGGATGGGAAAGGGATATATCCGTTAAGTCACGAACAAAGAAATTTCAAATTGATTTGATACAAATTAAGATAATCACCGTCATTATCTTCAAAATACTATGCAAATATACAAGACCCACGGGCAAATGTCGATAAAGGAGAAAGTAATCTGAATCAATGTATACTCTCGGGGCTAACAAAATGGCAATAAAGATGCCGCTACTCTGGTTGAGTATGAACATTTATCAAACTACGTCAGCAAAGGCAGTTGCAAATTGGCAGTCAGACTTGTTGATTATCCGGTAACACACTGCAGGCTTATTATTTTATTTTTTCACTCATTTATTGTTTGTTTCTGTCTGTTGACATTTTCATTTTCTATTTGTCTTTGGATACTACATGCTTTGTGCTTGTTGTTTTTATTATGCTGGTGAAATGATTCAACTACCTGCCTCAGGATTGCAGATGTAAATTTCCTTCAAGGACCACTTTAGCACTTTTACAAAAATATTGATTAATATGCTCTGCCCCTATCTAATAAACAAATAAAGTCGACCAAAGCATCCAGGTTCTGGCGCCGTGGGAGAGTTGGTTGTTGCCATCTGACAAGCAAGATAAATAGTAGAGGTCTGACTACATTCTCATTCCCTCCACAGGGCCCTGGTGTCTGAGCTCCAAAGCGGGCAAGCCATTGATTAGTAATTAAGACCCCCCAATTCTTTAGGTAATGAGCTTCCCAGGGTAGAAATGCCGTGAGTCCGTTATCATTCTAATCTCTCTGTTTTCATTTCAGCAAAACCATGGTGCTGCATTACGAATATTGGCCAAGCACAGTGACAGGCTACACCTTGAGCATGCATAAAAGACCAAAAAGAGGAAAACCACCCCAAAGAACTGCAACGAGATTGCATGTTTTTGACATTGATAGTTTGAAGCCTGGCTTTCACTGTTTTCCCAGCAAAAGGCTTAAAAACAAGGTGTCCAGGGAGATTGGCAGTGCAGAACTATGCCCTGGGAGATGCGAGAGGCTTCAAAATGTTTATCTTGGATGCTTTTGACACGAGGAGGGCTGTGCCCCCCCTCGCACGGCAGTGGAGGTGACACAAAGCCAGCCATGTCAGGTATGCGTGGGCTGGCCTGTTCTGTCAGCTGCAGTAAACATCGCGTCAGAGGATACAAGGAGACTACAGGGAACGCACGAGCACTGACTCTGTGGGGGAAGGAGTTTAGTAACAGATGCTTAATTCATACTACATGGTCTGTCGATAAACTGCGAGGATATAGGACTAAGGTTTTGCTTTAACCTCATCCTCCTTTTTAATAATATTGATAGTAGCGTTTCGATGGAATACAATGCTGCCTTTTTGTTGAACTCCAATACCAAAATGTATTCGGTTATTCCAATTCAAACATTCGGAGAATGTTGGATTTAACTGCCGATACGGACATAGGCATTCTTAAGGTATGATTAGAGTATTACTGTTTCAACTGGCGAGAGTCTGAGTTAAAAAAACAACAACTCTTTCTGCCAAGGCCTTCACATTCTGATTTATTTTTTAGATAACCGACACATAACTGAATTCCCATCCCAGGAAATAGGAAAGTCTCATGTTGAGGGCGTTAGTAGTCAGTGGAGACTCTCAACAGACACTGTCTCGTCCTGAGGTTCTCTCGTACAGAAAATGGCTGGCATGCTGAAACGTGCACACATCTTGACACTGATGAAATTATGGAGAGTGGCAGTGGTCCCCTGGAGAACCGAGGTAGCCTGGGGCCATCCATCTAAGTGCTGCTGGACAGACCCCTTTTTCCTCCTTGACCGGACAAGAGCCTGTGACATTCACTAGACCTGACTGGAGCCAATCAGAATAACAATCGCTTTTTTTTTATGCTTCCAGGAATCATGTAAGCGGAAAATGACACATTCCTGCAAATAAAAGGAGAGAAAGCTACCAAGAGACTTTTAGACATTAGGGTTACTTGGCACCTTGCTATCACCCTAAATGGGTACCATAAACCTCTCAAAGTTTACATCAACAGACAATATCAATACCGATTGTGGATGATTCTAATTCCTTGCAATTTCAGATATCTGTCAGAATGATTCACATTATTTAGAGTGGCGGAGGGCTGTTACTTTCAATGAGCGTGTTTAGCATGGAAAGAAGACAAGGCAAGGAATCATTATGGGTACTGCATTGTTTGTTGACAGCCAAGATCACTGTTATTCTAGCGTTTCAACATAATCACTTCAATTGCCTTTATGTCATTCTCTGAGACTTGTAGTAATCCTCATGGCACATATGCCTTAACACATGCAATGCTCTCCATTGAATAACTTTGTGGCCCTCTAAATGTATTCAAGAGGATTTTGCAGTTTACGTAAGTATCAGCATAGAGGTACATACTCTACAGATTAATGTAATTTTTCACATCCAACATATTCACCATAAGAAAAACTTTTCATCTTTTACACTTGGAGGACTATACTAAACAACATTATGACTATGATGCAGGAAGTTGGTGTTACAGCTATACTCGTAAAAAACTAAATAGAAAGAGTCAGAGGGTCAGGAAGAAAGAAAGAAATAAAGAAAGAAAGAAAGAAAGAAAGAAAGAAATAAATAAAGAAAGAAAGAAAGAAAGAAAGAAAGAGAGACTAAGCTTATTGTTCTTGAAGAGCATCGCTCCAGCACTGCAGACTAATCTGTATGAGCGAGCTCCTCTGACGACAATACCGGGGAATCGGGGCGGCCGCCTGGCCTGACCCACGCTCACAATCTCCACTCCACTGAATTCCCAAAGTTAACAGAGGACCAACGGAAGACAACGCTTCCCTTAACACACAAGCACGATGAGCGAGTGTGCAGGAAGCGTCGCTGCAAACAACTATACAGGCCACCCCTCTCAAACAGCTCATATAACGGGATACGGCCATCCAAACACTGCCTCTGCCATTATGCTTCACCTCTGTCTCCCATCTCCACAGTTGCTCCTGATGAGCAGCTGCTGCGCTCCATGCTGCAGCCACACACAGCCGTCGTGTCGAAGGGATTATGAATGCTCATTACACAGCAACTAGAAGGAGCTGACTCGGGAGAAGGGTACACCGAGACGAGGGAGGTTTGGAGGAGAATGAAGAGGAGTGCGGGAGAGGTAGCTTCGGTAATGAGAAGAAGCTCTCTGGGAATTGTAAGGTCAGTAGAAGTGTGGTGGTCAGGGGAGTCACAGTGGGGTTAAGTCAGGATCATAAACAGCCCCATAGCATGCCGCTTTAATAACGCTCCGCAAACCCTGTTTGAGCTGTCAATCTGCAGCGTCTAATCCAAGGCAAGCGAGCCGGCACTTCATTTTTAGCCCCATTAATGGGAATTTCTAGGTCTATTTCCTCCTGAGTGACAGGGTTTCATAGCATTAAGAGCAGCCAACGGAAAAACAGGAATTCCACTACAAAAAAAAGTTTCAAGTTATCAAAGAGTGTGAGGGATGCAAACAAAACGATGGAGGACGAGTGAGCGAATAAACGAAACGTGACAGAAACACGGCTGAAATAACTTACCGTCAAACTTTTTATGTCTGGAAACAAAGGTGCTTCGCAATTCGTTGCTGGTTTCATCCAATAGGTTCTCAAAGTCTTGCTTACTCTGTTGGCCAAATGTGTCTTCCATTTCCTGGGTGCAACAGGTGCTTCCCTGAGGACACACCCGGAGATGTTCACCTGGAATAAAACAAATATTAATCATCCCAAGAAAAGTCCAGATACACTGCAATGATTCTGGTAAGCAGTATTTGTATATCAATATTTCCAGACACGCGTGGGCTCTGACAAAGAAGACTGAGCAGTAAAATAGCATCACATCTGTAATAATTAAGACTTGAATGCTCTCAATGCAGGAACCTAATAAATATATTACTTTATTAGTTTTTATTGTGGTTATGGTTACTGCAGGAACTAAAATACAATTATTGTTGCTGCTTGCTTTGAAGTGAGGCAACATTTAATAATATTTACTACACTGGTCGTATACATTTAGACAATGCATTTTCTCAAATGTAAAGTTTTGATGGAAGGTAAAGCTAGCTACAACAAATTATTGGATCAATCCATGTAAAAAGTGTATTAGCTGACAGATATTTTAAACATTCACTGTATGATCCCATAAATAACTTTGCTTTGAGAATGATGACAAACATTTCAGTGTCTATAGGTAAAAATTGTTTAATAGTTTTTCTCTCTTTTTTTCATAAACAGTTGTTTTGGAAAGAGAAACAAGTATCTTGTATTTTGAATGCAGCCACATTGAAAAATCCTCTTCTTATTCAGTCAAAACGTGCATATTCATGCCCACTCATCATGCAATCACTCTGTTCTTACACATTTTGACTACACACCCTGTGTGGCTCGCTCACAAACAAAATCACATAAAAATTGCCAGAAGAATATATATATTCTTGCCAGTTTTCATCTTTCACCATCACCACTTTAATAAGACATGCTTTTCTCTTTTTGTAATTGTTTTCTTCTCAAGGGAGAGGAATTAGAAACCATTGTTGTGGAATAGGCCATATTCCTGCAAAATTGAATCATTATTTTACATGCATGGTTTCGGGTTGTCGTTTTTGTGTGGAAATTAAATTTAACTCCAGTTCAAGTGTTTTCCTTTGTGATCATACATACCTTTTAACCTAGCTTTTGGATGTATTTCTTTTCCCTGCCTAAATATATACTGGTGTGTGTGTGTTTGCCCTCAAGGCCCTGAAAGACACCTACATCTGACAGTGCTCTCATTAAAATATACTGTACACTGTAACAACCTTTCCCTGATTCGGCATCCATAGATATCCAGTCTAATCAGTAGCAAGAAAGGAGTTAATTTTCACCTACAGTGAATCACATTAAGTCATGACATTCAGGAAATACTGAAGTGAAGCATAAGTTAATGGTCTTGATCATTCAATTCTCCAAAACATTCTGGGCCACAGATAATGCTGAATTATCCTTATCATTTCATTTCACACTATCTCAAAATATAATATTAGCTGTGTTTGAAAAATTATTATATGGAAACTGACATCCTATTATCAAACCACCAACTGAGTACTGATGTAATTAAGAAACATGTACAGCACAAAAGCCATCTAAATATATATGTATCGAAAGTAACGTTAAATATTTTAACATTAGTGAACTGTAAGTTATTGTGTGCATGTCTGTGTGTGTTTTGATGCTTGGGTCTTTTAGTGTACGTACAGCTGACCATTGGCCCAGTCCTGGAGGTATGTGTGATTGGAAGTGCTTGAAGTTGTCATTAATCTAAAATTAATCTAAAATTATTATTTTTTATTATTATTATTATTATTATTATTATTATTATTATTATTATTATTATCATTAGTATTATTATTATTATTATTATAAACTATGTGAATAGTTTCTATAACATCTACTGTCAGCTTGAAATTATTTGCATAATTTTCCAATATAAGCCTTCCATGTCGCTTCCATAGAAACAGTGAACAGCTGGCTGAATTTACACTTAAAAGCTATGTTGCTGCTATCTTCTTTAATTGCAGATTTACACACTAACCCTAGAAGTACATACAGTAGCACGTTTATACAGATTATATAACAAATATAAATAGACATGTATTTTATGGAGTTTAATTAATCTGTGGAAAAAAGTTGGAACTGCTATAGAAAATGATGGTAAACACATTGACCGCTATCGACGAAAACTAGACACATTGATCCAACCGTTCGCATCCCAACTGAACAGGCTGTTGTCTGTATAAATCTGAAGTTCTGGAATGAGCTGTCTAGTGAAAGCTTATATCACCAAAGGTTACTGGGAGGTCCCACTGGCCACAGGTCTGAGTGCACAGTTCCATCAGATGTGTCACAGTGAAAAAGCTCCCCAGCTCTGACATGACAACCCCGCCTTGTGTTCAAGCAGTCTCAACAGAGGCAAACATCACTTAAAATGAGTCTATCGTATATCCCCATGGCAGAATGGCCTTTCATGGGACCTCACCACTCAGCCAAGGTTAAAACAGCACAGAGAATTCAAAGAGGATCTCTCAAGTGGAGCAAAAAGACAGAACTGCAAAAAAAGATTTAAAACGGAGCAGATTTACTGGATGCTAATTTTACAACAAAATCTTTTGAATAGGGATGTTGTAGGCGAAATGCATTTAATGTGTATATCTATTTTAGTAAAAATATAATTAAGAGTTCCATGAAAATGTATATTTATATAGGTCGACGTATGTTCATTAAAAATACGTTTTTGATAGCAGTTATATATTTACCTTTAGATTTGAACAAATTCAACTAGAAAATACACCTTCTCACAAAAATTTGCATCACAGTTGAAAGCACACTAGTTTAAATATATGATTGCCACCTTAATACTTAATAACGGGTCAAATAACCGTTATGACTGAAACCAAATGCTACCTGTAGTGACTGTCTCAATACAGTGGAGATATTCTGGCCCACAGTCCATGAATACCTTTGTCAGCTTTATCAGATCGCCTTGATGGTTTAAAAGAATGAGAGAACCTTTTTCATGTGCAAAAACTAAAAATCACATGTCCAATAAAACTAGAAGATACTACAGCGGTACGATAAGTTGCATATTGCACATTGCAGTGGAGTAAGTCTTCTCTATAATGGATCTGACACAGTGCACTAATGTCCTCTCTTCCCTGGGTGTTCCTGCCCTGATCCCAGTCATATGCAAATGAGGCTTTTGTTTGCGTTGGGCCCGCGTCATCCCGCAATCGATTGTCACCTGGAGCTGTCTGTGATCCTGAGCGAGCCACGCTCCCGCTGCTGGGGACATTCTTTCCGTGCCCATATCCCAGGATCAAAGCTGGACTCTGGCGAGTCATCGACTATTAAAGTGGGCTGAGAGGGTGAAATAAAGCAACGGGTCCCAGTGCAGCCTCGACGCAGCAGCCCCATTAGCCTTCTTCCCTGTTAGCAGGGCTGTCAAAGGAAGGAGCAGAGCTTCCCTCGGGGCACGACAGAGACCCATCTTCTACGCAGCGGAACCCCTCCTCACACAGTCCTGCCGGTGAACACGTTCGGAAAACATCGAACGCCATTACAGTGAAAATACCCTACTGAGACAACAAGGGTTGCTTTCTGTGGAGTTGGGATTGGTGACACTTTCTTTGAAAAGTAACAAGAGGATGTGTGAAAAAAGCATGTTGATGCCACAAAGTAACACTGACTATGCCCAAGCACATAATGAAGAGGTATAATAAGACTTATGCATGCATCCAGTGCTTTATCAACAGCTATGAGCTGCCTTCATCAGCCGCAATTACCCTCTGTCACTCCAGCGTCAGTAATCAAGTGAAGTGTCAGTCAGAACAGCGTTTCTATATCACTGTTGATGAAGCGCTTCCCTTGGTTTAATACAGGAAGATGTTTGTATTCCACTCGCCACCCTACTGAAGAGTGATTGTTACTCAACAACAAATGATAGTCACTTTTCTGATGTGAATTCTGTATGATCATAGCGTAAGGAACCATGCTTCCTCAACGGCTCGAATAACAATGCAATATTATTACTGAAGGCACTGCTTTGATACAAAAACATGCGCGTTGGTATTATAGTTGATTATTAAGTCAATATCCTGTATATAAGTACATTTTTGTTGCACATTTGTATTAAATGTCCCAAATAGACATACCAGTTCACATTATGCCTATTCCTCTGCAATGGCAACACGCATATAATGCTTTGAGCTCAGTCAGCTAGAATTTTACTAAAAATACAAAGTCATGTTTTTGGGAAGAAAACAGCCTCCACCAAGTTCAGCTTGGATGCCAAACAAGGTAGGCCAACTCTCAGAAGTATTCATCTGTGTACCTGGTCGGTCAAAGGCACCCAAAGCATATGTGCTCTACCATCTGCTGCTTACCATCGTTCTTCTTTGAAAACCCTGATACTTTTTGCACCAGCTTCATATCAATGAACCAAACCAAACAGCAGTGACAGCATAGACTAAAGGGGAGGCCTGCATATCACTGTGAGATTTGATGACCGGTCAAAAGGCTGTTTATGTATACATAACCACATAAGACGTATGTGCATATGTTGTCAAGTAGGCATACATTTGGCTGTGAGTGTTGAGTGACTCAATCCAATCATTGCACCAATCATTAAATCATTCAAGTTCAAATTGTGGGAAAATAGTTTTATCAGAGCTCTGTCCAACTTTGATCCAGTTGAGAAGTCTCTGTAAATAGGCATATTTCCTGCTCACTCATTACTGTTGGTATACAGTCTAAACTTGGACACACAAAACTCCCAATGTTAATTTGGTGCAAGCAAAAGAGTTGTTACCATAAAACTCCAAAATAAAGAATTTTCTCCTTCTTTGCTATTTACAAGTTCTATAACAAGGACAATTTCTTTTTATATAAAAAAATCCTACTTTAAGGACTTTAATCACATACTTCAACATAAATTTTCTTTAAATCTTTCTGGTCTGTTTAGTAATATATCAGAATAAAAATCAACATTGATCTAGATAGAAACTGCCATCTGTGGTTTCCACACGGTGTTACTTTCATACTTTTAATTATACCCCTTGGGGATTTCTTTTGGAATCAGCTAAGTTCCTGCGGAAGACAGGAGTGCATGGAACCAAAAGCGAATGACATTTTATCCCCGTCAAATTCTAGGTCATGTCAGAAGTCCAAATAAAAGACCTGGCTCCTTGTGTTCCTATAGCTTTGAATGCTGATATAGGAGAATGTGTCCTTGTGTGAATGAGGACAGGTTCAAAAAGGAAGCACTGCTGACTGACATAAAATGTCTTCAATGAAAGAAGCATAGTACAATAGCACGATAATACGCATCCTCAGGAGGGAGGAGCAGACCAGAATAAATATGTTGATTAAATATGTTGCTTTTTATTTTTAAGGTTTATGCTTTAAAATACTTCTTACAGGGAGTGTATGGAATATCACTGGAGGATATTTTCATAATACACCATGATATACACTTTCATGCATGTAGGCTAGATAAAGAGGGAATTGAAGAGCTATCAAATGTAGAAAATTCTGCATCGTACATCCTGTTATCCTGCACCTAACCTGTCACAAATTATAAATATATTAGTGAAACACCAGAAATAGCTAAGCACATTGTAGAATGACACGCTGCGCTTAATCAGCATGCATATCACCATGTCTGGCTTTAATATTTATTGAGGAGCATGTAATAAAAGGCGTGTTCATGGATTCAGGACACCGCTGCAGACATTTGATATCCATTGGGCAGCCGTCCTGGAAGGCCCCTGAGAATCACTGGGGGGAGCTAGCCAGTGGCGCTCCGCGGCGTCAGCGTGCTAACTGGAGCGTGGCCGAGGACCAGACCACAGGTAGCAGCTGGTGACTGGCTTTGCGTGGAGGGAGAGGTCGGTGGACACGGAGGCCTGCACTGATCACTGCCTCCCACCCCTCGTTTACAGCTTACTTCAGTGATGCAGCCCATTAGTGCCACTGATGGGTAGTTACAGTCCTGCTGGTTCTCACTGGCTAACAGTCAACTGGTCTGGCTAGGAACCCGGCTCTAGAAAGCAGTATACAGTACTGTGCAAAGGTTTTAGGCAGGTGTGATGTCTTTAAAGTTAGAAAAAAAATACATAAAAGGATAAATGTTAATTGTTTATTTTGCTTTTATCAATTAATAAAGTACAAAGTGAGGGACAAGCAAATCTGTATCAAATCAACATTTGGTGTGACCACCCTTTGCCTTCAAAACAGCATCCTCTGCCTAAAACTTATGCACAGTACTGTATATGTATATGCAGGATAGATAGATCCCCCTCTGGCCTCCATTTCTACGAAACACACCTATCTACCTTTCTCCCGGCCAAACAGCTCCCCTAGTTGCAAAGTCTAGTCAGACGTTGTAAACGAGACTGGAATGGGAGACATGCAGCTAAGTATAGATGCAATGCCGGGCTTTTGAAGGAACTTTGCTTAGGGATGGGCCTCTGGTTTGAGAGAAACACAGGTCAAAGGGATCCAGGTAAACTAGTTGCACCACAACTGAGACATAAGGTATTGGAGTCAATTAAAAAATATCCAATGAATGTTAGCCTGGTCTCAAGGTCTATTTAAATCGCAGGTGTCACATTGTCCCAAAAGGTATATTTGACCCAAAAAACCGTTTCCAAAATTGTGATAAGCTAAACTGAAACTGTCTTACTGATGCTGAGTGTCAGCCTGTGGACAACAAAGTGAATCTTCTCTGAGAAGACATGTGATGTGGCCATGACCATGCCCATGACAAGTTTGCAAGAGATTTTATTAACATGATCAAGAACTGGAACGTCTCAACATCCATGGCCGCAGGTGAGCATTTAATTGGATAGCTCTTGACAGATTCTCAAAGACTAAGATGCCATAACTTCTGTCTACCACTTAACGACTACAATAAAAAATGCTGATTTATATAATATATCAACTAAAGCTCGTGTCATAAAACATTCATCGCTTCAAGATGATAACTAAGACCCCCCCTCTCTTTTGTCACTGAGCATATTCTTCTCTGATGGGTTTGTCAAACATAAATGCTTCCTTTCGTTAGTCCCAAAGTGGCCTGCCAATGTGATAATGTGAAGCATTCCCTTGGGGCTAGCCAACACAGAGCTGACAAGTCCAAAAGAAATAATCCTATGCATGATTAAATCAATCCGCACATTTCTGCACCATCTGACCAAACGTAAACAATTTAAACCCAATGGCCCAGATTAGCAGAATTCAGATGATTGAGAATTATCCAACAATGTTCTTGTCGGGGCACATTTTTTGGAAGGCGAAAGTATGAGTCTGCAATGGTGCCTATAAATGTAAATATACAGCATTTGATGAATCAGTGTATTTATGAAAATGACAACCATGAGTCTGGACATATTTCATCCTCAAAGCTTTGCTATCTAAAGATATCCTCCTTAACTGGGCTGAACAAGACTTTCACTTAAGAAAGTGTGCAGGGAAAGAGAACCAGACAGAGAGAGGGGGGTGGGGGGGGTTAAGAGATAGAGAGAGAGAGAGAGAGAGGGAGGGAGAGAGAACACGTTGCCATGAAAATACTGGACAAGACGTATTTCACACTACAATGCGGAAGTTGTATGAAGAGAAGGTCACAAATCAGGACTTACTGAACTACGCACTATCAGGACAGGATCAGGAGTATGATCAGACATTTGGCAAATCAACATAAATTGATTTATCCCTCACATAATAAAAAAAAAGGGGCTGGCTCAATCAACAAAAGACCCCGCCCCGCCCCTTCCCACACACACAAATTGCAAAGAGAGGCATTGTGTGAGCTGTATCCACATATCTATTCCATATCTGGACAACAAAGATGAGGCTCCGAGTCTCCCCAGCTGGAGCTTGTCGATAGGCTTTGAGTGACTGCTACTACTACTGTCATTCAGTTAGCCTCCCCGTGACTCTACAACACTAACCCGCAGGATAAAGTTGCCTTCTGCTGCTCCGAGAGGGGACGCCTGTTGAGAAAGTCCATCAAACAGCCCTTTTAGTATTCAAGGGCATGATTAATGGCATAGAGTGGTAAAAGGTGTCTGAAAAAAATCCACTTTGGAGCAGAAAAGAAATGAGAGTGGAGGTCCTGCTCCTCTCTCTGTAGTAACACCTGTGTGTTTCACGGGGCGACAAATGTCCATTGTGTCCGCAGCATGCCCACTAACCACTAACAGCCCTATTATTCACAAATGTATTGCATTGTCAATCCCGGCAGTCGAAATAAGTCCATCTCTAACTTCATCCTCATGGCTTCAATATTGCCATCGAGGGCCACTACATTAGCACCATTTCATGCAGGGTTTTACCATGAGGTCCAGCTCCACATCTGACAGTAGGGAGGCCATCATAATCCCATGATGCATCAAGAGAAACCCAATCACCCCGCGTACCTTTATCGCCAAATGCCACTCCCATTTAGCTCCTGTTCAATCCCTTCCATGCCATTACATGCAGGAGGGAAGTACCCTGTGTGTGCATACTACAAGCTTCAGCAGAAATCAGTTGTCTGGGTTGCATGCACAAGCAGGATTCACACCAAAAAGCAGTTCATTCTGTCCCTTCCCGTGGCCGGTATACTGAGTGGATGGAGCTGGACATGAAATGACAGGGTTGAGACAGCTCATGAGGCTTGACGTCTCACCGGTTGTGTGTGTGTGTGTGTGTGTGTGTGTGTGTGTGTGTGTTTGAGAAAAGGCAACCACCAAAGATTCTAGAAGGTGGTGACTCACAAACCTTCTCGTCTTATCCCAGACATTGGGTAGCTCATTGGATAGAACCTAAGACTGAGCCTCTGATGAGCGTGCATGCCGGGTTAGTCCTTCACCAGTGCATTTATGAGGCGGCGAGGGTCGGAAAGTACTCACTGACAGTTTATTTAAGTACAGACACATTAGCCTGTGTAAAAGCCCCGATGGCTGCTTTTAGCTGTGCTGACAGACCCGGTGACTTCGCGTTGAGCTCAGTCCAGTGTCTCCAGGTTCTAAGCCCCGGCTTCAGTAGCTGCTGACAGCCTCAAGCGGGGGTCTACTCAGAATGTAAAGGCCAAGTCCCCCAGAATTACTGGACCAACTGGGCCTTGGGGCCGCAGTGACTCCAGGCAGCACTTCAGTCAATAGAGCTGACCCCAGTGCTCACATTCCACCTGAGCTGGCTCGCTCTGTCCGGCCACACGCACACTCAGTACCCGCACACTCCAAACCTCACAGCCGTTTGCGCTAGCAACTGTTGGGAAGCAGCATAAGAACCACCACATACAAAATGATGGTCAACATGAGTCACTTCAACAGTTCTTTAATGGCAAACATGCCACATTGCTTGTATTTAAATAGTACTTGGTATATTTGTAGTGCAACTGGTACCCTAAAACCCGATGCTAACCAAACCTAAAATTGTCATTCAAAAATAGACACCATCATTTTGACAGTGTGTCAACCAGGGATGTGGCAAATAAAATGTGTGAACACAACAGTCATCATCAAAACAATTATGGTGAAGTCTAGCAAGCAATCATTTTCATAAATTTCTAAAGACAGGAAAAATATTTTTACAAGGCTACAGCTAAAAAAAGGCCTCCATAGAGCTTATTTAGAATTACTGGGGAAAACGTTTTTGAAGCTGTCTCAGAGGTGATGTGAACTTAAGTTAAAAAAAACATAAAAAGTAAAACCAAAGTGTAATTTATTAACACCGAACTGGTTAAGATTATAACAAAATAGAATTTTTTACGTAGATTTTTACAAAGTATGATTAACACATTTAACTGTCAAGGGAAGGAAGGGGAAAAAAGGGAGGGAAATGCTTTTTGGAATCCAGTGTTTGGTTTTGGATTTATATAGTTCATCTCTAATATAATTACTATAATAAGGTATTACAGGACACCAGTCTGTGAGGGGAAAGAGGGATGTGACAGAATGTATAATGTAAAGGAAAATGTAATAAGTTGGAGAGTGCACTCTAATTGGAAGTCCAACGTTGGAAGTATTAGAAGCATCCAACATCAAAGATAAGGGTGATGGCACATCCATCTAAAGGTAATCACACTTAGACGTCGATGTTCCTGTTAGTAGGGAAACAGCTGAGCTACTGAGTTGTTAACGCAACACAGTACTGTTCATTCGTTCACCATGATGTATTAATTCTACCGTGGAAACAATGAACATACTGTACTTCTAATGGAACACTGGTCATGGCGACTTTGGAGTGTCTAATGAACGAGTGATAAACTAAAAAACCCTCAAGGGTTAAGGGATACGTATTGCCACACAACGTTTTACGGACAAAATTCAAATATGAGAGGGACTGAAATTGTATTTCAGAGTGAGGCAGTACCATACATTTTGAGTATTCCATCAAAACAAAGTCTAAAATCAATTTGCAAATGGTGCATTGAACTAGAGTATGCAAAGTAAATCACCCATCACGATTGCCTATAGCTAAGCAAGTTCTGATAATGTGTTTTAAAATGAAAATATAATAATACATTTATTTTCTTCAAAGAAGAGTCAAAGAACAGTCAGATGAGGTGTGACTAAGGAGAGGCTGAGGAGAGGTTGGAGGAAGGTTAAAACCATGCGGCCAGAGGTGGTGGAATGAAGCACAGGAGCTGGGTGGTGGTGTCAGGCGGGTAAACCACTGCCCGTTTCACTTTTTTTCACTATATCATTATGTCAATCTGCAGCGAGAAACAGAATGTGATCAAGTGATCAGGCTGGTCCACCCAGTCTAGGGTGCTGTAGGGTCTGACCATAAATGGCATGCATTATGCACTAGAGGTACGAGGGTACAGTTGCATTATGTACTAGAAGTATGAGGGTACAGTTCCAATTGCAGTACACCAGACAAGAGATGACAAGAGCCTTGAATAGGACCTGTGCATACTCTCTTGTGAGGAACGGCGGTATTTTCGGGATGTTACATCGAAGGAATCTGCAGGAGCTATCGCTGCCATAATGTTAGCTCAGAACAACAGCTGGTTGTCCCGCGTCACCCAACCCAACCAAGGTCTTTTGACCCCAGAGTTGTCAATGGTGATAACTAAATCTTCAAAGGATTTGACCTCCTATTGATACATAGGAGTCACAATATGTACTTGTTTTCAAATATGCAGCCATTTTCATGTACCAGTATATAGAACCCTACTGACAATGAGATGAAAAGGGACATTTAAATTCATAATGAAGTATTTTCACTTGTTCATTCAAGTCCACTATGTTAGTTAGAGTACAAAGTACAAAGTACAAAATTGGATATTCCATAAAAACTAGATTTGGAATTTAACAAATGTTTTGTTGTTGTAGTGTGAAATACATGCATAGCATCAAAGGTATAACAATGTCTGTAAGCAAATGTTAACACAGATTTAGGGTTAATATTTTTTTCTCCATCAATGACACATCAATCACACACTTTTTTTTTTTTACAATTTTCAATTCTGTTTACTACATACACTACACAGTGGAAAAACTCAACATGGATCTGTATATCTATAAGAGCTTTCTACATTATTTGGATGCAACATTACACAAAGCCTCTGTATGTACAGTACCCCAACAAAATATATGATGCAGTTAAATCCATTGGCACAACTATTACAGAAGAAAAATCAGGCATATCATTCAGTTGTTAACACTTAATGCATGCGGACTAATCAAGTGGTGCTAAATGCCAGCAAAAACATTTGCTGATGCTGTTTTCTAAATGTATGTATATAATAGCACACACAGAGACCTCTACTGGACAAACAGGCATATAAAAAAGGGACGTTATGGATTCTTTATTACAAAGGTATAGGTATATTTTAGAAGGCCAAATCAAAGTTTGCATTATTATACAGTCATAAGGAATATGTTTTTTATCTATCTATCTATCTATCTATCTATCTATCTATCTATCTATCTATCTATACATATCTTATATATATATATATATATATATATATATATATATATATATATATATATATATATATATATATATATATATATATATATATATATATATATATATATATATATATATATATATATAAAGGTCATGTTTATTTGTTTTTAAATATGACACTAAATTACATAAATCTACTATAAACATTTATTTAGACTGACAAGACCCATAACAGGCTAAACTAAAATAGGATATGTGTGTAATCGGATTAGTGAGCCTTTAAACACTACAAACTTTTACTTTTGAATGGTGATGGAAAGCAGTGTATTGAGAGCAGATCGTGCAACGGAAAAATAAAACACCCACATAACTAGTGAGGCAGATCATACCAAGCTGTAAATCTGTGTGTGAGTAAATTGGGCTATTTGCAGTGTTAGAATCATATTTTCCATCATCATTTGACCCTCGCAACACGGCTGCTTTACATTTCATACTTAAAATCACTTTGATTGCATTAAAAGCCGTAAAAGCAGAAGCAGTTCTGTCCAACCTTACCTGATATCTCTTGAATAGGAACTTGTGAGAAGCTGAATCCCTTCGCGGCACACGCTTCTCTAACCTCACTGCAGTTTCGGGTTTTAAAATCTGCTGTTGTTGCAACGGACAGCACAGAGAAAGTGCAAATGATGGCTTGTAGTCTGAACATTGCGCACCTTTGTAAAACAGCCATATCAATAGATCCACGGCAGATTCCCTTTGATGGAAACTCCACCGCAGCAGACCCGAAGGTAAACTGCTCGTTCGTTCACTGATTACACTTTGTCTAACTGTCTGCACTCCACATTCTCATTCAAGTGCATAGTTAACAATTAATAATGTTACAGAAAAGATTATCTCCTCAATCCAGGAATGACAGAATTGTAGGGTACAGGTGCCACATTGATCCAGTGGGCTCCAGGCGTGTTGTCTTAACTTCACTCAGAGGGATACCTTGCCTTCTGCGGGGTTCAGGTTCATTGGTGTAGCAAGTCGAAATGTTGTGGAAACTGAGTTGGTACCGCTCTGAACTCAGATCAGATGCGCAGGAATCGCGAAGTAGATCACAAAATACGGAGCGGATTTTGTACACGTCTTCAATCTGCAATTTCATGCCGATGTGCAATCATGCCGTGTAATACTATCAGGCTATAATGCATAAAATGCCATGTAGCAGGCAAGCAATGGAGATTCTAAATTAATTGAAAAAGCTCTGGATGGAAGGTCTGACCATCTGTGACAATTTAAGGGAGTTTTAACATAGCTGAGCAAAAGCTAAACCATATAATTATATTATTTTCGGCACTAGCGAAAGGACTAGTAAACATGTCATTTAAAAAACACATCTTAAAGATCAAATTAGACTCTTCATTGAATACTTGTTGGGTGTGCACAGTTGTCAGATAATTGTTTCAGTATAGTTCTGTTGAATTACTGTTAAGACACAGCTTCAATTAAACTGATAAAAATTTCTTGTAGCTGAAAATAGATGTAACAGACTGTAACAGTAACAGAAATCAAGAAGGAGCCTAGATACAGAACAAAGCCACATTGGCAATACTGGACTTTTTATGTGTTTAAGAAAGAACATTTTATCCATGCATAAGTAGTTGGAAATATTCAATGTTATCAAAAGTGTTAGCATGGCTTCACCATGTTGCATGAGAGACCTTGCTTATTTAAGTGGCCTGGGGCATGTCTCCTCCAGTTAGGATATGCCTTAATAAAATCTATTGCTTTTTAAGTAACACTAATGAAAAATATAGTTTCACATCAGATTATGGTGAGGAATTGCCCACCAGCTTTAACAGAAATATTCTGTGGAAAGATAGGCAGAATGAACATTATATTTGTCATTTGTCAGGAAGTAATGTGACATATGTAGTTTTAAATAGTCCTTAAATATTTTTGTGAATGTCATGTTGAAAGGCTTATAGGATTTCAAAACAGTTAATATCTATTGTCCAAAACAACTGTCTCTATCTTCTTTTCAAGAGTTTCTCTAAAGAAATGGTCAGAAAGGTCCCACATATTCAGAGAATGCCTGAGGCAAAGTCAGTCTCTGAATACATTTCCATTGCCCTCTCTCCCTCACAGCTCATTGCTCATTGTGTTGGAGGAAAACATATCTTAAGGGTATTTTTGAAGCTGTATCTGAAAATGTATGTTCGTTTCATAAAAAAAGATGCAAAATAAATGTTCAGCTGTGCAAATGTATGGAAGTAAATATAAAACTGAAGTATTTTCCACGTTGACAGACTGGTGTTTCATATTTTGTTGACAATACAAGCAATACAATATCAGACATCTGAAAAGAACACGAAAAAAGAAGCACGGTTACAATAATAAGCAGTCACTGATCAAATATGCTGCATAAACCATTATTCTAACCATTCTTTGTCAGAGAAAACTCTAACTTTACCTCACTATAATATCTGTCCTTTTTACAGATTTTAACTGGAGATTCCAGAGCTATATCTCAATCTTGACGATCATGATCATTTAAATCTACAAGACAGATCTGTCATAGTCTTATTATCATACAAAGTTTGCAGATTAAACATGCAGACCAAAGCTTTGTTTCTCCTGTGGTTGATTTATCAGTGTGGAATATAGCAACACAGCATAATGAATAAATTTGCAACCCCTGGCTGATGTATTCAAAGTTAAGATATGTGTCAACCTCAACAAAATACATGCAAGCATGAAGCTTGGATGAATGAGGTTTGGGAACGAATGAGGTATTCATTGTAAATGTCAGCTGAAGTGGCAAAGACATTTACTGCATTGACTGATTCCTTAATGCCAACTGCTCAGAGCAACTTAACCAAAAGCCATTACACTGTAACAGTAATAATATTAAAATGTCTGTATAATAAACAAAAGCCATAACACTGTAATAACAGTAATAATATTAAAATGTCTGGATAACAAACATTACATTTTTTTATGTCATATATATTATTATGGTATCCTCTCCGGGAACCATCACCTTATCGTGGTGGAGAGGTTTGTGTGTCCCTATGAACCTGGGGGCTGTGTTGTCTGGAACCTTGTGTTCCTGGTAGGGTCTCCCATGGCAAATTGGTCTCGGGCGAGGGGCCGGACTAAGAATGGTTCAAAAACCCTCATGGTAAAACCTATAAGAGAGGACGATATCCGGCCCGGAGGAAGCCCGGGGTCCCCTTCTGGAGCCAGGCCCAGGAGGAGGACCCGTCAGCGAGCGCCTGGTGGCCGGGCTTGCCACGGAGCCCGGCCGGGCATAGCCCGAAAAAGCAACGTGGACAACAACAACATCTCTTCTTCTCCGTCCCGTGGGCTCACCACCCGCGGGAAAAACCAAGGGGGTCGGGTGCGCTGCCAGAAAGGTGGCAGTGAAGGCAGAGGTTTTCGACGGATCGGACCCGGGTGGCAGAGGCTGGCTTTGGGGACGTGGAACGTCACCTCTCTGGGAGGGAAGGAGCCGGAGCTTGTGCGGGAGGTGGAGCGCTACCAGCTGGATCTGGTGGGGCTTACCTCTACGCACAGCCTTGGCTCTGGAACCTCACTTCTGGATAGGGGTTGGACTCTATTCTTCTCCGGAGCTCCCCAGGGTGAGAGGCGCAAGGCTGGTGTGGGGATACTCACGAGTCCCCGGCTAAGTGCCTCTATGTTGGAGTTTACCCCAGTGGACGAGAGGCTCGCCTCCCTACGCCTGCGGGTCATGGGGGGGAAAACTCTGACTGTTGTCTGTGCCTATGCACCGAACAGCAGTTCGGAGTATTCGGCCTTTTTGGAGACCCTGGATGGAGCCTTGTATGGGGCTCCGGAGGGGGACTCTGTAGTCTTGCTGGGGGACTTCAACGCACATGTGGGCAATGATGGAGACACCTGGAGAGGCGTGATTGGGAGGAACGGCCTCCCCGATCTGAACCCGAGTGGTGGCTTGTTATTGGACTTCTGTGCTAGTCATGGAATGGCCATAACGAACACCATGTTCGAACATAAGGATGCTCATAAGTGTACCTGGTACCAGAGCACCCTAGGCAGAAGGTCGATGATCGATTTTGTTATCGTATCATCGGACCTGAGGCCATATGTTTTGGACACTCGGGTGAAGAGGGGGCAGAGCTGTCAACTGATCACCATCTGGTGGTGAGTTGGGTCAGGTGGCGGGGGAAGCCTCTGGACAGACCTGGTAAGCCCAAGCGTGTAGTGCGGGTGAACTGGGAACGTCTGGAGGAGTCCCCGGTCCGGGAGGCCTTCAACTCACACCTCCGGCGGGGCTTCTCTGGCATCCCTGTGGAGGCTGGGGGCATTGAACCGGAGTGGGCGATGTTCAAAGCCTCCATTGCTAAAGCTGCGTCTGAGAGTTGTGGTCTCAAAGTCTTAGGTGCCTCAAGGGGCGGTAACCCTCGAACATCCTGGTGGACACCGGTGGTCAGGGGAGCCGTCCGATTGAAGAAAGAGGCCTTCCGGGACATGCTGTCCCGGGCGACTCCGGAGGCAGTTGCAAGGTACCGACAGGCCCGAAGGACTGCAGCCTCGGCCGTAGCAGAAGCAAAGCAGCGGGTGTGGGAGGAGTTCGGAGAAACCATGGAGAAGGACTTTCGGCTGGCACCAAAGCGGTTCTGGAAGACCATCCGACACCTCAGGAGGGGAAAGCAGGGAACCATTCAAGCTGTATACAGTAAGGATGGGACGTTGTTGACCTCAACTGACAAGGTGATTGGGAGGTGGAAGGAGCACTTTGAGGAACTCCTGAACCCGACAAACCCACCCTACATAGTAGAGACAGGGCTGGAGGATGATGGGGGATCAGCATCAATCTCCCTGGCGGAGGTCACTGAGGTAGTCAAACAACTCCACAGTGGCAAAGCCCCAGGGGTTGATGAGATCCGCCCAGAAATGCTGAAGGCTTTGGGTGTTGAGGGACTGTCATGGATGACACGTCTCATCAACATTGCGTGGGAGTCGGGGACAGTACCTAAGGAGTGGCAGACCGGGGTGGTGGTTCCCCTGTTCAAAAAGGGGGACCGGAGAGTGTGTGCCAACTACAGAGGCATCACATTACTCAGCCTCCCCGGGAAAGTATACTCCAGGGTGCTGGAAAGGAGGGTTCGACCGATAGTCGAACCTCGGATTGAGGAGGAACAATGCGGTTTCCGGCCTGGTCGTGGAACAACGGACCAGCTTTTACCCTCGCGAGGATCTTTGAGGGGGCCTGGGAGTATGCCAATCCGGTCTACACATGTTTTGTGGATTTGGAGAAGGCGTATGATCGGGTTCCCCGGGAGATACTGTGGGAGGTGCTGCGAGAGTATGGGGTGAGGGGGTCTCTACTCAGAGCCATCCAATCTCTGTACTCCCAAAGCGAGAGCTGTGTCCGGGTCTGCGGCAGTAAGTCGGACTCGTTTCCGGTGAGGGTTGGCCTCCTCCAAGGCTGCGCTTTGTCACCTATCCTGTTTGTGGTATTCATGGACAGGATCTCACGGCGTAGCCGCGGGGAGGGGGCTGCGGGTTGGTGGGCAGAGGATTGCATCACTGCTTTTTGCAGATGATGTGGTCCTGATGGCATCATCAGTCTGCGACCTGCAGCACTCATTGGATCGGTTCGCAGCCGAGTGTGAAGCGGCTGGGATGAGGATCAGCACCTCCAAATCTGAGGCCATGGTTCTCAGCAGGAAACCGATGGATTGTCTACTCCAGGTAGGGAATGAGTCTCTACCCCAAGTGAAGGAGTTCAAGTATCTTGGGGTCTTGTTCTCGAGTGAGGGTAAAATGGAACGAGAGATGGGCCGGAGAATTGGAGCAGCGGGTGCGGTGTTGCAGTCGCTCTATCGCACCGTTGTGACGAAGAGAGAGCTGAGCCAGAAGGCAAAGCTCTCAATCTACCGGTCTATCTTCGTTCCTACTTCACCTATGGTCATGAAGGGTGGGTAATGACCGAAAGGACAAGATCGCGGGTACAAGCGGCCGAAATGAGTTTCCTCCGCAGGGTGGCTGGGCGCTCCCTTAGAGATAGGGTGAGAAGCTCAGTCACTCGGGAGGAGCTCGGAGTAGAGCCGCTGCTCCTTCACATCGAGAGGAGTCAGCTGAGGTGGCTCGGGCATCTGTTTCGGATGCCCCCTGGACGCCTCCCTCGGGAGGTGTTCCAGGCACGTCCAGCTGGGCGGAGGCCGCGGGGCAGACCTAGGACCAGGTGGAGGGATTTTATCTCCACACTGGCCTGGGAACGCCTTGGAATCCCCCAGTCAGAGCTGGTTAATGTGGCCCGGGAAAGGGAAGCTTGGGATGCCCTGCTTGAACTGCTACCTCCGCGACCCGACCCCGGACAAAGCGGATGACGATGATGATGATGATGATATTATTATATTATGTGTGTCCAATGTGGACTGTCAGCATGAATCCATTCCTTAGTAAAAACATACCATATGATTCAATAGACTTAGGTATGTTGTATAAAGACATTTCCAAAACCTCAATGACTTATTTAGCAGATATTATTTTGTGTTGACTTTGAGTTTTAACTGATCATTCCATGGCAAAGAAACCAAACGATTTGGTAGAGTCTTAGGTGCAAAAGACCATAGCCTTGAAATGGAATGCTAAAACATGAGATTGTATTTCTGCTGGCAGACAAGGAGACTTCACTTAAACTTTTCGTGATGTATTTACTCTAGAAATCAATAAACATAGTTATACAACACTTTGTAGCAACAGGGTTAACACACCAACGTCTGGCTAAAGAAGGACACTTTCTCTGATACTTGACGAGACCAGTGGGGCAACTCTTCTGGCTGCTCAGACGGGATGAGCAGAAGTGGGATGGATTGATAGAACCCAATTAGAACCCAGCAGTGTTCAAATCGAAGTCCTCCACTCATACCCAACATCAGCCAGTTAGACAACGTGTGTTAATAATGCATGCCGTTCTTCATCTGACAGCAGGATACCACCGTGTGACATACACTTGCTGCCCGTGTGGAATACTAACAGCCCTCCATTGTTAGCTCTGATGTAATCAATTGTAATCCAAAGCCAGTGGTCAATCACTCCGACGGCGGGAAACATGCAGAGCCTGCCGATGAGCATTAGGGAATGGTTCACCTCTATGCGGCTGCTGGAGACAACAACAATTTCAAGCAACCCACGGACCTAGAAGATGCTCTCCAATTGTCTAAAAGTCAAATTACAAAGGGAATATGTGAGATACTACAGTTGCCTCCTGTACGTAAACACCCTAAAGGATAGTTATATGGTGCCGGGAAAGGATAAGGGCAAGGGTTCAAACTGTCATATTACAGTAGTAACCAGGTAATTAACCTGCTGATAAACAACATACATGTTTTGTAAAAGTAAAAATTGTGGTACCAAATTAAATAGTTCTCAGAGAGTTGGTCTGTTTTTGAAAAAATGTATAATGACTGATAAATATAAAAGACAAATGATATGAATTGATATTGTGCATTATTATCACAATAAAGAAGCAGATGGTATTGCTATTACGGTTGCAAAATAGGTTGGAGTCAAATGGATATATATATTTTTTTTTTTACTGAGGGCTGCTGACTGATTTACCAGTTCATCCATTAGGAGCCTAAATCCCACAACAACTTATTGTACAGCGCTTGTGGTTGATGTAACATTATTGCACTGGGCACCATCTAAAGGGAGAAATCACCCTTAAAAGCATAGCTGTAGATTGTATCTGTATGTTTTTGTGTGTGCGTGTGAATATGAGTACAAACGTATTTCCATCCAAATAGGGTATACTTTTGTGTTTCATTTACACTTTACAGACCTGTTTAATTCACTTGGTGTGTAATGTCACACATATGATGAAATACATAATTTACCCAGCTAACATGTCAAATTGTTCAGTACTGATAAAATAAATCAAATGCTTTTTGTCATGTCTTAAATTGGTGTGAATGCAAGTTTCTCCACTGTTCACACCATGAAAAAATGTTTCCATGTTGGAGAAAGGGCTAATTTCCGAGCTACCGTAACCAATCTAAAAATAATTATCTTAAAGGACAGTTTTGGTTTCTTCCTTGCACAAATAGACAGAAAATACAGCTTTCTACCTTGAAATGCATCTTCAAAGGCCAACACTTGAAATTAATGTTTTGCATTTCACTGTTTATGTATGCATATTCACTCTTCTCGGCATTTCGTTGTATGCTACTAAACCCCTATAATCACCCGTCTTACGTCATGAGTTTGATAAAACGTCAGACTACAAAAACCTAAAGGCAGAGAGTTAAAGAAGAGGTTGTTGATCTGAGTGACGGGGGCCAATTCCCAGCTCCCCTCATCAAGAACACGCTCAATGTCCAATATGAAAGAAAGAAAGAAAGAAAGAACGAAAGAACGAAAGAAAGAAAGAAAAAGAAAGAAACCATAATCCTGTCTGACAGGTTCAAAATAACGACAGTATTAGTGTTGTGTATGGGCTGAAATTTTTATTGTTTAAAAAACTGGGACATTGCAGTTTTTGTTTGGAAATAAATCGAATAGGATGATATTTTATTCAAAAGTCGCAAACCCATTCAGGCTTAGACAACAAAGCAATACATAAACAATCAGACGTTTACATTGTTTATTCAAGCATTGATTTGGGGCCAAAAGGCTTGAATTTGGAGGGGCCCACTTCTAATGATATGCTTTTTCTATCTTTAGATTTACATGCTTGAATTTCCCAAGGAAGTGTAGGCTTCTAAAGTCACAGTTTTGCATCACCTTTATCTTCATTGTGTTTGCTGACTCACATTTATGTAACTGTATTTTATGTTTTCATCCACTATACTTGCACTTGACACATACCTATAGCTTCCACCAATGTGATATAATGAGCTATGGATAAACAAAGTTTATTTTTGACTTGAAATCACTTTCTGTCAAATTCATTCCAATGGTGCCAAAAACAAAGTTAAGAATACAGTGAAAAGAATTAGACCGATATTCAAATAATTTATAGTTTTATACATTTTTACATTGAGATATAATTTTATCCCACTCATTCTCTAGACTAGACTGACACAGTGTATATTAATCCTGACTGCTGGACAAGGTATCCTTGGTCAAACAATGCTCCAAAGTAATGGTGCCAGCTGGTTGCAGGCTACAGCTCATTATACCTGAAGTCTGTATAACTGGTGAGGATAGAGTTTATGCTACCAGACAGCTTTTTATAGACAGCAAAAGGGAACAGGATACTTTGATCATTATTACGGCAAGTGAATTCATTTATTAACAGATTTTACGTCAATTATTTTATAGTCCATGAACAGAAAGGATATCAAAATGCTTCACTGGGTTCAAAAGATACAATACACTCACTATTATCCATCAATGTTATTGTTTTGTGTTTGAATCCATACAGTTCTGTTACTGGGCATATGATCCCTAAAATGCACTTGCTTCACTGAAATAGCAAAAATTTCAAGCAATCTTGTTGAAACAGTTCAACTACAAAACATGTTTGAATCTGCTTTCCACAGCATTATGACAGGAACTGGGTAAGCTAAACAGAACAGCAGCTCGTACACAGCGGTTGGTCTAATGCGCTGTGATTGCTTTCTCTTAGCAAAGTCAGAAAGACACCAAACTTCGTTTTAGTGTTCATCATGTCAACGTTTCCAAGTTCCTTGTCAAAACTGTGCAGGAATCGTAGGCCCATTATCCTACCTTCTGATCCATCTGCACAACAAGGAGGTGATACACATCTCAACTCTCACCTTGCATTCCAAGAGTGAAGTTGATCCTTGACGGCAAAGAAGAAAACGCTTTGGAGTGTGGCTAAACATCATGTTAGTTACAAAATTGGGAATCCAGATAGACTACTCGAGCAGAAGCTTGCTGTCTGCAGAATAGTAACAATTCCATTGAATGACAGCACTGATAAAATTATTTGTCTCTGTAATTGTGTCTTTCTAAATGGGGTTGGCATTAGCTGTCATCATTGGCATTGCCTTCAGGAACAAATGTGTCTTCAGACACGTGGGTCAGATGACATTTCAACACAGTGAAAGATAATGTATCAAATAATTACTGGCAGCTTTACTTTGTCAACTTTAAGAGTGGAGAGGGATAAAGTTTGCAAACGAATGCTGTGTAATTAGGAGCCACTCTCTCTGATAGGGGGGTTGTATGATTAGTACTGCAGAGAGCACCAGACGAGAGGTGTGATGAGTACCATCCTAGATAAGAGAAACTATAAGTACAACAAAGGTTGTAGATATTTTGAGGGCACAGTTCCACGAATTCTTTCCTTCCTTACAATGCTTTCATTTAAGTACATTTTACATCGACTTCGTATTGTTTGCTCTTATTTCAGTATATCAGTAAATAGAGACTTTTTATTGAAAAATACTTTTAAAAACGTAATCACTTAAACAATTATATTCTCTCAATGCTTGCCCAAGCAGTGAATTGAGCCGAAAAAGTTTACTTTTAATATTTTTTAAATGACTAATTGTAGTTTGTAATGATGTGATTTTAAAACATCCTGAAACGTATTTAATAACTGCAGACTTTATGTTTTTTTTCAAATCTGAGACTATTTTCTCTTGTCTTTTACAGTCCCCTGTGAGACTGAATTATCATAGTATTATAACACTTTTAAACTCAGGCAACTTGTAAATGAATGAAAAACGGCAAAGAAATGTATTCTTCCCCTGAATGGATTTCCTTGCCAGAAATCAATTTGTGTCATTTCAGCTGCCAATAAATCTCAGTGCCAACTCCTCTTTCCCATACTCAAGGCTTACTGTATGTACACTGGTCCAAATGGGAGCAGCTGTAGCTGTCAGAAGATTAGAATACTTTTCCTGCTCCCTCATTCACTTCCTGTTTACAAACTTCCTAGAATAATTTTTCATTTGCAGAGAGGTTTAAGATTCTGCCATTGGCTTATGGACGGCACACCACACTATTCAACTCCCTCCACTGCTTGCGTATTCCTTTTAGGATCTGCCTTACTTTATAAACATGGTGGTGGGGACAGGATATTCTGCTGTTTTAGATCCTCTGTCAGGACTGAAGGGTAAAGTAACTGAGCTTTATGTTTTTTTTCAAATCGAGAGGGCTGAATTATCATAGAAACTGGAAGAGAAAGGATTCTTTACTGAATGGATTTCCTTGCAAGAAATAAATTTGTGTCATTTCAGCTGCCAATAAACAGTGTAAATACAGTTTGGGAGCAGCCCAAGGCTTTTCCTTCTATTCAGCTTTATTTGGTGTTATGCTTATGGAGGGCCTCAAGTAAGATAGAGCTAAGCTCTGTGCATGGGTTTAGAAACTGGAAGAGAAAGGATTTATGCCAATTTAAGATATGCTTTAATGCCTCAAGTAAGATAGAGCTAAGCCTGTGCATGGGTTTGCCGCCAATTTAAGATATGCAACAGTGTATTGCATCACAGCACACAGCTGCATCCTTAACCCATTAATGTTCACAGTAGAATGTTATAATTTCTTTAGCAGCATTTAAAGTACTAGCTGTGCTAAGCAACGATCCATAAAATATTTTTTAGATTTTCCACAAAAACACCTCTAAAACAATAGGCTAGGAGTTTCAGATATTCACATATTGATACACACATAGTCTGTAATCTTACAATATTCATTCAAAAATAAAATATATATTCTGTTGCTTTTTATTAGTCATGTATTGACATTGTGCAGACCTATGCTTAGAGACATTTTAATTAGTATTCCTGTGGGATTTGTTCATATGAATTACATGTCTGTTTTAAATAAAAAAAATTTTTTTCACCCAACTCTTTCTCTCCCCCTCCCTTTCTCACACACACACACACACGCTCTACTACTACTACTACTACTACTTTAACCTTGTTTTGAAAGGTGCTATATAAATAAAGCTTATTATTATTATATTACTATTAATACTACTACTACTACTACTACTACTACTACTACTACTACAAGCAATTATGTTATACAGTACTGTGCATACGTTTTAGGCAGGGGATGCTGTTTTGATATTTGATACAGGTTTGCTTTTCCCTCAATTTGTATTTTCTGTATTGATAAAAACAATTGACATTTGTATTTTTATATATATTTTTTCTAACGTTAAAGATTTCACACCTGCCTAAAACCTTTGCACAGCACTGTATATTATATAAACATATTGATATCTGTACAAACGTCCACCCATCTCCTCATCTACACTGCACTGTCACCCCTCTCACTATGGAGGCTCAATACAAGTGTTTGCCCTCTCAATGTCAACTGGTATTGCAAATTCACCGCCGGAACAATGCATCTTGT
Organism: Galaxias olidus; assembly: GCA_026901105.3. Lineage (NCBI taxonomy): Eukaryota > Metazoa > Chordata > Actinopteri > Galaxiiformes > Galaxiidae > Galaxias > Galaxias olidus. The sequence goes on from JAPMUY010004627.1 coordinate 294,792, forward strand.
AGTACGAGAATTAACAATAAGACTGATAGTGGCCAACTGCAACAAAACCAGATATGTGAAATGTCAGCTGCATTTCAAAGACCAAAGTCCATTGACGTCGCTAAACCCCTTTTGTTGTGGCATGTTCCCCAGTATTGATCTGCTGTGCCCCAGTATAATATCACGTTCGAGTTTCTATATTTGGCAATGGATCAATTGAATTGATAACAACAGGAAAATAATGGATTGTTTTCTAACCACAAAGTCAAAGAAACGCAGTTTGACACAAAATAGAAGCTGGGTCACTCACCTTACACTGCGACCTGCACATACTGTCCATGTATTGGCATGTGAAACAAGAATAATAGTGGGCTAAGCAAGAAGTTCATATAGCCCATTGCATAGAACATTTTATACACGCAACAGGCATTAAAGGAAATTGTGATTAATTGGGGGCCAGTGACCCAGTAGAGCACTATGTCTAGCAACGCCCCTGCCAAAGACCAAAATATTTGAAACAAGTTACTGGCTTTGGGCTTTAATATCTCCTTCTGTGTGTGTGTGTGTGTGTGTGTGTGTGTTAGTGGTTGACGCCTCAAAAACGAACAGAGGTCATTAGTTAATCAGAATACATCCATACCCATAAACCCCATAGAAATGCATGGAAACTCATGGACTCATAATCTCTCACTAAAAGGGCATTACTAACCAAGTGACTAACAGCATAATATGGTATGATACAGAAATGGCTGTATCTCACAATCTACAATGAGTTATATCAAATGCTTGATACCATTGGATTCAAAACAGCATAATTAATTACTTTTTTATCATTTCATTTTCAATAATATGATCCAGTGTTAATCGGATATTTAGCATGTCAATGTGAAATGTATTCATCTGAATTTTTGCGTTTTTCAAAGAAAATAAACTTTGTCTACTAATTAAGTCAAATTAAACCTTTTGAGTCTGTCTTGTGTAGCTACATGTCTTGACAGTTTCCACAGCAAACATTGTGTTTCCACATCTAACAGTAAGAATTATGTGGGGCTTTTCCTTGACATACTTATTATAATTGTTAGTCATTAATGGGTTAATTGTATTTTGTAAAAAAAAATCGTTTCAATGTAAGAGTAGGAGTCACAGTCACAAGTATTAACATGTGCTTTAACCATGTAGTGCATTTTAGAGACAATCCTTTCTGAGGTTAATTCATTATATATATTGATCACTGACAAAATAGCAAAGGACCACATTAAAGCACTGTTGGGAAATAGGGATGCAGAGTACTTAAACCACATCTGCCTTGTTTGGAAATAGTTTTGACCTTTTGTTAATTAGTGAGTTGGCAATGGTACATTTTGAGCAATAAACGCTGTTGTTGATCATCGTGTGTCTGTTTGCTACAGTAATCCAACACTGCAGTTTTATACTAGATAATTGTTTTTATCGGATGCATGTAGCATGCCCTATTGTATTACATTAAGTTGTATCTGTATAAACGTATAGTCAAGTGTGTGTTTCTTTATTCCTTTCAGCTCAGGGTTCTGAATCGTAAAAATCATGCTATCAAATTCCAAATGAACATGTTAACCCATTTGACAATGATCCCACTGAACATGTTATCCCATTTGACAAGGATCCCACTTTGTGCGGCGATAGGTGTTAGATACATTTATGATGGTGCAGTACCTGCAGGCTGTTGAGAGTTCAGTGGTTCTGTTTTGTCATCCTGCTCTGTTGGTTTCTCTGGTGGGCCTCAAATTAAAAGAATAAAAAAGATCCTATACTCAATTAGTTTGACAGACACAAATAGTCTTAGGTTCATTGGGGTTTTCATAAATCAAGCCAAAACACCCAAAGGTGAATTTAATTTTCCATATTTCCAAGGCAATCCAGTCAAACCTGTCTATGGCCCAACGTTTAAAGTGCAGTGCACATGTTTAGCCCACATGAACTATAAGCCAAAATGTATATAATATTGAAGACTTTCACTTTCAGTAATTATAGCTCAAAAGGGACCCATATGATGCTGTCAGAACGCAACCAGATGTCAAACTATAATTTTGCCCAGTATGACCTCATCACAATTTAGCTCCCCAAAAATAATAGCCAATTTCATCTCCAACAGAGAAAAATCAAGGAATCTGTTGTAGCAGGGGATTGATGTTCCTGAAATCCAATTCATTCCAACAGCCCGTCCAATGAGTCAGCTGTGTGTGATCCTGGACAACATTATTTGATAATGGTGGTAAACACGCTGTTTGTTTGGTCCTAGAAAGGTCTGTGTGACTGCAGAGCTAAGATGCATTTTGCACAGCCAACATGTGCAGAGCTCGAATCTCTTTCAGTTCAATAGAATGAACACTGGCTGTTGGGCCTGCGGGAAGTCCATTTGAAAGATTAAAAATAATGAGAAAGGTTATTAGCGAGCCAGCAATAGCTGTTAACTCCCCTTGGACAGGATCTAAAACAGGTGAACGCAGGAGTTCATCACAAGACAGCTTTTTTGGTAATGGTGCTACTGCTACTCTAACCACTTGATTTAATTTAGTTGGCAAGATCAATGATTATTTGTTGCACATGATTTTAAAAACCCGTGTATTTTATCATGCTTTGCTTATATAACAGAAGCATGAGCCGTGGAACAGAGCGCAACAACAGATCACAGTGGTCAAAATAAAATACAAATATTAGACATGTATCACACTTATTCGTGTTGGCAAAGATAGAGATAGAGCAGAGGTTGAGGCAATTATGTGATTAGCTTGTTGGACATTGTCAAATATACTATAGTGTACCAATACTTGTATAAAATCTTGGACCAATACACACTTGAATTCTGCCCCTGTAATTCCTTATAAGCCATAGTCAGCTAGTGCTGTGACAAAACATTGTGATTAGGGTTCTTTGTAAAAACTCCCCATCATCCCAAATTGAAAATGTATTGTTTTTCCTGGCTACTTCAAAGTTCATTTGCATAAATTGACAGCTAAGATGTTCAATATGCAAACTTAAAACAGGAGTTCATTCGCAGGTCACCTGGAGTCCTGGAGCTATGGCTCCAGTTAACTCCCAGAGGTCAGATGAAGGAAGCGACCCTCTGTCGTAAGACAACGCCAGCATGGAAGTGCCGCCTCAGCATCCTTTCTGACAGGCCTTTTTTGGAGTCCGTTAGCAGAACTATACAACTTCAACAAGGGTACAAGGTCCCTTCGGAATCTTAATGCCTCACAACAGAGGCAGGCTTTACATCTCGACAAAAATCCTAGACACAAAGGTGGTATACTTGACAAATTTGGTGACTTCTTGGGCAAGTGGGCTTCAAGATGAAAAATCCATACCGTATGGGAAGTCTACTGGGGAGTCCAGAGAGGACACAATATTGGATTTAGACAGCTGCGAGTATTATTTTTTTGGTAGACATTAACTTTGGGTCTGGGAAATATTGATGACCTGCTGATATGGTAGATTAATAAATCTACAGCAATGTCCACTACTCAACGATTACAAGTGAACTAAATTGCATAGTTTGCTATCCACACAATGAAAACTAGTAACCATAAGAAAGAATATTGATTATATTGCCATGTGTGATTGTGTTTTCTCTCAAATTATCAAAGAATTCAGCCCAGGACAGCTCTGAGACTTATCTGTGAGGGCTACTTTCTTACAACAATTGGCTTTCAATGAAAAGCCATTTATGAAAAGACACAAGGATTGCTGTGAATACAGATGAGTGAGCTACATTCTCTCTGCCACCTAAATCCTCCACAACATCCTTTTTGTCTAACTGTCATAACATAGCCAAATCTTAGTTACACCTTTTGATGGCATGAACAAGCCCTGTTCTACAAAGAAACATAGCCTACTATAAATATTTTTCAACAATGTTTCCAACTAAAATATACTAATATTGCATTCAATCACATTTTAAAAATATCCTAATGAAAATCTTGTAGAAATCAGAACAGGAACTGCATTATTCATTTGATTTAAGTGGTATTGCACGTGGACGACTAACAAGCTACTTGGTTCCACGTGCATGCACCTCAAGGCAATACACCCTTTTTCTATCAGCATATGGATTTTAACGCAAAAACATAAAGATGGGATTCTGGTCTAGATTTATAACACATACAGGCTTTTTACCTGCAAAAACGCCATCTATTGTTAAGCCATTGTTCACCCTAGACATATCCAAACAATCCACATCTTTCTTGATTTACTTAAAAAATGCTGTAACTTATCGTAAAGTTTTCAATGCAAGTGAAATGGTAGCCCCAGTCTCCAATGACAGTAAAGCCTAAGTAAGTGGTCGATATTAATCTTGTATTCTTTACCATATTCAGCATTTTCAAAGTAATGTCTGCTTTATTGAAATACCAACAAAAGAACATGCAGTATAATTAACGTTTGATAAAATTCCAATTTCAAACCGTAAAGACAAGTTATGAAGTTGAATAGTCACATCAAATTCCCACCAAACACTTTGTTCAAACGTGTCCCATATTTTCCTGTTCAACAATGCATATACTTCCATCTACTGGGAAAAAAATGTAACAGCTGCAGTCCAAATCAGAAACTGTTTTTTTCATAATATCAACCCACAGCCAAGAACAGCAATTTGCAACCATTTCGAGCTGTTAAACATAATCTAGATATCTCAAACACAAAACTATGTTACATCTTAATTCGAACATAACTCACAGGTTACAAATTGACGTAGGATGACACCTGTAATTTACTGTCCTAGCCAAAACAGGGCACCAATAAGATAACTTAGTACACATAAACCGTTAGACCAAAAGCACAAATAAGGACTTAAAAAAAAAAAAAGAAACACAAGCTTGTTTGCAGGCTTGGGGTACTGTGAACCTAATGATTTGGCAAAACATTTACATTGGAATATAGCATTGGTATTTTTATTTGATTTTTTACACACAAAAAGAAACGTTGAGAAACTGAAATCCTTTCCTGCAAGTTTTGCATCTTTAGCGTTAAGAAACACAACAGGATAGTGTTACAAAAAAATTGTCACAAATAAAAAAATTATTGGATTAAATGCTTCTTGACTGTTTGTGCATAGAGCAGGACAATTCCCAAAGTCCTCAACAGGCCGGGACAAGTGCAATACCATTCAAGTTAAGAGCATTGCTACCTTTCCCAACCTGCACAGAAAGGGACTGCTAGAATGAGGAGTCTAAATCAGTGCCATGATCAGTTTTGCATGGATTTGCACAGCGTACAGTAAAAAGCTGAAAGCAAACCGGCAAAACTAACCAGAGACCTGTATGCAGAGTACTTGATTGCCTTCCAAAGTGATGCATGCATCTAGAAGTACTTGAAGTGCTCACACTGCAGTAGACATCAATACAACTACCTGCACTATAAGCACTTTAATACTGCTGAAACCTGTTTGTACTGTAAAGTAAAAAAAAATGTAAAAAAATGTTTTAATGAAAAGAACTTACACCACCTTTGACTTCCATTGTATGTACAGGTGACATGACAAGACAACTGAGATGGAGACACAGTCCACCATCAGTTTTGCATAGATTTGCACAACTAAGTTGTTATTGCAGTGCAACTACGCAAAACTAACAGAGAACTGCAGAATGTAAACAGTACATAAACAGGTCAGTTGAGTGTCCCAGCCCCTTATGCCAGAAGGAGCATTTAGGGCAGTAGATGCTAGTCTACTTTACTATCTGCACTAGATGCACCTTAGCATAAGCACTAGTAAAGAGTGCCAGCATATTTGTTATAAAATCAATGTGGTAACATTTGTCAGAATAGTGCTTAAAGCGCCTTCACTGCAGTAGATATTACATGACTACCTGCACTGTAAGCACTTTGACACTACTGTGACAGGCGGAAGTCAAGAAAAGCATCTGTGCCCCAATCTTAAGAATGGCAAAGTCCTTCAATTCTAGTAAGACACGCTTTCCATTTCAGTTGACAGGGCAACAGGTGCCTGTAAAAACAGAAGAAACAATTAACACACTTACTTTAATCAAAATATAAAAAAATCATCTAAAAAAGTTCAATTTCAAAACATGCAAAAGATGGTCATCAAAGGACAAAAAGCACATTTACAAAACAAATTCCACATTTTGCAACGTTCTCAAGCCAGGTTCCACTTGATGTCAAACTTTACCATCCAAGTTATTTGAACACCAATCAGCAATTATGCAAAAGTTATCGTTTGGGGGTAATTTCAGTGTTTGGACGCACGATGCTGATACAGACTCGTGGTCAGGTTAGACGCATTTGCGCTCAAGTCACAAATACCCCTCCCCCACGGTAATGTGCACTAACATGGCGCCTCAGTCCACAATACCAGGCTTTAAAATAATCTAACTGTAAACCGTGACATTAAACGTTAAGTTTGTTGGATAATGGTTAAACAACTTATAATGTAAATGCAACACGAGTAGAGACTACAGCTCCAGAATTGATAGCAAGCTTGATGTAACAATCAATGAAACAACCTTCGCTTAAAACCCCACAATCGAGTATGGATATAAAAGCATGCAAACCCAGTTACACCAGCTCTATCTGCCAATCAGCTAAACGTTAGCTGGCTTGTCCTGCTGTGTGCATTGACTTGAAACTTTTACGTAAGCTCCAACTGGGCAAATAACTATAGTCACCTACACAGCAAGCGAACAACGTAACTCATGCTTTGACAATGCAGTCATAGCCGTAAATTAGCGAGGCTGCTGACCAGAAAACTAGCCATTCAGTAACTTTCCTGGCCTCCTTCTACGCGCGATCCTCAACTGAATTTACATTAGGATTCCAGCCACTTTACACTGGTAAAGATTTGCTGACAAATTTGCTGAGGTACAAAGTTGCTAGGTGACTGCATGTAAACAAAAGCCACGTGTTTCTTCTAATTGTCATTTTAAATGTCCGAAGAAGCCAGTTTTAAGTAACACGTTTAGCGAGCTAGCTGGGCTAAAGCAATAACCTGCAAGCCGCGTTAGCTCTCCAAGTGAGCAGGCTAGCAAAGGCGCGCGGCCTGCTGAAACCCCATGTGCTACTGCTTTGTTCTGGAGGCACTTTTCACGAACACACCAAACGGCCTTATATGTCAGATAATGATACTGCCGACCATGGCGAACATTACGAACTGATTAGAACTAACGCCTGATGTTCACTGTGGACATTCAGTAGTTTCAAAACTAGCGAATGTTCATAACCACAAGCCAGTCTGTTCAGCTAACGTTAGCTAACACGTTAGCAATTGCAGCACCAGCGCACGCTTTTCAAATCTCCCTCATTCTCATGGACTGTCCATGCGCCTCTTACCACAATGTTGTTTTCAATTGCACGTTTACATTCCAAACAGGATTACATCAAGAATAAATAAAGCCAAAAACTAAAAGGTTGCCGAATCGACATTGCAGCTTAACTATAATAACTACACCCCCCACCCCCACCCCCCCATGAAGGCTAACAACAGGTTTCTTGTCAATAACAAACGCGTAGTAAGACACTGAATGGGAAATCCACCATCTTCACTCACTTGTGCAGACTTACCGTTTACTCTTATTTGCTCCAGGCGTGTGTAAAAACTAACACATGAACTTAAAAATATTTTATGCATTCAAAATTATTAAAAACCACGACCATGTGCTGGTTTTCTGATTTGACAGGAGTTTGTGTATCGTAGTAAAAAAAAAAAAAAGTGGCGCGGGCAGATTCTGGATTTAACCATGTGCCGAATGAAGGGCGGCTCCCGAAGAACGTAAACCCCAAGCACTCATTTGAATAATAAACTACTTCCGATCAGTAAGCACACCAATTAGAAATGTTTCGATTATGGCAGACCTCGTAACTAATTTAGCTAATAATTAGTTGCATGTATTAGTATGCATGTTCTTACATTGTAAAAACAGCAACTAATTGCTTTGTCTTCGTTAAGCTTTTTTATCAAAAAAAAAAAGTCTACATTTATTCCCCAATTCATTTATAAATACTTTGTATAACCTTCGCATCTGACTGACCGTGCAAAACAATTATATCCATTAGACTGTCTGTGATTAAGAGCAAGTGCATTAGATATTTATATTTGTATTTTATTTAACTCAAGATGGATCCATTTGTCCTTAAGAAAACTCTTCTGGCAACGGGTGTTCTTATCCATAAATGCAATGCTAGGAACCTTTTTGTGTTTGTGACCCGGTCAAGCCAATGATAACATGTAACCTCTAACCCTATTCTTGCTCAGTCAATAAAATAATATTAGGCCTACTTCTACCGTATTAAAGGAAATGCAAATCTTGACCTTTCCCTTTTGACACTGAGATGTTATGGCTTATTCACAACATTGATTAAACCTGTATCTGCAACTTAACTATACAGCAGACAAAAGGTTAACACTTTGCATTTATTAATTTACCAACTTTTGCTGGCCATTAAAACAATCCAAAAACATGATTTCAAACTTCGTTCAATTAATAGTACAGTCTGTGCATTGAACTAAGGTTTTGTTTTCGTTGGATTTTGGGTAAACATTGTGGAAAGAAAAAACTAATATTGTGTCACAATACCCGTAGCTATACTGCTCCAGGAAAATTGTCAAGTTTACTCGTCTGCGCAAGATTAACATATTAACAGTTTATGATGTCTCAGTCTCAATTCTGTCTCTCATTCCAGGAATGGGTTACTAAAACTCAAACTCCAACAATTATAAAAGAGACATTCCCACTATATTGATTAAAGATCAATTTGCTTTTATCTTGCCTTTTGTCATCTTCAACTCAATATAATAAATCTATAATAAAATATTGGTAAAAGTATATTCTCTGTTTTGTCAACTTGAATTGATTTATTAATTGCCAAGCAAAGTTAAGAGAGGATTTGATTAATCCACAATTCCTAACGTGGAATTTGCAAAGTTCTGCCATAACGGTTTTTGCCCAGTGGCATGATGTGGACTATATTATTTCAAACAGACATTACATGCTCTTGCTTCAATATTGCCAGCAGGGGACGCTCTACACAAATAAAAATGGTTTTCTGTAATCTGACCAAGTTATCACACTCAAAAGTAGAAAAGAATGATTCCTTATTTCCTTCCTTTCCTGCACATTCCAGTATAGAATGTGATATAATATATTAATTAATTTTACAAATGCTAACCCTATATCACAGTTGAAACCATATAGATTCTAGCTTGAGTCTGTAAAATCATGAGTAGACATTTGTTACATTGGAAATGCTACTAATAACCATCTTGTTTTTTTTATTAACATTTTATTTTTCAAAGGATTGAAAACACTGATTGGATTAGTGTTATTCTAAGATAAGATACTTTACCAATAACTCTGCACTGCCAATGGTTTTTCATAGGTAAAATAGTATATGTATAAGAATAACATTATACCCATCTATCCTCTTCACAAATCTGAAAAACGATCAAAGTCAATTCACAGTTGGACACTTTCAAGTCAGCGTCTCCCCCAGAGCAAGAGATTTCACACTGCTGGAGTGTGTAAGGAGCATGCGTTTGAAGTGGAGATGACTCAGTTTTTCACTTAGTGCTATTTCCCTAGGATTTAAATAGCACTTATGGGACAGTCAAACAAATCATGAATATTACAAATAAGATATATTTATTTTTGCCATTATGTTGAATATGTATATAAGTTGTAAGGTCATGGCTCAGAAACAACAACTTATTCAAAGGAGAATGTAAAACAATGTATATTGATTGGTTGGATGGAGCAATGATGTGACTATAAGATTTTGTATTTTACATGCCTTATGCTTAAAATATAAACTAAATTGGGTTTTATTTCTATACTGTATATCTATTATTAGTAACAAACTGGCTTCAATGGCATGAGTGAAAATAACCTGTATTTCATCAGTAATATAAAATATGTTTTGGAAACTGGGCAGTATTGCACCGGTTAATGGAGAAGATTCTAGTAGAGTGAATGCTTTCTCTCAGTAATCCTCTTCTAATTTGCATTTCAATTCTCCTGCTTTTCTTAGCCTGGAAGCTAAACCAGTCCCAGTTCTGAAGCCTAAGCTCACACAATTTTGTTAAGGCACTCTAAACAGAGACTTATTACTGTCTGGCTTTGGCATTGTTGAGATCATTACATCATTTGATGACAAATTATCAGCTGTTCATTTCTACATTTCTCATATTAAAATAAATCTTCAAAAAATAAACAGAAAAACCCCACAGATCTTTAAATTGTGCCCTCCAAGGTAGGGGAAATAACCAAACATTAAAGGACTAGGTATTTGCATATTGTTTTTGCCCTTAGGGTGGTTGCCCATTTACCTCATCTTACCTTTTTGGCAGAGACATGAGTAGGTTAAAGCCCCCTGCCAGGGCAGAGTCACATTTAGCTCTGGACAAAGTCCTTCCTGACCCAAGGTGGCACACAGGAAAGTGTCTGGATCTGGTGTTAACATTCCACTCAGCCCCTCTGCTGAGCCTGCTGATGCAGGGATAGTACAATGAGAGAGCTTAGCATTCAACACTTGTTTAGCCACTGCCAATGGCTCTTTTATTAACCCACTTCAAAAGTTACCAGGTCCCAGTGGTCTTAGCTGAATCTCCTTACTTGATTCTTGATCAACTTTCACAACAGATTACAAATGGCTCAAGTTGAACATTAGTGTCTTGTGTTTGATTATTTCATGGATATTAGTTGTATGAAAGAGCTATTATCTTGGAGGGTAAGGCCTGGTAATGCTGTGCCAATTACAGTGCAGAGATAGCAAATTACCAAGGTGTTGGTACACCTTGGTACCAATGCTATGATCGTACGTCCAATAATGAGGTATTTAGGTAAGTATGTAGGTAAATGTAGCCTTCCCTAGCACAATGACTGTAAGCGAGTAGTTCCAGCTAGCATGTCTTAAGTCCATTATCCCTTTAAGGATCACACTGGAAGAAGTTGAACTACAACTCAAGCTACTAACTATAGCTAGAAAATGTTGTTAAACTAATAGTTTATTTACATGTAGCCCAGTTCACTGCTCCCCAACACTGGCCTTCACAGCGGCTGGGATGAAAGAAATAGTGGATTTGGCTAGTCAAAGGGGGTCTGATTACAGTAGAGAAGCAATAGTAAAAAAAGAAGTTTCAGTAGTTAACTACAGTAAAAAAAAAAGAAAGAATTGAATTACTTCCCTCCCTTTGCAAATATTAATGCAGTTGAACTACCAGCAAGCTACTGCAAAATGTAGCTTAGATGCATAGATACTGTAAATACATACATAGATGCAGTACATCTATGTACGTACATACATACATACATACATACGTACTTACAGAAAAATAAATCACAGGGAGCATGGAGTGTTGTTTTTCAGTTTTTCTGTCCCTAATTCTACATGATTCACAAGAGGCTGACTTTACACATAGATAGATACATGGAGGAGCCTGAGAAAGTTAAAATCTTTCCAGTGTTCTAACTTCGTATCATTGAATAATGGATGCACTTACAGTCCATTCACATTGCCTTGACGTCAAAAAGCATTGTGCACTTCTGCACATTGTGGTACAACATACCATTTCATGGCTGCAGTGACGGGCATGATGGAGAAGTTGATGCACATGAAAGGTTTCCTTGTGATCAAACATACAAAAAGCAAGAAACGTCCGGCTAGGTTTGTTGCCTTATAATATTTTAGAAACAGTCAATGCAGTGGATAGTTTTGCATAGGCATTATGAGGAAAAACTGACATTGGGAAAACATAAATTGGTTTATACAGATGGCACAACGAAACATTTAATAGGTTAATTTGACTATGAGGAAAGACACTGTGCTTGAAAGTAGTTGACCTCATTCATGAAAAGATAGTAATTATGGTACTGTCTGTAGCCCCAGATCAGAAGGGCATTTAATATCTATTGTGTAGGTGACTTAACGCTTATCAACTCATTCTGCTGTTGATCATGCCCATTCCTACTTTAATCAGGATTTCTTCATTACGAATCTCATATTTCCATCGACATTCCTGTTCCATGTGCGGTGGTGCTGAATATTTGATGTTGTCGTCCTCCAGTGGCATAGCAATGCACGATCAGTCAGCCTCTTGGGAAGAACAGCAGGTACATGCCTTCACGAAAAAAGCGGATGTACTCTCGGTGGGAAACGTCCAGTTAAAACCTTGATGACATTCAAACAAACAACCTAGTGGCTCATTTATTTTAGTCTGCAGAGCAAAGTAAATTATAGCTGACAAACAGCATTATATAAAGGTTAAGGTAACATTGCATTATAAATAGGTTATCCCTATGTAAATGAATAAATAATAATTAAAAAAACACATTTGACTGAGCTTCTTTTCCTATGAATATTTTTTTTACAGCAAGAAGTAATATAAATTTGGCACAAAATAATTGCTTTTACCTCACATTTGGCAGCGGAACATTTTATTGTTCCCATTAACCAATCTAACATTACCCTCTTCCAGTCAATAGAACCCATTTGTACGAGAATATGCAAAAAAAATGTGTTGCTATAGCAACCAGCCATTCCCAACGCAACAGTTTTCCTCAGAGTGGATTTTGCTTTGATCTAGTTGCCAGTGGCTAGGTGAAGAGTTTAACTGTGTTATGACCATCGAGAGAGGGATTCCTGTGGGTGAAAATAAATATATCAAGATCATTTGGCAGATGAAAGTGGAGTACCTTATGCTCCACATCCAGTATTCTTAAAATCCTCAGAAGTTAGGGACGGTTATTTCATCCCATAGAACAACTCAAACATTCAAGTTGTTTATAAGACGCACTTTTCAAAACATTTCCATTGGGTGTAGAATGATCAATTTGTGGATTAAAAGTGGATACACTTTTCTATTCAAACTCAGGTATTTTCAAATATGCGGGATAAATGATGAATTATTTACAAACTCTCTGAAAAATAAAATAAGGTCTTTGAATAATTCATCTCACGTTCTTAGGAATTTACTATTTTAGAAAATGTTTGGAGATTGATGGGTCTTTTGCCTTTGTTGATGGAAAGGGACAGGATCTTGAAAACAAACAAAATAATTTATCCCTTACATCAGTTGTCTCGGCTAGCACACAGCAGACATAAGCAGAAATCGAGGGGATTTTGAAACAGCTCAGCTGTAGGCCAAGATGTATTGCAAAAGCAAGCTCAACTATTACTGAGACTATTCACTTGAATGAGGTATTAATAGGTATTACTGTGCTTGTATTTAAACATTCAAATAACCAGAGATACAGTTTTATAATCAAAGCACATGACCAGAGATATGTCATTATATTCTATCTTATTACTTCGTGGTCATTTTACTTACACATACCTTTTAATGCCAGATGAACGTAAAATGTTACTGTGAGCAGCAAGTACATAGCATTTAGCAAACAACTGTCCAACATCATCAATAAGGAAAGATGAATGGTGAAATGTATTCAGTGCTGACGCATCAGGATATACGTCTATTAAGTGGCTTATTTGAATATTACTAATGCTCACAACATTTCAGCAGGTTATGGAAATGTTTGATGATCTTGTTGCCCCTATCCAGTCATTGAGGACATGAAGAGGCCTTTTTGGAAAACAACACACTGATTGGAATGTGAAGGGTTTAAATAATCCTGCTAATGAGAAACCAGTTGTTCACAGTGTCAAAGAAAGCACCAAAATCAAGGAGTTATGTAAGTGCAAGACAAATATAGTGGCTATCTGCTGTAAACAAAGTAACTGGGCAGCTCAGCAGTGAAAAGCTTGTTGACTTAAGGCATCAGAAGCAGGATACTCCCTGGGGGCAGAGGAAGGTCCTCCAAACCCCCCACCTTGCCATCTGTCCACAAACTGTATATTGTACATCCCTTCTAGTTTCCTTCATGAGAGCATCCACGAGGAGAGACAGAAACATGGGAATGTGCTTTTAGGAGCCCCAGAACAAACTCTGCCTGTCATGAGATTTTGAGTGTAGCATGGGAGTACAGTTATGCCTAGAACCATATCTGACTCACCCAACTCTGCAAAATTTAAATTAAAAAGGTTTTGTCAGGCAGTGCAATCTAGGTCATGGCTTCAACACATTAGGGCCACTCACGGCAGGGTTGTCCCAGCTAAATCCAGCATATGAGATACAGTGCCTTGCAAAAGTATTCACCCCCCTTGGCATTTTTCATGTTTTGTTGCCTCACAACCTGGAATTAGAACGGATTGTTTGAAGGTTTGCATCATTTTATCCACAGAACATGCCTACAACTTTGAAGATGTGATTTTTTTTTTTATTGTGAAGCAAATAACAAATAGGACAAAATAACAGAAAACTTCAGCGTGCATAAATATTCACCCCCCTAAAGTCATTACTTTGTAGAGCCGCCTTTTGCGGCAATTACAGCTGCAAGTCGCTTTGGATAAGTCTCTATGAGCTTGCCACATCTTGCCACTGGGATTTTTGCCCATTCCTCAAGGCAAAACTGCTCCAGCTCTTTCAAGTTGGATGGTTTCCGCTTGTGAACAGCAATCTTCAAGACTGACCACAGATTCTCAATTGGATTGAGATCTGGGCTTTGACAAGGCCATTCCAACACGTTTAAATGTTTCCCCTTAAACCACTCGAGTGTCGCTTTAGCAGCATGCTTCGGGTCATTGTCCTGCTGGAAGGTGAACCTCCGTCCCAGTCTCAAATCACAGGCAGACTGAAACAGGTTTTGCTCAAGAATATCCCTGTATTTAGCACCATCCATCTTTCCCTCGACTCAAATCAGTTTCCCAGTCCCTGCTGCTGAAAAATGGTGTTCTTGGGGTGATGGGATGTGTTGGGTTTGCGCCATACATAGCCTTTTCCTTAGTGGCCGAAAAGTTCAATTTTAGTCTCATCTGACCAGAGCACCTTCCTCCATACATTTGGGGAGTCGCCCACATGCCTTTTGGCAAACTCAAAACGTGCCATCTTATTTTTAACACTAAGTAATGGCTTTTTTCTGGCCATTCTTCCATAAAGCCCAGCTCTATGGAGTGTACAGCCTATTGTGGTCCCATGCGCAGATACACCAGTCTCTGCTGTGGAACTCTGCAGCTCCTTTAGGGTTACCTTTGGTGTCTGTGCTGCCTCTCTGATTAATGCCCTCCTTGCCCGGTCTGTGAGTTTTGGTGTGCGGCCCTCTCTTGGCAGATTTGTTGTGGTACCATGTTCTTTCCATTTGAAGATGATGGATTTGATGGTGCTCCGGGGATCATCAAAGATTTGGATATTTTTTTATAACCCAACCCTGACTAGTACTTCTCAACAACTTTGTCCCTGACTTGTTTGGAGAGCTCCTTGGTCTTCATGGTGTGATGCCTCTTGCTTAGTGGTGTTGCAGCCTCTGGGACCTTTCAGAAAAGGTGTTTATACTGACAGATCATGTGACACTTAGATTACACACAAGTGGACTTCATTTCACTAATTATGTTACTTCTGAAGGTAATTGGTTGCACCAGAACTTTTGAAGGGCTTCATAGCAAAGGGGTTGAGTACATATGCACATGCCAATTTCCCGATTTTTATTTTAAAAAATAATTTTTTATATATACATTTTTCTCATTTCACTTCACCAACTTAGACTATTTTGTGCAGATCCATCACATAAAATTCAGATTAAAAAAACATTTAAATTACAGGTTGTAATGTAACAAAATAAGTAACAAGCCAAGGGGGGTGAATACTTTTGCAAGGCACTGTATGTTTGAACATTTTCACATGTTCACAACATTGCAATACCAGCTATATGATCTTTAAATTAACCGCCTACATTTTGGAGAGTGAGTGACTGTATCTCTTTCCACTCAAAAACTAGCTGAGCTGTATTCCTTGAAAATTAATCCTTTGCATTTGAGGTACAAGTTAGAATTGTTCAGGTGTACTCGTTGGTGCTGCTTATTCAATTTGATATTTCTGTATATTTAACAATGACAATAATTTTACTTGTGAACTCCAGCATAAGAATGCCCTTTAGTTTTCACCCTACCCATATTATTACTGGCGATCAAGCGTGCCAGTGTATGATAGGGGCTGATTGTCTGCAGCAGCACCCGAGGACAAGATATGGAGAAGGACATGCCCTTGACGAGTTGTCTGGAGAGCCATTGGCCTGAGAGACTGGTAAACAATTTGTAATCACCAACTGAAGGGCAGCATGAGAGTAACACTGTATACCGACCAGTGAAAAAAAGGGAAAAGATGGATCTTCTTCAACAGTCAGTTTGGATTTAGAGGCTATTTTAATTCTGTATTTGTTTGAGTCAGAGAGTGTATTTTATGTATTTGAAACAAGAAGGGGTATCTTTATAAATGAGGACAATGGTAGACATTGTAGAACACGTCAAAGGTAGTAGCTTGACATTCTGAAGGAATCCAGGAGCCCCCCCCCCCCCCACCCCCCCTGAGATACAAAGCCTCTTACAAAAACCCATTCACCACACGAGCCCCTTTTTGATTCTTGACATGAAATGTAGTTCATATGTTAAGTTTGAGTATTATAAATGAGAGGGGATAAGGGCGGGATTTAGTCACTTCTCTCACGTTGGCATTCATAAGCCAGGATGAGCCACTATAAATATATCCGTGCCTCACACCCGCCGTTTACAGCTGTGGCAAATATGCTGGCAAGGTGCGCGCTGACACACTGAATCCCTATCCACCTTGCCAAGCTTCTAATTACCATTCCACTCTGGCAGATTTAAGTCCGTGCTAAAAATGAATATACATAAATGGACACACAGAGACGCAAACACATTCCAAGAAACAAGAAACACACACACACAAACTCCCTGCAAACATACAGACTGGACCATGGCATAAATATTGCACGCTAAAGGATTATTGTATGAATTATTATTGAGTAACTGTACTATCTGTGAATAATGCAACGGTTTGTACAAAACTGTTAAGAGAGGATAGCACTGTTGCCACATTGGCTGCAGTCCTTGAGGCATGCATGAATAGACTGTGAGTCAATAATTTATGCACCCAGACACACTCACTCTCTCATGAACACACACACACACACACACACACACACACACACACACACACACACACACACACACACACACACACACACACACACACACACACACCAGGACACACACGGACAAACAGAAACACAGGAGTGTAACTGGGATGAACATTGAAACAAAAAGCGTTGTTGCCATAAGGCCAGCCTAGGACCCAGGCAAAGGGGAGCAAAGGATTCTAGTTTAATCCCTTGTGAATTGTGGGCATAGCCAAAGTATCATAGAGGTCTGCTTAGGGTCTTAGGAGTCACATTTGGAATGTGCTTCCACAAACTAAACGAGCTGATAGGAGCCAATTCTCCTTCGGTGAACAGTCGCACTATGCTTTCTTCTGAAGTGCCTGACAGATCTCCTCAAGCTTACATAATGTAGATCTGCCCTAATTTCTCTTTCCCAAGCAGTACAGGGATCTTAAAGACTAAGCAGCACAACACCAGCATCTGCTGAACAGATGACATTACTGTATATCATAGAGGGTGATGAGTTTATACATAAATAAACATAAATATTTTTGGCAGCACCTTGAAACATTAAGAGTCCTGGATTCTTTATTCAATTTACAAAACAATCTGCATTTAAAGCAAACTATAAAAAAACAAGCCCTCCTACAGGCGTTTGTTGCAAAAGGAAATAATGTGCAGAAAAAAATGCTTATAGAGCCCCACAATATCAAACCTCAGAAATCTGCTTGAATATCAAGTCTAATTAAAGAAATATAACACAGCAGTTTAATGTCACATGAAACACATGATCTGACTGTACTATGTTTGTCCATAACAAGTAATTGGATGTTTCCATGGATACTATGCCTCGGGAAACCTATCTCTGCTAAGAATAGAGAGTTTGTTTGCAAGTGTCTCGCTTCATCCAAGCTTGCATATTTGGCTGCTGTTCATAATGTACAGTTCCACAAAGATCAGCCTTTCATCTCGCACTCATGAGTATCTGTTTGGAAACATCAAAACCTAATCGTAGCCATGAACAACTTCAAACAAAACTTCCAAAATATAAAGAGCTAAACATTGGTTAGATGCACAAATCATTTCAATGGGCCAATTAAACATTTTTTTCATAAAAAGAGGGGCACTTTAGTTCCTGTAGTCAGCTATAAACTGTGGTATAGTGTAATATGCCAAACATCCATCCATCCATCTTTTACCGCTTATCCTGTGCAGGGTCACGGGGGGGGCTGGATATCCCAGCGGACACAGGGCGAGAGGCGGGGTACACCCTGGACAGGTCGCCAGTCTATCATATGCCAAACATATCAGCCAAAATTGACTTGATTTTCAAAGGAGTAAATAATAGCATTTTTTTTGTCTCCATTTGGGATGATGCCACGAATCCCCTGATTGTGTTAGTTTTTCTTTGCAAGAACGCAATACTGAGCAAAATGAACTGTTTATGTAAGGTGTCATCTATATTCGAAGCAATGCTCTGGATGTCAGTGGGATTTTGTGAATGCATTTCGTAAACAAACCTCCTGGTATACTAGGCCATTTTCTTCTTCTTACACCACAGTTAGCTGAGTGAAGGCTAAACAAAAAGGACGTAACAAATGAATGCACATCTTTTATTCATTGACATAACAATACGAGAAACAGCACTTTTTTCCTGATACACTTTTCTCAATCTTCCCAGTTGCATGGCCTTCTATCCTGTAACGACTTCAGTTAAAAAAGACCAAGCTTTGCACTCAGTGTGCCCTGTCTGCCGGGGAAATGCAGACAAAGCATTTGTTATTTACAAAGCAAAGAGTAAAATCACTCTTTCGTTTGAAATCAATAAAAAATATAATATACAGTAGAAATTAATAAAATAGGATGATGAAAAAGAGACATATCTCCTTATAATCATATGCATACTTACATGAATACAGAAGATTCACAATATTAAAATAATTACTAGTATATATGTAACTGACTGTGTAATACCGTTTGTCTGAAAAGCATTTTGATACAAAAGCTTAACAAAACGTTACACATACAGTACATTCTGTTTTCCTTTGAAACAGAGTGAATCTTTGAAACTTGCTGCTTCTTTCAATGTCTCAAATTCACTTAAATCTGTCCAGTTGTGTGAAAAACATCAAAAAACCATACAAACCTGCAGATTTATATCATGCTTTGTTTTGATATCGCTTTGATCAAACTTGACACTTTTTTTTATATTTCAACCAAATTCAAAGGCAAAAGTAAATATAGTAACATTGTTTAATGAGTTAAACTCTAAGAATATAATTTTCAAAACAGCAAAACTGGGCAAGGAGGCATACAGCAACATGCATTCGGAAGTTAAATGTCAGTGATTTTATAATGAGGTGTACAAGGAAGAAGACTATGAGTGCAAATCTCTCTTTCCGAGATGGTCATTCTTAGTCTTGTCAACTTTGAAGTGAAGATATTTCTTTGTGTACACTATTGACCCATAAATGAGTTCGGTGACAGGACTATTTTTTGATTCTTTGTGGCTGTCTAGTCTGTGTTTTAGCACAGATAATATACAGACATTTTGAATTTTAAGAGAAGTCTAACCAGGAGTTATTTTTGTTTTTCAAATGCCAGCAAAACAATATGTTCATGACACCGGAATTTGTATCTTGGCAGCGTCAGTATCAAATGATTTTCTAACTTTGTTCTTTTCAATAAACCAGACTATAACAAAAATAGCCTGTTTGATCTTCAGTTGCAAGACTTCACAAATTCCTTGCTAAAATAGAATAACACAAAATACAGAACGGGTAAATACCAAAAGAAACTTAAGACAAGTAATGTCAAACGTTCAAATAGTAAAGTTGGCAGTAATATCAGTAGTACCATACTTAAACATAGACTTGATATATGATAATACAAAATACAAAATGAGTGATTCCACATATTTCCAGTTTACATGTGATAAACTTAATATAATTTTCTTCCACAATTGTTTCACATAGAACCACAGTTTCAGTAATTAATGTAATGTTGGATAGGTTAGGGATTTCATTAGGTTTCTGTTTTGAGTCAGAGATGGGGCGATGCTATTCATCCCTGCGGTTAGTCCTGTCATCCCAGTGTGTTTATATATTCCCATGGAAAAACTTTCAGATAAGGGCTTGTGTAAGGAATGTCTATATTCTGGAACAAATATATGCATTTAGTGCAATAATGTATGAACACTTTTTTACACTTGTGCCACATATGTAATAATTATTTAGTATGGGTATATTCATGTAAATCCGTAAAACTACTGTACAATAAAAAAGTGACATCATATAGTTGACATTAGTAGTAGTATGGCCAATAGTGCATTTTTGTGCAAATTAATATCAACTAAACTGGATTCTGATGCAAGATTACGTATATATCTATATCTATCTATATGTATAGATAGATAGATACATAGATATAACCATATAAGATAAAATATAAGCAACAAATAACATGTTACCCAGGCCAGGCTTGTAGACTGATATTTTATAGTTGGTTTTACAAGAACATGGCAACACCTAGCCACATGAGGAAAGGGACATGGCTAAATTCCTAACTTTAAACATAAGGTCCACAAGCATAGGCCTACATATTGCATATATTATGGTTGGCTAGCAACGCCTAACGTAGAGCATCTGAATAGCAAAAACAATAACACTGCAAGCTAGCACAGGCTATAGTGTGAATAATCGAATAACAATATCATCATTACGAGTACAGAATAGATTCTGGTCTACTACTACAAAGAAACGGTTGGCAACCACATTTCAACTTAATTTTAGTGTGCCAGTAAATTCACACTACCATACAATGACCTTATGCAGTGACATCCCTTAAAATTGGGTAAATGTTGTTCGTTTCTCCAGCACCTCTAGGTAGTCTGGATCAATATGAAGCTTGGCTTTTAATTCCCAGTACTCACTCCGGTTGGGCTCAGCATAAACAGTACTTGGTGCAGTGCAATATAAAATAGTTTGCTGTATTCTCTCTGGCTGCATGTATTGTTGCCTGACATCAAAGTCAGTGGTATACTGAGTAGACGAATGGGCTGTATGCCTGCATGGTAAAGTGCTGCTGTAAGGTTTGTCTGAGTCTAGGACGTCTCTGTAGTAATACGGATCTTGCTGGGAGGGGGAGAATGGTTTGCTGAGAGGATCTGGGGTGGTAACACTGTATTCTGAGCTTATGACGTTACTGCATGTCTCTTCATCCAAGGGATTTCCAAACGCTCCATTCAACTCGTCAAAGTCTCTGTATTCACTCTCTGATTTGGTTTCTGTTGGGGTATAGCAGGCGTTTTTGCATGTGTGCTCAGTAGGAGGTGGGATGTACTCATACACATGGCCAGCTGACGTTTTGACTTTGGGAATGGATCCCTTCTTGTAAAGGCCATACTCCATGTTCAGAGAACTGATGCAAGCATTGACTGAGTTATTGTGATCATGCTGAGACTTCTGACGTCGCTTTTTCAGGGCCGCAAAGAGTCCTGCAGCCACAAACACAGACACTAAGAATATCAGAAGGAGGGCCAGTATCAAAACTGACAAAGGAACAGAGCTGTATTGTGTGTCGTAATCCAAGGATGTTCCTATGGTGATAGTGCTGCCGGGGAACGAATCTTCCGTGGGCGGGATCACTGAGGCAAGTGTATCAGAGTTATTAGGACAGAAATTAGCTGACTTAATGTATCGCATATCTTCCCCAGCCAGCTTCTTAGGCGAGGCACAGATGACATTGTTTACAACAGTGCCCGTGCTAAGCTGCTCCAGCCACTGCTTTAGCTCTACAATGGCACATGAGCAATCCCAGGGATTCTCAAACAAATCAACCTGCACGAGGCTTGTGAGCTGGTCTAGCACACCCGTCACGGGCAGATTGCGGAGGTGGTTATTACGAAGATTTAGTCTAGCCAAAGTCAATCCATTGAAAATTCCCACGGGTAGGAATTTAAGGAGGTTGTTGTTCAAGAAGAGCAGCTGAAGACTGGGGAGGTGACGAAAGGTGTCGGATGCTATTTCTCTAATGACGTTGTATTCTAAATACAAGAACTGCAAGCTTTCTAATCCATAAAACATTTCTGCAGTGAGTCGCTCCATCAGATTCCCGTTTAAGTAAAGCCTTCGTAAATGTCTTAAATCCCCAAAGGCCCTGTCATGTATGTGAGCTATCCGATTGTTGCCAAGATGAAGCAAGTCTAAAACAGTAGCCTCAATGAAGTCTGATCGACGCACCACGGGGATGAAATTTCCTGTCAAGTACATCTTCTTGGGATTGTAAGGTTTGGGATCTAAGTCAGAGATTCGCTCAATTGTTCTCTCCTGGCAATTGACGTTGAGACCCATGTCTGAAATTTGGAGATTGCAAGTGCAGGCAGTGGGACATTCCAAAGGTACAGGCGATTTGGTCTGGTAGGAAATAATCTGTCCGTAATTCTGTGGTTTATGAGATGGGACGCGAGAGGTGGGCTTGGACTTTAATCTGCCCGACTGACGAGGTCCCTTGGTGGGCCTGGAAGAGGAGCGCGCAATCCCAGAGGAGGAGGTGAAGGAAGCGGAGGCCGGGGCTGGAGTGGTCCTGTAGTATGCACCAGTGCTCAGATGGGGTCGAGGCTGCATCTCATACTCGGCAATGGCTCTCCTAGGGCACAGCTCCTGTTTAGAAACCTCGTCGAGGTCCCTCCCATGAAGACGGAATGGAAACTCACAAACCACGTCCCCAACAAGAGCTGAGTAGGATATGCTCTCTAGCCAGGTTTTCAGAGCGATCAGTTCACATGAGCAGTTCCACGGGTTCTCTTCGAGCTGTAACTCCACAACACTGTCCATGTGTTCTAATAGGCCTGAATAAGGGAGCACTTTCAGTTGATTTCCCCTTAGGTCAAGGTGAGTTAAAGGAACATATTGGAAAATGTTTGTGGGCAATGTGGATATTAAGTTGTCATTTAATATTAGGACTTCCAGATGACGCAGCTTGCTGAAGGCATTTTGCTCCACATGAGTAATGTAATTATAGTCAAGCTGTAGATATTCCAGACTTTCAAGGCCAAAGAAAAAATCTTCATTCAAGGCATCGATTTTGTTATTGTTGAGATGTAATCTTTTTAATCCCTGAAGTCCATTAAATGCTCCTGATTCAACTTCAGATATGTCATTGTTGCCCAAATGCAATAATGTAAGTCCATTGTAATCAACAAAGTCATTGGCAGACAGCATTTTTAAAAGATTCCCTGTGAGTAAAAGGTGATACATTGGGAAGTACACTGGGCTTATGTCCGAAAGACTCACAATGCCTCTGTTCTCACAGCCCACAGTCAGTATGCCCTCCTTCTCCTCACAGGTGCATAGTCTTTGACAGATTTCTCCGTAACTGTCCAGCATCTCAATAGTGCTCAGAGATGTAGCACTTAACACCACAACCAAAATCCCAAAATGCATCGTTGTGTATTGATATTGGTCAAGCTCACACAGCTACTAGGTTATCCAACACCATCTAAAAGAAGATCACATGCAGACAGAATGAACGACAGAAATAACTGGCTCATTTCTTCAGGTATTCCTTATCTATGAGCTGTGAAATATGTTCTAGCATGCGAGTCAAAGCATCATGTGCAGTTGCCCGAGGGTAACTTCTGGCAGCTGATTTGTAATTACCCAAACTCAGTTAACTGAACTAGAATAAAACAGGAGTGGACACATTAACATTTCTAAGACCATTAACACAATAGCATAATGATGAAGCCATGCATTGATGCCAAAGTATTTCCTTTCAGTTTTACTGGTTAACACATGTCATATTCATTGGCTAACATAGCTTTGGATTGACTTAAAAAATACAGAGTACTAGCCTAATACAGAAGATATTTATCACACTATTACACATTTATATTCAGTTCAACTATGTTGGCTACAGCTTAACGAGACATGCTCTTTCCGTACAATTTAAGCATAGCAGAGCTTATTTCATCTTGTCTGAAAAATACTCACCTCACTCTCCCTGATGAAGATGCATGTTTTTTTTTAGAATCACAATGTAATGTTTTGGTTTATAGCCAAATGTCTAAAATGATATCCAATGTGATTCTGCACCCCGTATACAATGCACCAAAAAGCTGAAAAAAAATGCTGATCAACCATATCTGCCAAACGTTTTTCTCCTTGCTGTGCCGGAGGATACACGGCGGCTATGCCTGGTAACAAAGTTGCTTATTCGGTCTCTCTCTCTCTCTCTCTCTCTCTCTCTCTCTCTCTCTCTCTCTCTCTCTCTCTCTCTCTCTCTCTCTCTCTCTGGAGCAGCGCTTTCACGCACGCGCAACACGCGCGCCCAAAGACGCGCAAACACATGTGTTCGCGAACATACACGCACACACCGCCGGCACGAGTCAGAAAAATTTCCATTTATGTACATCATGATTACTTAATGTAGGGTCATTGTACTTACTGAATTTAAAATAATGTTATGTTATAGCATGTTTATATATGGATGTGTGATGTTGACAAAATATCAATAACAATTCATACAAATTCCTTCAACGGTAGTGCTTAAGCACAATGTAAGGACAGTTCAAATTCTATCACGACTTGTTGGCAAAGATTCAAACCGGAATACGTTATGGAATTTGCCATTGAAGGTCACACCATTTAAGGCTGATAAATCAGTCGACATATGTTAAATGAAATTAACGATTATGTTTCAGTTATCTATGTTTAGTAAACCAAATACGTTTAGCATCATGCAAATGAATGCTAGACCCCCCACCTCGAATGTTCAATATCACATGATCATGATATGACTTGCAGGGCAATGTATTTAGGTCTACTGCTGCTCTTGAGCATGGTTTACCTTAAGACAATATGTGGCACTGCAATCAAATAGTCAAGACTTATTTGCATATACTGAAACATATTTTCCTAATTGGACACCAACTGCCCTTTGATGTTTTAATATTAATAACATTTAGTCACACAGCCCAGGTGACAGAAAGCTCCTGTGTGTCTTTATTTCTCTCTTCCCACTATCTCTGACAAATGCATTTACAGTAAGAAATGCCAAAAGCAGACTTTGACATCCATGTCATTTGATGCATGAAATATACAATTTCAACCTTGTCATGCACGCAATGCCTATTGGGAGAGGAGAAATGAGGTTTAAAAACTGTAACCATTTGGGTTTAGCAAAATAAACAGAAAGAAGTGGGCTAGGATAGTCATCCTCTACAGCTATGCCGGCTTATTCAGTTGTCACCCAAATCAGATGTGCCCAATCATCCACATCTTGGCAAAAGATTGTTGGCATGTTCAAAATATTACATTTTGAGGATGATTCACATTCTCCAAATAAAAGCCAGGTTTAGTTTTAATAATTGGTAACTGATACGGCCCGGCTCATCTGCTTCATTTAGTATGATTCTAACAAAACTGGTCTCCAGCAGGCCTAACAATAACTTGAGTAATAAAAAAAATCCTCTCATATATATATTCATAGGGCCTTAACAAACACTTTGTACTGTCAGTAACAAACCAGTGTTACATTGGTGACACAAAAGAAGAGGTGAGGGGGTGTCAGTCAAGTGGAAATGTGTCAAGTATCATTGTGGTGAGCCGTGTCTCATGGAGCTCGCCACCATGCTCCTAGGTCCCTGCTGCTGCGGCTGACACTTTCACAGCAAGACAACACACGCACCGGGGACAATGCAAGCGGCACATGCTAAAAAGGAACCCTAAGCATCATACACTTCTGACTCCAGCTTGTTAGTGTTCGCACTGGAAGGCCCCCAGCTTCAGCCACAACCTTAACATTACCCCACTATTTAGCATTTGTGAATGCATTTGCATTAATGTGCGCCGAGATGACAGGCAAATAATTAGGTTGATTTGCAGCGTGGATTCATGCATTACTCACAGCCTTTACCTCAACTTTCTGAATGACAGCAATTACAGTGCATTGTGTAAAAAGGTGTGTGTGTGTGTGTGTGTGTGTGTGTGTGTGTGTGTGTGTGTGTGTGTGTGTGTGTTTTTTTTTGTGTGTGAGCAAATGTAAATACACATGCCAGAGTGTTTTTGTGTTCATCTGTGTATGCACAGAAGTATTTGTGTGTTTCATTTTTTGGGTGGAGGCGAAAGACATGTTACCACATGTAAATCATAAGTATATGTGTATACATATTATGATTTACATGTGGTAACATGTCTTTCAAAACAGCTATGTTATTGGCCAGTAGATTACCACATCCTTCTCTCTCTCTCTCTCTCTCTCTCTCTCTCTCTCTCTCTCTCTCTCTCTCTCTCTCTCTCTCTCTCTCTCTCTCTCTATATATATATATATATATATATGTGGGGAGGGAAGACACAAAGAACATGCGAGTGAATGACTGAGACATGGTTTGAGCTTGATCTAATGTTTTATCAAGTCTTCCATGACATTGAGCACGCTCCTCGCTCACCAACTGGGTACATAGTGCCCGGTCTTGGCAGTAGATCGGAATAACAAATGGCTGAATAGTAAGGGAATGAGGACGTCTCATAATTAAGGGTTGCAAGGTCAGAAACACACAGTGTTAAAGTCTTAGTGTGGCTGATTGCCATCCCTCTTAGATAAACAGCCAAAGACCCCCAGCCAGGCTAGGGAGCTGCGCTCTCACAGTCGGTTTGCTATCAGCAACATTAAAAGAAAGATTACATATAAATCATATTGCATTCACTCTATACCAATTGGTAGCAGATCGAGACATTAATCTGGAAAGGATATCAGTAAATGTGAAAGTAGCAGTTATATTTTATCGCCATTATCTTCAGAGGACAGGCAAATGTTTTTCTCCTTGAAGATTTTATGATTGTTAGCAGGAAGGGATGCGGTCTATCTAGGGGGATGACTCAGTCCACATTAAACACTTCTCCAAAGCCCGTGGCCCAGACTGCTCTCTGCTTCCTGGCAAATATAATCTCCAAGGTTTCATGCAAGGACTGCCAGTGGCTTCAACTGAATTAATCCAATCTGACACAACAGGAGTTGCATACTTACACCATAAAACAAAATACAATAGTCTCTTTATTAGCTGTTTTGAAATGGACAAACCTGAGCTCTCAGTACACACTGAGCTAAAGCTTCACTTTTAGAATTTACTCAGGCCTTCTATGTTATTAGCCAGTAGATTACCACATCCTTCTCAACCTATCCATTTGATATGAAATGTGTTCATGGTGCAACAGCAAGCTTTCACATATTGTATGTTATTATAGACAACAGCACTCTCTGCTGATTAATCTGCATACCTACAATGTCTCAAAAGCAATTGATACTTGCAGCCTTAAGTTGCGCATTGTCCATCAGGATTGAGTATGACTGGTTTGGTATTAAATTTTACCCATGTATTTGATTACCATATCACAGTTTAAAAATACTTTTCTTTCTCCAACTCCTAAAAATAGGGGTTTAGAAAGAACTAGAAATATCGGTCATATTCCAACGGTCGTTCGCCAATGGTTAGTCATGAAATATGATTAGTCAATATTATTAATGTGATAGTAAAGTTAAAATGGCATATCTAATTTTTAATAATTACGTGTCACAAGGCAAGGGAGACCCTGCAGTTCGAAGAGAACATGTCGTTTTATGATTAACCTCAAGATGGCAGTGTTCCTCCAGAGACAACTCATGTTGCCAAAGATGTGCACAGACAAATCACTCGAGGCCTAATGTCTTTACCAGAGCATTGTTGATATAATTACTTTGGGGGTGTCAAATGTAATGATACATTGGTTTCACTTATTTGAATGGAGAAGCAATTGTTAATTTTCATTAGCTCATTTACGTGGTAAATGTTAATGGCACATTCACAACTGATGAATTGCATAAATCCTTTTCATAAAGAAAATGGACCATAGTGACATGTTTAAAACAGGTACCATACATCGCTTATTAGCTTATTAGACTTCATACTATGAGCGGAAAGGTAGTAGTCCACCTTACAGGGAAGAACAGCTCAGTTTGTTGATTGCTTCATTCATGACTTGTTATTGATGTAAACGTGATTAAGTCATGACATGTTTGCAGAAGTCAATGGCTGTGTAGTGTCTGCATGGGCCTAGATAACGGCAGGGCTGCATTCTTCCTAATTGAGTTCTACACTCACCTTATCTTGGTTTCACCTGCTGACATGGCTCGCCTGTGCACTAAGGACCCCTTGTTTCCAGCTGGGGTGGGAAACAACATAGACTGACATTAAACAACTGTCTTACATGCAAATAAGATGTGGTTGAAAGGGCCTTGGCACCTTTATTCAGGGGCAGAATGGTTGTAGTTGGAGCTTACCTTAGTTATGGGCAAATATCCCTGTCTCTGTAAGCTCGGTCTCTTACTACGTTTGTTATTTATAATGTTTACTCCAAGTGACTTTGAAAGTAGAAAAATATTGTTTAATCTTTAGATAATCTTTGACTGGACTTTGAAGAGGTTTATTCTGTGCTTCAATGCGCTGCTTAATTGCAGTGGTGGAGAAGCGCCTCCAGATTGTTCCTAAATATGAAAAGAAAAACGAGTTGACATGATGTGTCAACTGAGCTTTATTTAGCTATGTTACTTTAATTCCTGGGAGCCCTGAAAGCATCAGGGACTGCACACAACAGGCCCCTGATTACAACCCCGGCGTTCAGAAACGCAGGTCTGTATGATGTTGCCAGGGTAACACACACATCATGCCTTTCATGACAGCCTCCGCACACATCATCCAAACCTACACTATCCCTTTTAATAGTGACAAATGTAATGACTACAGAAAGGGTAGTGATGACATTACGGGATTGAATAAGAGGTCCACGATACACGGCTCCACACAATTTGAATTTCAATTTATTGGCAGACAAAATGATGCAAGGTCGAGCCACTCTAGACCCTCTTCAATGCTGCTTCACTTTGGGACTAGATTGTTCTGATTTGCATTTTGTTTCCTTTGTGAAAACAGACCTTCCTTTGGCTTCCTCACAGGACTTATTAATGTTTTAATTAACAATGTATTCTTTTTGTTATTGTAATCCTATCGTGCTTTTTTTTTTGCCAACGGTATTTCTAATATGTTATAATTGAACGTAAGATGTAAAGAACAGTGAGAAGCCTTTACGTTCAATGATTTAATCGAGTTCTAGCCTAGCATATTTGAAGTTATGAAATCAAATGAAGTTGTCCATTATCTTTACTCTATTTGCGATTTGCATGTATTTGTGGATGTTAACTTTTTTGTGTGTACGTGTGTGTGCATGTGCGTGTGCGTCTTTTGGTGAGTGTGTCTGTGTGTGAGTGTGCCTACATATGTTTGCATGCATGTGTGAGCATGTGTCTGGTGCAGCACACTGTTATGTACCTGTTCCGCTCTAGCAGGGATCATTCAACTGACCACCTCCTTCACCTCGTTTTCTCTCCCTGCCTCCCCTTGTGGGTTTGCTCTCTAGCATGCTGGGAAACGAGCTGAGATGACATCAACAGCATAGATATTTCCATCACGTATATCAGACCATCCACCATCCAAACATTTATGGAGCTGCTTTCATTTTCCAACCATATTTGTGTAGCCCTGGGCGGTAACGCAGAGTTACACCTAACGGCAGGCACCCGTTTGACAGCTATACATCCCCAGCACCCTTCTGTCACTTGTTAATAATCCCACAGGCAGCATGGCTTGGTAAGGTAACACTGCTTTACCGGTGTAGGACAGAAAACATGGCAGCCTTTCTCAATATTGCGATCAATATTCCTATTGAATCTGTACGCGTCCATGAAAGTGTGGTGTGGCTACAGTGTGCAATATTACACAGAGAAGATGAAAAGGAGAGTGTGTAGTGCATATTTAATGGTAAATTCAAAGGATAAAGGGGATAATTGCTTGCCATGGCGGTGTGCATGTGAAAGAGCAGATAAGGGGCGCTGAAAATAGAAGATGAACCTAACAGGGTGAAAATTCAATGGAAACAGTATTTTCTGAGAGGCAAAATATAATTTCATTTATTATAGCATCATTCTTCCTGGCTGCTCTCTCTGCAAGCAGTACCTAAACGTCTTGAATTATAATAATTAGATATTGTCTAAGTTCAATCAAGCCAAGCATCTTCCCTACATAGTCCCTGGGCCAGTTAACATCGAAACAGCAACAGCTCGCAAGGCTGATAGCACCTTTCTCCAGAAGATTAAATTGCAATCGATTTCTGCCAAATGTCAGGAAACGCAGGAGTGCAGTGCCATTTAATGCGTGTCAGTTGAAAGCTGAAGGTAAGGGGGCTCTGTTATCACTCATGTGTCACCTCAGCTGGAGAGTGACAGAGGGGTGCCAAGGGTCTAATTGACGTTAACACGTTGTGTTGGGGAGATGGTGTTGTACTGGCCCAGGCAAGGCCCAGGCAGGTACAGTCTGGGAGGCACTATTCGATTTGACTTGATGGAAAACCCCTGCAATCTGTTCCGAATTTGAAGCAGAAATAAATATACATTTTGGAGAGTTGGAGAGTGCGGCTCTGAGTATAACGTTCTGAATGGCTGTGCGGGCAAATGCTGCTTAGTGCCCTGAAGAAGGTCATGGAGGTAGAAAAAAAGCTGTTATTCGTTCCCTTCTCTCCTCTTTTTGTCTGTCCTTCACTACTTTGCTACCCACACAAACAGTGGAAACAAGTGTCGTAACCTCCGAAAAGGTGAGCTGTCTGTGTCTTTGTATTGTGTCTTTGCTTTTTGTGTCATTCAGAAATATTATGAAATTGCCCATTCAAACTAAAGGAATGCACGACATAGTCAGTGCGTAGAACACATAACATTTATTTTCAGCTGTTGTGAGTTATCCTGCACCTGGTGAAACTATTGCCATCGAGTACCCACGTGATTCTGTACCGAAAGACAGTCATTAATCAGAGGCTGCCTTCAGTCAAAATAGAAATGGCTTCAAAGTAAATATCCACAACCCTCTCATTTCAGGCAAAGCCATAAAGCACAATGTCTTGAATGACTGGCCCGACTCCAAAGCCATTAATGATGTGATGATTGAACTCCCATTCACAGGATAACCTAAGACACTTAGAATGTCACATCAGGTTTGTCAGCGAACATCGTTCTGACAGTTCAAGGTCACATGAATATGGACTCCTCAACTCGCTCTCTCTGCGGTTTATATTAGTCCAGCAGCAACCAGGCAATTCTCTTCTCTCTGCGATCAAATTCAAAATCAAATTGTATAAGTACTGAAGTGTTTGGTGCAGGGCAGAGGAAGCTTTTTAGTATTCACATTCATCCCTCTTCATCAATTGTGTTCATATGGTCAGAGCTAACATGTGCATGAATATCCCATCAACTGTAGGTAGGTGCAATGGGATTGGTTTGACAGCAGTAAGATAAAGCTATAGGTGATTGAAACCAGGCTTTCATCCTGAGTGTCTTCCATCATAAAGAATGTTGAACTGTTTACTGTTCCACTGGGGCTCGAACACCCTGAGCTTGTCTTCTGAGTCTGAAGAGCCTTTTATCTCACAAGTAGCTTTAGTACCTTTTGTGAGGCACATAATCGGGTCATCCCATTTAACATGTCTACTTCTTGTCAGGTAGCTTAGCTTTGTATTACAGCGAACAGCGTATTGATTCAATAAACTGTCTATTGATTCTACAAGGTTACTTTTTCCTCTCGTCTCTCTCTTTAATGATCCATTTTTATCTGCGACAGCACACAGAGCACCTGAAGGGTGAAGTGCGTCGAATCAAGAGGGTTCTGAAGTGCATTTTGACAGTGAAGGTTTTGTAAAAAAAAAAAACGAACCGTATGCAGATGCTGGCACTAGAAGGGG
The DNA here is from genome assembly GCA_026901105.3 of Galaxias olidus. Classification (NCBI taxonomy): domain Eukaryota; kingdom Metazoa; phylum Chordata; class Actinopteri; order Galaxiiformes; family Galaxiidae; genus Galaxias; species Galaxias olidus. Next base: position 326,575 of record JAPMUY010004627.1, read on the forward strand.
AACCCTTCAGCAGGACCTCATAACGAAGCTGCCCATGGGACATGTTGGCCCCAAACTCTCCCAGTACCGTATCCTCTTATGGTCTGGAACACTTAGATGTGGCCCACAGATTGGAGCGCATTTGAACGCCTCCCTGAGGAGAATGCCATAAGTAACACATTTTAACAAGCACTCTAGACTGGTTGTGCAGTCGGGGTGTTTTATTTGTTTATTTATTTCTCTCTCTCTCTCTCTCTCTCTCTCTCTCTCTCTCTCGCTCTCTCTCTCTCTCTCTCTCTCTGGCAGACAGGGTCAATAAAAAGGGTGTTAGTTCCCATGGGTGAAGAGCAAAACTAAATGCAGTCAGCACGGTTACACTCCTCTCAGTATAAAAGCAGAACACCATCGCATTAAAGACTGTAAACTTTGCCCTGCGGACTACCTCCTTCCTCTTGTTGCTCTTTTCCCCAACGTGCATATCACCAGTGACAAAGACAAAGTATACAACAATTTAATATTCACCTGACAAACAACATGTTTTAATTCTCACACCAATTTGGACTTCAATTTTTTGTTTTATCACGGAATATTTACGCTTGGTGGGCAGGCGCAGTTGAGTGACATTTCTGAATGCAAATTGAAAGTACACTACACATTTTGTTTGTGTGTTGTTGTGCTCATTGTTGTTCCTCACCGATAGCTTTCAGCCAAGTGGAACCTTTTCCCAACACATTTGGTGGAGGTGGAGGAAAAGCTCTTAATCGGCTGTGTTATTGAGTTATTGAATTAAAAGCTTAAGTATTCAGGGTGAGCATGTCAATTTTTCACAACCGAATGGCACACTGTTCATTTCATTTCTCATCTGAATAGATCATTTGTACATGTAAAATGCAGAAGAATGGGGGTATTACACAGATCACTTTCATTGTGTATAATTCCTATTCATTGTGAATGTAATCATTCTCAGAGACAAGTCATATTCACTCAACAGTGCATGCCAATCCCTAATCTGCATTCAGAGCTCCTCAACAACACGGCGTGTTCTGTCAAGCAGATGTATTGTAGCAGCACTGTATTAATTAAGGAAAGGGTTGGCTTCAATGCAGACATTTTGCATAATTACGGCTGAAGTAGGAGTTTAACCTGAAGTGATTTCAAGAGATAAGAGCGGTGTTAAGAATCTAAGCACAAACTATTACACGAAATGTGTTGGCCACTTTCAGCTCATGTTGCTGCTCACCTGATTCTCATATCTGGGGCTCTAAAACTCGGGAAAGTGATGTGGAGGAGATTGAGCGATGCTAGTGTCTGTATTTCAATAGGAAGGAGTTGCTGTGACCCACGCAATCTCCCCCTCAAAGAGTATTTCAATTTATGCAGATGAGCTCATCAGAGCTGCCTGCTGAGATGAGACATCTTGGCCTGGAATTGTGTCAATACCGACCAAAACAAATGCAAATCAAAATCCAAATTAATATGTTTTCCCTGAGGAGGGGCTCAGTCATACTTATATTCAGCTCTTAGAAGATGACAGGATTCTCTTATCCAGAACACAAGGCAAACATGGCACTCCCATACCATTGCTCGCAGAGATGGCGTGCACATGTCATTGTCTGGGGGCAGGGGCATGGCTGCTGAAATAGAAAAGGCGTCCATAGGGGTAATTCTGGCAGTTTGAAAACATCTATTTAAATTGTTCCACTAATAAACGAACAAGTGGAGAAAAAGGTACAATGCTTCTTACAAGACTGGCTCCCTTGATGGAACAGTTGCATAAAACTGCTGGCCCTGTCAAAGGACTCGGCCCGGAGTAAGGGATCATGCAGATATCTGAAGTTACGCACATTTTCAGTCTTGTTAACAGAATCTGAAACATGATCAAAGTCACTGCCTTTTAAACTTACCCAAGGACTGTAGGGGCTGTGGGGCACTAGGCACTCATCTTTCTGTCCAAAAGAGGTTCATATCTAGTATTGTTTGAATGACAAGGATATGGCATGCAACTGAGGGTACCAACCCAGCAAAAAGCGTTTCCTTTTTAATTTTTTATGAGGGGGGGGTGGAGATTTTGCATCTTTATTTTTTGAAGTGTATAATTTTGTGGGAAGTTTATTTAATACATTTACATCGGAGATGCAAAACCAACGTTACTGTGTGTGCCACTGCTCTAGTCACAGCAGCACTTACGCTCCTCACTGCTTTTTGAGCAAATAGCCGACAGCTGCAGAGAGAACCACAGGGCATCTTTGTAAAGAGCCAACCAATACACATAGACAAGTTAAAATGGCCAATGTCCAAACCTTTGCAGTTGTCTATCAAAGTTAATCAGAGTGCTTACCTCTGCAGCTGAGTTCATTGCATACGACAGTTTCTTGATTGTAAATACTGGTTGCTATTTGCAAAAAAATAAAAAAATAAACGGTTTCTCTGATCTTCAGAGTCTTACGCCAATGGGCTGTCAGACTTGTCACACACACAAAGATTATTCAGATGGACATCATCCTCAATCCTCATCTGACTTGAAATTCAAGTATGCCTGCACAACAACATAAACAAGACACCCGCCGAGGCAGACTCAAGTAGCGCTGGCTGCAGTGATTTGCTGTTTAATGAAGTAAACTAAAGGGCTGAGGTCAACACATCTTGTGCTAAGTACACTATTTCATATTGCCTGATTTCATTTCTAGGCTGTTAAGGATAATTAAGTTGTTATTCAAAGGGAATGTGATTGCAATTGTGAGTATGATACTCTGAAGTCCACTTGATTGGGGTCCTGACCGACATCCTCAAAAAGTATGGTTCATGTTGTGTCAGTTTTGATCGGCGTTTCTTTCTGACAGTTGATTAAGCAAGATAAATCACGTTAGTGTTTGAAACATACCTTGGAGAGGGAATTAATAGCCAGTGGCTTTACAATACATGATAGCTAAGAGGTATCATTTGTCAACAGAAATAACATTCAGTTTATGTAGGAGCACATGAGTATACAAATTTAATAAAATACACAACAAGTACAGTGGCCCATATTCACTGGTAAGCTTGGCTTGTTTGCACATAAATCGCAGAGAAGACAACAATTAAATTACAAATACATTCATAAAAAACAGATTTTCCAGCAACCCCAAATGTTTAAGGAAAAGGGACACTCCCTGTTTAACCACCATAGATAGTTCGTCAGACGCCTCACTTTTGTGGGTAACATCACTGATATGTATTTCAACCATCTGTCATTTTCAAAAGTATCTTTTACAATTAGTGAAGACAAAAGCATAACACTTTACAGAAGCAGACAGGACTCAATAGCTTCACAGTAGCAATTTGTTCAACAGCCTTACAAAATTGGAATGAAATGTGTAAATCACAGACATATAAATTGACAGGTACATCATAAACACACTTGATGGCATGTTAGCAATATTTTTCTGCCGATAACCTCACAGCAGTCAAGGACACACTTATATCACTTGAAAACAACAAGCCACAAAAATCAGAACACATAGAGCTCATGGTTTTTGGTTATACAATGTGTGTCAGGAACAATTCTGGCTTTCAAATGAAACACCTCAGGGCATTTAACCTGTGATATCATCATCAAGCCCCTGGCAGGGAAGAGCAAGCCTTGCCAGCTTACCTTTCAGTTCCCTGAATCCCGATGGTCCAGTGCACACTCCACCACCCCACACTCCTGGCTGATGACGGAGCTGTGGATGAGGCTGCTGGACAGGGCCTTGGGGCCCAGCTCGCAGCTCAGGTAGGAGGGCTCCTCCAGTTCACGATGGGGCGGTGTGCACTGGCCATCCGGAGGACCATAGGCCCCGCTGTCGGAGCCCCGCTCCCTCTCCTCTCCTTTGGGCTCTTTGTTGGGCGAGTCCAGGGCCTTGCTCGGGCTATTGGAAGCAGAGTGGCTCTCCTGCAGAGGGGGGCTGAGAGCTCGCTGGGACTTTAAGTAGGGCTTGACGTTTGCCACCAAGATGGTACTGTCCCGCTGCTCCTTACCAAACGTGCTGAGGGTTTTTCTGCGGCTGATGGTGCCATAAATCTCTGTCTCTACCATGGCCTCCATTCCCACAGGGATGAAAAGGTTGGTGCGATTATCGGCACTGTCTGCTTGGCTTCCTACCCGTAACTTTGGCATCCAACATCTGTCAGAATGTCCCAGTGCACGACATTCAGCTGTGCAGTGGACTGATTTGTCTTGCCCTACAGGAACAGTTACGGTGTTGTTAGAAGACAAGCAAAAACATTGTAGTTTATGGATGTATATAGAGTACATGCAATTAGATTAGAAAGAGAACTTAGGCAAAATGTGAGGAATCCACATGAAGAAAGAAGCAACAAACACATTTCCAGACATCAAAGCACTAAGATACTTTCAAAACATATCACCCACCATGACTGACTTACTACAGGTTAAAGTCAAGGCCCCTTTGCATTTGCTATTTTTTCTGACTTTCATATGCTTTCAGAGGAAACAGTCTCAGGTTTGTTCATATGTACATAACAAAAGGGCTAGCACAAAAATAAAGACAGGACTGAGAAACTTAAAGAGGATTTTAAAGAGCGTTTTAGAGGTAGGTAAGGTATCTCCACTGCGGAGAAACTAGCGGATGACGATGATGCAAAGAGACGCATGGGCTTGGAATACTCAGTAGTATGAACGCAATCGGGTATTTTTGTCACTGTTGTAGTCTACTCTGTCTGAATACAAACCAGCGATAGTGACTACACTAAAACTAAAGAGCACCAGAAAAAAAAAAGATTTGAAGGATCTATTCATTATAAAACCTATTTTTCATATGAACGTCTAATAAAAGATCTTTGTGTTACCCTTACAGTAACAGAACCTGGTGAAGACAAACGTTTACAAACCTTTAGAACCACACCACTCTCCATTACTCAGTAGGTTTTCTTGAAACATGTCAGCGCTAGCTTATGCAAAGGGCCATCAGTGGGTGGAAGTGGACAAAGGCTGCTATGGCACAAATTAACTCTTTACATAAATGTGTTGCTACTAACACCACATAAAAGGCTTATCGTAGAAACATCTACAGTCAGTTTCAGTCTCAGAATTTCTACCCAGGACTTCTGATAAAAATCATTCCACCCAACTATCATATCTCCTAAAATGCAAGCTTGATCATATTGTTAGATGTAATGTTTAGGGTGTTTCTTATTTACATTAAAGGCTAATGTTGAGCATACGCAGGGGAACTCTGTCAAATGATTGAATGCCATCCATCCATCCATCCATCCATCCATCTATCCATCCATCCATCCATCCATCTATCTATCTATCTATCTATCTATCTATCTATCTATCTATCTATCTATCTATCTATCTATCTATCTATCTATCTATCTATCTATAAAAGGCGTAGCCATGTAAACTGGTCATTCTAAATGTTAGTGGAAAAACCCTAGCAACAAGAAGGATTCGCATGACTCCTTTGGGAGACAGTAAATACTCCGAGAGGATGCTAGTGAGAGCCACACAGGTGCATACATTACCTGTATCAAAGCAACGGTAAACTGCCCTTTTTGATAAAGGTGAAACACATAAAGGCTACTGAATCTTTTTCACAGTTTTTAGGGGGTACGGTTTCACCACCGCTCGGCTTGTTTGAAGAAGCTTTCCAATGATGACTTTCTGAGGTTCCTTCACAGGAAGGATTGCATTTCTGACCTGAAGACTATGACAGCAGTGGCACAATTCATAGACTGCTCTATTGTTCTTGTCGTCTTGTCAGCCAGCAGACTGTGACAACATTTAATGTCTGGTTGACCAAGCATTACATTGCACATTTAATCTGGCTATTAGTTTGGCTTTTTAACAATATTTTCACATTAGAAAATGCATTAATACAAGCCATTAATATTAAATGCAATGCCCCACTTCTTTGCATTTCTCTTATCTTACAAATGCGGGCCTGTAAATTAATTGACATTCCCGTCAAGCAGGCTTCAGTGCCGTGTCAATTCCCATCTGCATATTATGAAACATCTCTTTCAATATCTCTCTATTTGACTGTCTTTGAACTGAGGCTGAAGAATCAGCTTCAGAAATGTGTGCTCCAGAAAAGTGTGATTGAATTTACAACCCCTACAGAGAGAGGTGGCCTGCCGTTCTACCAAGGAGCAAACACACACACACACACACACACACACACACACCCTCTGGCTGCCACAGGACAATTCCTGTCTCTGCCCTCCTAAACACTGCACAAACCTACGGCTCCTTGCCATGCCAATAACGTAGAAAGGGGAGAAGGGGGACCTGATGTCCAGAGAGCCATTCCATTTTGAGATAGTTTTCCCACTCAAACAGGGAAATAAGAGGCAGCACTTCACTCAAGTCCCCCATTATCTTTCCCACTGCAGGCACACAGACATTGCCACCGATACGACATCTCATAAAGTGTGGTAGATTATAACCAAATACATTAACATTTCAATATTATCCGTATTCTGAGGGACGTGTCTCAGGTTAACGGTCTCAAAATCATCACTGCTTCTCATGCCACAGGTGATGCGGATCATAAAAAAAACATCTTTTTTTAGAATAACTGACAATAAATATGTCTATTTTTGCCTGCCTGCCTTCAATTCATTTCAAACCATTCCAAGGGCACATCACTTTTGTTAACTTTGAGAACATATTTTCAAAGAAAGGAGTGAACCGCTCTGTCATTTTAAAACTAAAAGTACCTGTCTTTTTGTTCTGATAGCGTCTGTCATGCTTCCTTGTCTCCGTCTTGTTATTCAAGACATGCATGCAGTGAGTTCATATTCAAATAATGGAATGATCAAGTGAGACGGCGACAGAGGAACACTTTGCCATGCATATGAGTTCGTTTGATGGCTAAAGCAGACGGTGGATGTTTGAACATTCTTCCTTCAACCAATGGACCCTTTTATCCTCTTTAACTATCATCCACTTTCCACTCTGGTGCCTTCATATCATCCTGGCAGCACAGCTCAGGATTTTTTGAAACTGCACTGAGCTACAATACCTGGCTACCTCAGAGAGCTAAGATTTCATTACTGTGGAGAATTTCCGCCACTAAAATCTTGTTTGAGCATTATGCTTTTGATAATCCCTTTAGGTGTAGTCACTGGACTATCTATGTGCTTTAGTCATACCCAGGTGGAGGGATATCTCAGGACAAAAAAGATACCTGTGACCATATAGCAGCACACAATGTCCTAGGCACATTCTAAGGGCAAAGCAAGAACAAGGGGTTGATCCAAGAGTCAGTTAAGCATTTTCAATATGTCAGAGCCAAGAGAGCCTACTCACCCTGCTCGACAGGCTGGCCATTAACTGCTGTTGCTTTCATCTTGAGGGCCTCCCTGGCAGACGTGTCGCAGTGTGAGCCTTTATTAGTATCCTGGTCACTATCAGCCTGGTCACTATCACCATGGCCACTGTCTCGCAGACTGGCTTGCTCTGCATCCTTAAATGTTGAGCTGCTGCGAGACAGAGCAGA